>OY288279.1:83571289-84171289 GCA_958450335.1 Hibiscus tridactylites
CGAAACACCCAAAGGGCGTTCCGATACGACCTGCTTAAAAAGGTTAAATGGGTCCGCTGTCGTGTTTCACATAGGACTTAATAATGCATTTAGACAAGATATAAATAAAAGGAATTTTTTAGGGTTGCTAATCGAGGTGGGACCTTAACGAGTTTCACATCGGTTTTCTCCTTGTGACCCACTCGGATCGGTCAAGCGTCCGGACCGAGACGATAGGGTTAAAAAACCCATCACTGATTATAAGTATTTTATAAGTAGAAAATGTTACATGTAATTTAGATTTTATAAGTATTTTTTATTGACAATAGTTTTGTGGGTATTTATCTATTTTTTAATATTTCTTCTGTAGGTGTTATTTCACCATTATTATTTTTACTTAATTTGGTATGCAATATGTATAAATATAATTGATCTAATTAAAGCAAGAATTTCTGAGAGGATTTAGAACATTTTGTTTCTGAACAGAAAAATCATTTTCGAGTAATATTCGATTAATTACGTATTAATATGTTCAGAATCATTTTTAAATAATATTCTACTTATTACGTATTAATCAATATTGATAAACATTCAACTAACTAAAACAGTGATTTCATCAATATCAACTTGAATTATTATCTTATACATTGACGGTAGAAACTGAAAGTTTCCACAAGCACAATAATTAGTTTTAAGGTTTATGGTGTAGGGGTTTAGAATTTATAGACATTAGTTAAAATTTAGGGTTTAAGGTTATTATTCAAGGTTTATAAGTTAAAACATAAATCCTACCCATATTATCCTAAAGACTAAACCCTAAACCCTAAATTATAATTATAAACCCCCAAATTTTAACCATTATACCTAAATTCTAAACCCCTACACCTAAATCCCTAAATCCTATATCCTAAACTAAAACCCTAAATCTTAAAACTAAGACACTTGTAGAAACTTTCAGCTTTTGTCGCTAGTGTATTGAATATAAATCCTATCAACTTATATTTTAGGTATTGAAAAATGTACCCAAAGCCAAAAACTAAGCTGACTATCGAAATTTTTTAGTTTGATTTCATTATGAGATAATGTAGATGTTTGTTACGAGATGATATTTCCAATTTAATTTGATTAATTTTAAGTATAATAGTTGATATTTGATCAATTGGACAATTAACTCAGATTGGTATTATAAAAACTCGTTATAAGCAATTCTTTTAACTCAATTTACTCTATTCATAATACAAATATTTAAATTTTAATTTTGTTTAAAGAACTTAATACATCATCGTATAAGATCGACTTGTAATTTTTTTTCTTTTGCCAAAATCAGCTAGTTTGCTATTATTTCATTATTGATTTCATCACATTTATTTAAGAGCCTTATTTTTAAGGGATATGATCCAGCTACACAATATAAGAGTTTTCAAATTTTACACGTTTTTGGATCATTATGGATACGTGAAATTGATGACTGAGATAAACAAAGAGTTATGTAGAGATTATCATTTGGAAGAAGAAAAAAAGTAAGGAGTTAATCTCAGACATCATTTCACCCATTTAACGATCCAAAAAACGTGTAAAACAATGAGTTTTACATTATGTGTAAGTGAATCTTATCCCTATTTTTAATATATATATATATATATATGTGTGTGTGTGTAAAAATATTTTGATACACAAGTTTGTGTAAACTTTAGTTTACACAAATACTTCAATTTTAGGGTTTAGAGATTTAGGTTGTTGTTTAAGGTTTAGGGGTTTGTGTTGTATGGTGTAGAATTTAGGATGTATGATTAGAATTTTGAGTTTAAGGTTTAAGTTTTAGGGCCTTAGGACTAGGGATTTAGGGTGTTAGGGTGTAATTTTTTTATACCGTTTGTGTATTAAAATATAACTCGTATATGCCCTAGGACATAGGTTAAGGTGTATTTAGTAACATTAATTAAGTAGAAGATTCTATTGTTGCATTTAATAGGAAACTTTTAATAAGAATCTCATTTAAGATGATTATTTAATTATTTAACTCATTTAGTCTTTAAACCAATAAACCCTAAATTGTAACCCCCTCATCCCGGTCTGGCCAGATGACCGGTCCGAGTGGACCACACGGGGAAAACCGAAGTGAAACCCGCTAAGGCTTCCCTTCGGTTAGCAACCCTATTTTTTCATTTCAATCTTGTCTAGAGGATTGTTAAGTCCTAAGTGATCACGACAGCGGAAAGCAATAAAAGGAAATCACATTCGAAACACGGCCATGCATAAACAGTCCATTTTAAGCTTAAAGGGCAGACCGTATCGATACACCAATCAAGGGTATCGATACGCCTTGCCTTGGTCAACCCAAACAGTCAACTCGAAGATGACCGTATCGATACAGCCCTAGAGCGTATCGATACGCCCTCTTTAGTCAACATCTCGTGGTCAACGAGATAAACTCGTACCGATACGCCCCAACACCGTATCGATACTCCAAAAACTCCCTAATTTCTCAAAATTCCAGTGACCAAAAACCGTATCGATACGCCCCCGCGTATCGATACGCCCAGCCAAAACTGAGCTCTGGAGGCAGTAGCGTATCGATACGGCCCTCAGGCGTACCGATACGCCATGCACTGCAAAGCTCCCAAACTCAGCAAAAACGAACAAGGCTCGAACCTAGATGCAATTTAAGACTTTCTTAGCCCCAACCAAACATTCACACAACATTTACAGATCAATATTTAACCATACAAGCACCCAACATATACATTCATTAAGGAAATCATGCAATTGAGTCAATGATGACATTTAAGCATTCAAGTCTCATACTTCAAAGTTCAAACACAAAGGCAACCTCAAAAGCACATAGCCAACATTCATGGTAAGCAATTTAGGCATGGATTACAATTCAAACATGGCATCACAAGCCATACAAAAGCAACATAACATGAAGTCTAAGCACGCTCCTAAACAACCAACAATCATCCATCAAAATAACACATGCCCCATTGCTTAACTATTACATGTTCAACATTAAAAACTCATACTTGATGTACTCAAAGCTAACGACCACACTTGGAGGCCCTCCACTTGCTCAAGCAACCCGCGAACTAAGGATCTGCAATGTTGAACAAAGAGAGCGTAAGCAATGATGCTTAGTGAGGGTAAGCTCTTAAAAACAAACCTCAACATTGCAGGGTCCGAGCACGATCATAGCCAAGGCAAAACACGTATTTACGAAGGATCCACAAGAGCCACAAGATAAAGATGCATGAGCAATATTCAATTAAATGCCATGATCATGAGCTCTAATCCACAACACAAGTAATCACATTTAAACATCCAAATAAAGATCATATATCTCAACACATTGATACACATATCAATCAACATTGGCACCTAGCTATGACCCGAATACGCGGATAAACACGTTAGAACTCACATCCAATAACCACATTACCTCACGGTGGAATTACACTCATCACCGGTCTCGCGGAGGGGATTCCACTCATCCTCACGCCCCGTCGATGGGATTCCACTCATCATTGACTATATATAAATACAATTTCCGGGCGAACCCGTACTCCTCCTTGGTGACTCAACGCCACCAAGGCCACGCGCGACTTTTGACTCATGTGTACACACTAACATCCTAATGATCGATCATTTGTACTCAAGCATAATAGTGCCAACATTTTACTCACTCCACATTACTCATTTCAATAAATTCCGTGCTTAGCATGTACTCACCATGAACCATCATCATGCATGTCTCAAGCATCTCAAATCATGCCTCATCTCACATGTATAACACAATATACATAAGCATTCATATCACATTTCATACGAGGCATACACATCCACATATATGAGTTCATCCAAAAGGCTCTAGATCAAGTTTAGGATTAGGCTACCACCCTAATCCTAACTCTAGGTGCGTCTACCAAACCCGACCTAGTCCACATACTCGAACCAACCATTTTAAAACCATATAAAACAATTAACCACTCACCTAAGCTCTCAATCTCAAAGACCAAGCAAGCGACCACCTTCAATTTCCCGGATTTACTTCTGATGCTTCACCGATGCCCAACATCGATTCTAATCAATCCCAAACACAAATAAAACATCCACAATCAATAACTCATCGTCGGAACTAACTCGGAATACAATTCAACCACAAATTACCAAGTTGCAAGCATGACCAAGTCCCATTTTTCACCAACTCGGACAACCCCAAAATCATGTTCAAAAACCATGTTTCCAACTTCCATTACACCCACAAATGATCCCAATTCAACCCCTATCCATAGTACTATCAATAGCCTATCAAAACCCACCTAAGACAACCCCAAAACTCACCCAAAACCCTCCAAAAACCCCATGTTTACCCAAATCCGAAAATTGCTCAAAATCATTCAAAATTCACATATGTTATACCATTTGACCTCTATACACCATAACTAAACATATTAAATCAAAACATTTAACTTAACAACATAAAGATCTCATTTTTAATCAAAATCTTCCAAAATCCCATTTTCCAAAACTTCCATGGAAATCAAAATAAATGGTACTTTTAAAGAGAGGGAGTTGAGGGGAAGTCAAAAACGGTATTACCTTCCAAAAACCTTCAAAGATGAGTGAAGATGGTGATGGAATAATGAACTCCCAAGGAGAGGAGGAGTGGACGTTGGGTTTGAATGAGGGAGGGGGAGAAGATGGGAAAGGTGCGTGTTTTATTTGCCATGTGTTATTTTTTTAAGGCTCAAAAGACTTGTTTACCCTTAATGAAATGGGACATTTACAAGGAAGGGAAATCCATGGCTAATTGGGGTTTAATCTTAAAACATGGTCAACTTAAATTAATTAATTTGGAAACAAAACCCGAAATATTATTTAAATTATAAAATCGAGCTCAAATAATATTAAAATATTATTTTTACCTAACCCCTAAACCCGGGTGTTACATAAACCCTAAACAAAAGGTCCTAAACCCTAAACAACAATCATAAACCATAAACTATAAACAAAAAATCTAACCCATAAACAAAAACCCTAAACCATAAACACTTAAACAACTCAATGTGAGAATTAATATTATTAAATGAGTTAAATAATAAAATAATTCTCTTAAATGAGATTCTTGTTAAATGCAACAGTAGAATTTCCTACTTAATTAATGTTATTAAATACACCTTAACATATGAGCCTAAGACATAGGTTAGACAAAGCCATATATAGTTATATGAAAATATTTTGATACACAAGCTTATGTAAACTAAACATTTCAATTTTAGGGTTTAGATATTTATGTTGTTGTTTAGAGTTTAGGGGTTTATGTTGTATGATGTGGAATTTAGGATGTATGATTAGAATTTTGAGTTTAAGGTTTAGGTTTAGAGTGTTAGGACTAGGGATTTAAGGTGTTAGGGTGTATTTTTTTATACAATTTGTGTATCAAAATATAACTCGTATATGCCCTAGGACATAGGTTAAGATGTATTTAGTAACATTAATTAAGTAGAAAATTCTATTGTTGCATTTAATAGGAAACTTTTAATAAGAATCTCATTTAAGAGGATCATTTGATTATTTAACTCATTTAGTCTTTAAACCAATAAACCCTGAACAAAAAGTCATGAACTTTAAACAAAAATACTAACCCTAAACCCTAAACCATAAACACTTAAACAACTTAATGTGAGAATTAATATTATTAAATAAATTAAATAATAAAATAATCATATTCTTATTAAATGCAACAATAGAATCTTCTATTTAATTAATGTTATTAAATACACCTTAATCTATGAGCTTAAGGCATAGGTTAGACAAAGTCATATATATATATATATATATATAAGTTTTGGCAAAGTCTCTTTGTAATTAACTCATTGGGACATAGGCATTTGCAGACTCCAAACTCTTAGACTAATAACTCAACAAATTAGGACAGCATTTTGTCTCGTTATAAGCCTTTTGTTGTGTTTTTATTTGGAACTGAGCCCTCGTCACCAAACTCTTGTTACCATGTGTACAAATTAACAGCTAATGAATACAAGTTGGAACTTGGGAGTCTTCTCGTGATTAAGAGATCATCAAAATTTTCTTTTATTTAATTATATATTTTTTTTGGAAAAGTATTTAATTTATATATATAGTCAATAGAGGTTTTAACTTCATAGGTGGATTAAGAAACCGTCACGTGTTTTGTTTATTTATTTATTTTTAAATATCAAATAAAAAATTGTAACAATTTCTTAATTCTACTTATAAAATTAAAATATTAGATAGATTGAGTTACTGTATAATCTTCGTACTATATATATATATTCACGGATAAACCAGGAGGTTGTGAGAGCAGTCGTTCTTTTGAAAAATTAAAATTCGTATATGATTTAGAAAAAAATTAAAAATTTTTTTATGTATTTTTAACTGAAATTTTATCTTGTCCCCTACAATTTTATAAGTTCATCCCTTAAAATTTTATAAGTTCTTCCTTTAACATAAAATTATATGTCCGTCCCGTATATATTGTACGGGAAATAAGCTGCTTATGAAGTAAGGCCCTTTTTTTGCCAAACTAAGCCTTCTATAAAAATATGTCATTGGCTCATCGCTAGGGTGTTTGCTGTCAGACAAGGCAACTCCAGCAAATCAGCGGTGGTGATTATGATAAAAATGAACTCCATGAACCCATAATTAGTTGGTACAAGGGATAAGGCAATAAATATTTCAAATAATATTAAAGTTCGAGTCATGAGTTTGTGAAAAAAATAAATTAAATTGGGCACTATCACTAATTATTAGAGTTAAGTACAAGTGGTTACTTTATTTATAGGATGTTATCAATTTAGCCCGACTACAAGAAATCCTTACAATGAAGTCATATAACTTTTAAGGTACTATCAATTAAGTCACCATCTAATTAGTTATGTTATATCTCCGCCTATAGTTGTCGTACCTCCGCCTATGCCTTCAGAACTTTTAGTTCCCGCGTCATTCCTTAGCATGTCTTAGTAGCTCATGCCTTCGGGCGTGACCCAAACCTCTGGGTCACATTCGACATGACAATCATCAGGTCTGTCTGACCCACCAGCTGAACTTATCGTCTGGCAGCCAAGTCTAACTCTGCCAACTCACGTGATCAGGCTTAAAAGCCAGTTGACTAGGAGTCAGATCTAATTCTGCCAACCCATCAATAGGCATCACTAGGTCAGACATCTGTCCCATCAAACAATATCAATCGGTAGGGGTGTTCATTGTCGGATATCAGATCAGATCTGGTTTTTTTAGATATCCAGTTTTTCGGATCGACGATATAGTGATCTTTATCCAATCCAAAAAATCAGATATTTAGATCGGATATTCAGATATCTAATCTGAAGAACTAATGTTTTGATATAATAATTGAAAAATAAATTTGGACTAAATTGAAAAGAATTCAAAAGTACATTTAAGTCCAAACAAGTTTGTGGATGTTTATAAATCCTTGTGTCCAATTTTTTTTCTTTAGCTTCCACTTAAACACCCAAAAATTCAATCTTCTCCACACTTGGCGAGCTAAATCGGTTGAAGGAAATCGAGCACGAAAAAACCAACACAATTATACGAGAATATAATTTGATTTAACTATTTTTTTCGAATTTGAATGTCGTATTTATGAAAATTTCAGAATTTCGAATATAACAAACAACAAATTGCTAAATATAACAAACATCTATGAAAGTTTCGTTTTTTAAAATTTTCGGATATAACAAGCATCAAATTGTTAAATATGACAAGATTAATATTCATAAAAATTTAAATTTTTAGATTTTCGGATAATCCAAAACTTGAAATATTGCGATCCGATATAGGAAATGTAAAATCGGACCGGATATTTGATCCGGAAATAAAAATTGAATCAAATATCTAAATTTTTCGATCGATCAGATCAGATATTTTTGAATATACCTATCACCCGGTTATAAATACCCACCGAGCTGAAGACAAAAAACAGACCAACTCCACCTACCTCACTCCACCAACTCTTTCCCTCTCGCTCTGACCACCATCTTTGACTCTTCGCCTATTTCAGAATGTGTGAACTACCACTAACATTCTTCTTGACTATGTCTCCACCACTTTATTCGGTGTTTGATACATTCGACAACAACAAAACATAAGATGAGAGAATAAATTTTCAACCCGAGTCTTTTATAGGAAAAAGAAAAACAATGTACAACCAACTAAAATAGTTATGAATTTGAACTGTGTAGTAAATTGAAGTTATGAATTTAAACTGTGTGGTGACTGGTTAAAGGATTTTCCATCTTCCATATCAAACAAGACGTAAGTGTTAAAATAAAATTTTATTCACGTGTTGATTTGAACCCAATTCTCAAAAGCAGAATTTCCGGGTTTTTCATGTTGAGTGGGGTTTAATGATATTGAACTAAAATTAAAATTATATATAATTGTACATTACATACGGCCAAAATTTATTTACGATAACTTTTAAAAGAAGAAAAAATATAGGGTGGAAAAAACTCGATTTGACTCGAAAAAATTGAATTATTCGACTCGAGGTGAAAAAAATTGATTTGTTTTGACTCAACTCGTAATTTTATAAACTCGATTCGACTCGGAAAAATTTCAAATAAAGTTTGAGTTATGAAATGAAAACTCGAATAAATCAAAATTTTTATTAATTAGTTGATCAACTTTCAAGTTCGAGTCGATTCTTTCAATTATGTCTAATATGTTATGTATATCACATGTAAAAATATGAAGAAATATATATATGTATATTATATATGCGCCGTTGAAATTGAAATCAATATGTGCAACGTCTAGCCCTAAATATATGCATATAGAAATATATACATGCACCGCTACGCAGGGACGAAGCCAGGATTGAATCGTGAGGGGGGCAAGATGTTTAACTTTGAAATGATCGAGATCTAAAAAGTAATTAAACCATAGAAATATTAAAGAAGATAGGATTTAAATCCGCTAATTTTAAAATTAAAAAAGGTCTTAAAAGCAATTAAATCATAAAAAATTGAGGCCAATGTTTAATTTAATTAATTTTAAAACTAATAAGGTCCTAAAAATAAATTATACTGTATAATTTTGGGAGGGACAAGGGCTTAAGTGAAATAGTTTCAAAACTATCAATGGCTAAAGATATAATTACACCATCAAAGTTGAGGGGGGTAATTGCCCCTCCCACCCTCAACATAGTTTCGTCCCTGCCGCTACGTATATGCATATAGAAATTTGTGTAGAAACTCGAAACTCAACTCGACTCGAAAAAAATTCAAATAAAGTTTGAATCGTAAAATAGGACTTGCAAACTCGAATAACTCAAAATTATTCAGTTTTGATCGCTAAATTATTATTTTGTACAAAATCATCACTAACGTTATATTTTTTTAGTCACTAATGTTACTTATTTTCCTATTTTGGGCACTAATCTATTGCTTCTTTCTTATTTTGGTCACTACACTATTTCCGTTTTTTTGTTTTTCATAAGTTTTTTCCTATTGTTTTTCCAAACATAGCACTAGTGACTATTTTGTTAAAAATAATAGTTGGTGACCAAAATAAAAAAATAAAAAAATTTAATAACTAATGGTGATTTTTACCTAAAAATACGATACAATATCAAATATTAGGATTAACTAGCGCAAGATTTATTCATCTTAACCGATGTCTTATTTTGGTATATAAAGAAAACAAATGTCTTATGAATTCGAAAACCAAAACTGAATATTGTGCACGATTCTTTCTGCTGAATAGCACGATTCTTTCTGTTCTCTTCTGCTTATCTGCCGGTTGGCACGTTTTTCTCCCTATCCTTCTTGTTTCTTGGTGATCTGTTTACTTGGTTGCTTTCTTGATTAATGGCTACTGTGGAAAATGGGATGGCAGGCTTGACCATTGGGGAGGGTGAGGATGATCTGCTGGATCTTGATTTACAAGCACCATCTCCTTTTGCGGATTATGAGTTTTGCTTGGTTGGTATTTTTCTGACAACTAGTGTGATTAATTTCCCGTCTATGCGATCTACTTTGGCGAATCTCTGGCGTCATGTCGGTGGTATTTCTGTTTCTGATCTGGGTGGAGGGCGTTTTTTATTTCGTCTCTACAATGAAGTGGATTCTGCGCGTATCGATTCTGGTGGCCCTTGGAACTTTAATTCCCATCTTTTGGTCCATCATCGTCTACAACGAGGAGAGGATCCTATGCTAGTTCCTCTGACTCATTTATGTTACTGGGTTTTGATCCACGAGGTTCCCCATGGTTTTATGTCTGAACGGGTTGCACGATCGCTTGGGAATTTCATTGGTTCTTACATTGAGTATGATGTTAGAGTTGTTTCTTTGGGATATAAAGGCATCATTCGTGTTCGTGTACGGATGGACATCTGAATTCCTCTCAAAAGGCGTAAGAAAATTCTTCTGGCAAATGGTTCGCATCATTTTGTTCGATTTGAATATGAAAGACTCACTCTTTTTTGCTTTATCTGTGGGAGATGGGGACATGGTGAGAATTTTTGTCCAGTCCGAGTTGCTAAAGGTGATGCTAATATCTCTCGTGAATGGGATCTATCCATACGTGCTCCTCATCGCCGGGCAGTACCTCCGACCAACGTTTGGCTACGAGACCCGATAGCTTTTGTTGCGCATGATTTGCAGAATTCAGTAGCCTCAAAATTTGCTGATGAGAATTTTATTCTGCGTGCATTTAATTTCCCATCCCCCAATTTAATTGGCGTTAAATCAGGTGGTGCCAATTTAGGAGGAGTTATTCTTCCTGGGCCATCAAATTCAACGTAGGCGCTAAATTCCAGGGATCCCAATCAGCTTTTTTCCATTAACGATCGTAATGATGGATTGGATGTGTTTATGGACCCCATTGGGGAAGATAATCCAATTGAGCCCACTGAGAGTACTAAACGTCCAAGAGTTCAGTCCAGTTTCTCAGGAGTTTCTATTGCATCTGATTCGAATGAGGGTTCTACTACTTTATCGGTAGGCCTTGCTAGACAGGCCAGCCGGTCGCAATGAAAATTTTGAGTTGGAACGTTCGTGGCCTGGGGAAGCTACGAACGGCGAGACGTCTCAGGCATAAATTGAGAGATATCCGTCCTCAAATTGTGTTTTTAATGGAGACTAAATTATCTAGTAAACGAATGAAGAATGCTCGTAGAAAATGTGGTTATCTTTCTGGTATAGATATTGCTGTAGTAGGTACAAGGGGTGGGCTTTGTCTATGTTGGTCCCAGGATGTTCAGGTTACGGTTTGTAGTTTTTCTAACAATCACATAGGTGCTGTGGTAACAACATCGTTTTCAAATACTTCGTGGCGTTTGACAGGCTTTTATGGGGATCCAATTACTAGTCGGAGGAACAATTCCTGGAATCTTCTTCGATCGCTTGGGGTGAATCAATCCTTACCATGGCTGACAATTGGTGATTTCAATGAGGTGTTACTCGCTAGTGAAAAGCGGGGTGGTCGTATCCGTTCGAGTAGTCAAATGAATAATTTTCGGTCAGCAATTCAAGATTGTGACTTATCTGATTTGGGCTATATTAGAAGATGGTATACTTGGGGAAAAGGTCGCTTCTCTGCCTCAAATATTTGTGAAAGGTTAGACCGTGGTCTTGCTACTCCTAGTTGGTGGAGTTTATTTCCGGATTTTACTCTTCGGCACCTCTCGCATACAATCTCCGATCACTGTCCACTACTAGTTGATACTGTGGGAAGTGTTGGCCCCTCATCTGATCATACTCTTCAGAGTTTTCGCTTTGACGCCAATTGGCTTTTGGAGCCTGATTTCGAGAAAATTGTTGAGCATTCTTAGAACGCCACGTCAGATGATGTTCCTTCGAAATTATCTAGGTTGGCTGTCGTTGTTAAGAAATGGTGCCGCTCCTTAAAAGGCTGTCGTAATAGACAAAGATCGTTGCTGCAATCCAGGCTTGAGGAGTTGTCTATGACTGATCCGGATGATGAGGTTTTGGCTGAACTGCTAGATGTTAAGCTTGCTCTTAATTTGGAAGATGATAAGGACGAATTATTTTGGGAACAGCGTGCTAGAGTAAATTGGCTCAAGTGTGGGGATAGGAATACACGGTTTTTTCATTCATGGGCCTCGTTTCGAAGGAAAAAGAATAGAATCTCAAAACTTAAACGCGATGACGGGAGTTGGGAATCGCATGAAGAAGCAATGGCCTCAATTGTTGTTGCACATTTTCAGCAACTCTTCACAGCCCAGCAGGTTGATAACCCTAATGAGATTCTGAGGAGCATCCGGCCTTCTATTACGAGGGATGACAACGTAATGTTGAGTAGGCAAGTAACAAAAGATGAGATTTTTTGTGCTGTCAAACAAATGGCCCCTTTGAAAGCCTCGGGTCTTGATGGTTTCCCAGCTCTGTTTTATCAAAGCTGCTGGCATTTAATAGAAGATGACATTACCAACTTCTGTATTTCTCTTATTGACGGTACAAATGATTTACAGTCAGTTAACTTGACAAGTATTGTGTTGATCCCTAAAGTTGAATCTCCTACGTCTATGGACCAATTTCGTCCTATCAACCTATGTCAGGTTTTGTATAAGATTGTAGCCAAGACTTTGGCTAATAGACTGTGTTCTCTTCTTGATAAGTGCATAGATAAAACTCAAAGTGCCTTCGTTCCTGGTAGGTCAATTTCTGATAATGTGCTTATTGCATATGAACTTTTACATTCGATGAAGATCAAGAAAAGGGGCACTAAAGGGTCTTTTGCTTTGAAGTTGGATATGGCGAAAGCCTATGACAGATTGAATTGGAGTTTTTTTTTTGGAGAAAATGATGTTACAAATGGGCTTTGATTCGAATTGGGTATCTCTGATTCTAAGGTGTGTTTCATCCGTTACCTATTCAGTTAATTTTAACGGAAGAAATTCGGAGGTTTTTTCTCCATCTCGTGGTGTTCGTCAGGGTGACCCACTTAGCCCGTATCTTTTCCTTTTCTGTGCTGAGGGGCTATCTTCTATTCTCTATGAAGTAAGAACGACGCGTATTATTTCGGGAGCTAAAACGGGAAGATTTGGTTTACCGATCTCCCATCTCTTTTTCGTAGATGACAGTATTCTATTTGGTAGTAGCACGATTGAAGAGGCAACTAGAATCAAAGATATCGTTGCTAAGTATGAGTGTGCTTCGGGTCAGTTAGTCAATTTTAATAAATCTGCAATTTATTTCAGTGGTAATGTGCCCCACAGTTTAGCTACCTCTATCAGCAATCTGTTTAATGTTCGCATTTCGGTTAATCCTGAAAAATATCTTGGGCTACCGAATATGGTCGGAAGGAACAAGAAAGCTGCTTTTGCCAATTTAGCGGACAAGATGAATAAAAAGACTGATAGCTGGAGTATTCGTTTTCTATCTATGGGTGGTAATGAAATATTTATCAAATCTGTTCTTCAGGCGATTCCTATCTACGCTAAGCAGTGTTTTCTGTTTCCTAAGTCTTTATGTATGAATCTAGAACAAGTCATGAATAAGTTCTAGTGGCGTAATAATAGTTCAAAAAAGGGATCTATTGGACTGCTTGGAGTAGCATTTGTCTCCCAAAGAAATTGGGAGGCCTGGGTTTTCGTGACTTAGCTAAGTTTAACATAGCCTTACTTGCTAAGCAAGGCTGGAATCTTATCAGTAACCCTACTAGTCTGTTGGCATGTGTTTATAAAGCAAAATATTACCCAAATGGAGATTTCATGTCAACAAGGTTAGGCTCTTACCCCTCTTACACATGGAAGAGCATCTGGTGCTCTCGGGGTCTTCTTGAACAAGGTCTCGGATGGAGAGTAGGGAACGATCGGTCAATCAACATCTGGCAGGATTCTTGGGTGGCAAGACCTGGCAATGGTAGAGTCGGTTCTTCTATAGTTCATCATTCTATCAGTACAGTTGCGGATCTTATAAATGCTGATAATCATACCTGGAAGAGTGACTTAATTAATGATCTCTTTGACCCTCCTACAGCACACAAAATTCTCTATAGGCCTCTTTCTTCCTCTTTTATTCCGAACTGCGGGATCTGGAGAGGGGATGGTTCGGGCCTGTTACTGTCCGCAGTGGGTATCGGTGGCTTGTGAATGTCTCTCTAGGCTTGAGTGGGAATCCTGATGATTTTGAAGACGATTGGTACTCAAAGTTCTGTGGTACGTTTTGGTCCTTGTTCATTCCTTCAAAGGTTCGAATCTTTTTCTGGCGATTTGTGCATAACTTGATCCCAACCTATCAAAATCTTTTAATTAGGAAAATACAGATTAATGATCAGTGTGTGCTTTGTCAATCTGGTCTAGAATATGTGCATCATATGATTCAGGAATGCAGTTTTATTCAACAAGCTCTATATGCCTTCAATATTTCAGTTCCTACAGTGACTAGTGAGTTAAGTTTTCTGCAGTGGTTTGCTAACCTTTTCGAGACTTTATCTACTATCCAGAAACGCTCTCTAGTAATAATGCTTTGGGCTTCATGGACTACGCGCAACAAGATTATACATGAAGGTTCCTCACAATCTACAACCGATCTAATTACTTTTTCGAAATCCTACATTTCGGAACTTGATGCATCTAAGACTACTACCCATACGGTTTCTAGACCCAGAAATCTTAACTGGAGCCCCCTATTGAGGATACAGTAAAGGCAAACTTTGACTCTAGTTTCTCAGCAACATCATCAAAATCAGTCTCAGGAGTTATTTTCAGGAATTCAGAGGGACTCGTTATGGCGGCAGGAACTTACCCTCATTTGAATGTCTGTAATATTGAACATGCGGAAGCCCTAGCCTGCGAGTTAGCCGTCACTTTAGGCCATGATTTGGGTTTTCGACGTCTGATAGTGGAGGGAGATTCTCTAGTGGTTGTGTCGAACCTCACCTCTCATGCACATAATTTTTCACCACTTTGTCATTTGTATGGAAATATATTGCGCAAAAGCTCTCACTTTGATTACCTGGCCTTTACCCATGTCAATCGAGAGAGAAATCGAGCTGCCCATCACCTCGCTCAGCTTGGGCTTTCTTCATCGGAGCCATGCGTTTGGATTAAGGAGGTTTCGCCGGCTGTCGAAGTCACGACAGCGCGCGATAGACAGTGGCTTGATCCTACGGATTGATCAACGGTTGTGCTTTGGCTTTCTCCCTTGTCTAATCGGAGTTTTCATCACATCTTTCTCTCCGATTAATTTCAAGGTTTTCCCCTCTTCTTTGGATTATCGTTTCCTCTATTCCGATCTATTTTTCGGTACGAAAGAAGAGGTATGGTTTGGCTGGACGGTTCATGTTCTTTTCTTTGGTTTTGTTCTGTCTTTATTTTTTGTCTGTTTATTTTAGCCGCACGTGTCATTTGCTGTACTCAGTTTATTTTTTAATAATAAAACCCAGCCGTTCCACTGTTAAAAAAAAAAACCAAAACTTAAGATTACATCAACGTTTTTTTATTAAATTGAGAACTATTACATTCTAATACTGAAATTTAAATTCATATAAAATAAAATAATACGATCAACTTTAACTACTCAGTCAATTAATAGATCTCGAGTTACATCAACATTGAGTACTTAATAGTTGAGGTTTTTCACACGCTTGGCTTGGAAGTAGAGTAAGCCAGAATCCCATGTTGTTGTTCAAGTTTACTCATTTCTTCTCTGTTCAAACTGATCCAAGCTTCAATTCCTTCACCATCACTCGAATCTACAAAAATAGCGGTTCTGTTAGTCTTCAACCCACCTTCAACCCATACAGGTTTTCCCCATCCAAAATCAGCTTCATAAAACGGGAATCTACACCAACTGACGAAATAAAACACCCCCATATTCGAATCCTTTTCGAATTCTCCGCACACTTTGGCTGCCAAATCATCGAGCCATTCACCGGTCCCCATGTACGCAATCTCCCTATTGCATTCGTCGTCGATCTCTTTTATCGACCGGCGAATTCTCTTCGCCAGACTGCTCCGGTTCTTCGTCTTCTCGTCCAACGAACTCACCATCGACAAGTGACTCACATTGCCTATGCATTGTTGCGGCAATGGAGGATTCATCCTTTGCCTCAAATTCATAGCGTTTACAACCACAAGTGTGGGAGGTTGAACTTGAGAACTTGCACTGTTTTTAGTAGTTGCGGCTATAAGAGCTTCCCAGATAAGTGCCGTCACGGCCTCGACTCGAGACGGATAATACCGATTTGAGTCGTCTCGAATTTCGTTTCGAAGAGCTGCGATTTTGCAGCCTTCGAAACAAAATCTTTTCTGTATCACTTCTTCTCGAGGTAATGGGGTGTAAATTTTTTCGTCTACAGGGTCCATCGCCCTTAAAAAGTCTGATAAATCTTGCGGGGGGAAACGAGATCCGCAGTCGTAAACAACACCATCGGCGGCAGAAGCCAATCCGCAAGCAAATCGAGCCCAGTTTTTCACGAAACCGGCCGCCGCCGCTCCATCAGCCGCAACATGACTGATACAAACACCAACCGCCACGCCGCCGCAAGCAAAGTAGTTGACTTGAACACCAAGCATGACCAAATCATCATCGGTGCTGGATCGAGCTGGTTCATGCCGACGATATGGACTAAATGGGAACAGCCGTAGCAGAACTTCATTCTCCGGCTCATCGACCACAAACGACATCTCGCAACTCACCCGAGCTTCGACAAAAACGGCACCGTCGTCGTTGCAATCGACGGTTAATCCATCACCGCTGAGTCTGCCGGCGAACGGGTAATAATGGGTCAAGATTTTCGAGAGGGATTCTTTGAGGTGATCGGATTTTTTTCCGGGATTCTCATTTTTGGCAGAGTAGAAGAGGTTTATGGGGATGTATAAAGGTGAGGCTAATTGATCAAAAAGGCAAAGTTTATAGGTTCTTAAGTGGTCTGGAGTTGGCAAAGACGGCTTTACACTTTCTCTGCTGATAATTTCAACTTCCATGTCTCTGAAAATTTTCCGGGAAAAGAAAAAAAATCAGTGGATTATCACTTTCTCTTCTTAGAAAGTTGCGCTATAATTGTCTTTTTGTCTCGAACAAATGCAATAATTGTCGGCGAATGATTTTTTAATGACGGTGATTACAAGACAAGGTAGTATATGTTCAAACATGTATTTAATTATTTAACAATACATATACACCTTATAGATAAAGTAATTTGAACTCGTGTTTCCTCGAATAAATATCATCCGTTTTTTTTACTAAGACACTTGTTAGTTTTTAATTGTCGGTGCAAGTTGTGTGAACGTAGATTAGTGTAAAATATCTTAATTTAAAGCTAAAAATGATAAAATTTAAAATTTTTCAAATAAATATCAACCTAATAAAATTTTAAATATAAAAAATTGTTAGAAAAAATTAACCTAAAATATTATAAAAAATATAACATTTTAAGATATCGGATTTATCTTTTTAGGTCTAAATTAGGAATAATATGTACCCTATATCATTAAGAATTTTGAAAGCAAATTCAAAACTAGCAATTTAATTGATAAAATTAAATTTACGATCATTTATGTAATTTAATTATCTTAAATACACCAATATATGTAGGTTTTCAATCTAATTTTTTAAATTTTTATTTGTACTTTATAATTATTATTTTTAGTTTACACAATTTTTTTGATTTTAGGGTTTAAAATTTTAGGTTATAGTTTAGGGTTTAGGGGTTTAGTGTGTATGGTGTAGAAGTTAAGGTTTGTGGTTATAATTTAGAGTTTAGGGTTTAGGTTTTAGGGTGCTAGGGTTTAGGATTTAGGTTTTAAATTTTATAGAAGAGTTGTATACATTTTTTTTACACAATTTGCGTATCAAAATATAATATTTATATAAAATATTAATTATAATTTATAATTACAACTTTAATATATATACCATATCAAAATTTTAAATATATCATTTAAAAAATAAATATATAAATAAGACAAAATGCAAATAAATTTGGTATAGATCTAAATCAACTTACAAGTTGGCATACCAACCAAATCATATAAATACACATTTGTTATATATATATATATATCATTCAAAATTATTTTTTATGGATGAACTTATTTTATTTTCAATTAATCGAAATCGATTGTTCTATATAAAGATGAACGTAAATTTTTAAGTAATAGTGCAAAATTTTAGAAAAAAAAATAATTTTTTTAGAAAATAAAAATTAAATCACAAATAAAAAATAATATATATATATATATATAATTCATATGGAAATTTGAAAATTTTAAAAAGGTTCACTATGAATACATTATTGATTAATATTTTGGGTCCATTGTGTTTACTTTAGATTCAGAATTATAGTATATTGTCGAATAAATTAATGCAAGTTGACCTTAGATACTATTATTCCTTTATTCTTTTAAGTACCTACAAATGTGGGTGAGTCTACGGTACAACAGTTTAATTTATGATTAAAAACGGTAATTTCAAAACTTGTTCAAGTAACTTAAAAGGTTGTACTTTTTATAACATTTAAGCTTATTTTTTAGTGTTCTTTCAACAAGTTTCAAAGCTCGTAAACCAAATTTGAAACTTGTCGAAAAGTCACCAACTTAAGAAAACAAGTTTTAAAAAATATCGAAAAACATCAACCTAAACTGTTTTAAAAATATATAACATTTTAAGTTGCGGTGACAAATTTAACTTAACATTTTTTAATCTTAAATTAAGTTATTGTACTGTAAACTCCCAAACCTATGTTCGTCTTTGTCTTGTTTAGTTTATTTTTTGTTGTTGCAAGCTGACATTAAAAAATAATAAGCTAGCAGTGTTTAGTTTAGTATATAAAGGAGTCACTGTGCAAGTTGTGCCGACGGATATTCTTATTAATTATCCACGCCTATGGCAAAAAAAAAAAACATATCAACGCCACGCATACATCCAACGGATAAGAATGGAATCTTGAAGAAACCATGCTTTTTGATTTAAATTTAAAGTAAAATATGCTATATACCACTTAATTTTAAGTTTAATATCAATTGTATTACTAAACTAAAGTCGATGTTATTTTAATATTAAAATTTAATTTAGCTTTAATTATATTATTAAATTATTAAAACCGATGAATGACCAAATTATATAATTGAAACCTAAATTGAAATTAAATATTAAAATACATTGATATATTAATACTAAACTTAAAATTAATATTTGCCCTTAAATTGATTGGAGGAGATTTGAGTGTTGGGTTTGAAGAAGTAAACTTCAATTGGCCTAGGGTCCATCACATATTCATAAGGTTTCAATCCGAATATAAGATAGTAAAAAAATGCCGTAACCTTTGATTGAATAGCCACTTTAACACCTATTTTTTCAGAGTATTTTAACCCTCAACGTTTTATTTTAAGTCAAAATAACTCTTATGCAGATGAAAATCGTTAAAAAAAATTAACGGTAAACAGTTTAAAATTACTTGATAGAATGATAAGTCAACGAAAAAAATAGTTTATATTTTATATAATTTTATAAAATTATATTTTTGACCGATGTAACATTTTTTCAAGTCAACACATTTGTCTATATAATATTGTATGTCAGCGTGTACTGTCTTTGTCACGTCATTTCAAACAATTTATCGTCAATTGACTGACAATTTTCATAGGGATGGTAACGGGACGGAGCGACTTTTTTTGGATGCCATGTCCTGCCGCGATTTTAATATATTCTATCTCCGCCCTGACCCACCCCGAAATAATAAAAAACATAACCCGACTCGGCCTCGATATTTTAACAAAAAACTCGACTAAACCCAATCCGCCAAAAAAATAATAAAATTATTAAATATAATATATAAATATATCATGTCGAATCGAAAAATTTTAACCCTAAACTCAAACCCTTCCCACCCCGACTTTATTTTATCAATAACCCCGACTTTATTTTATCAATAACCCTATCAATAACCCGACATGGACCCAATTTTTTAAATAAAAAGCCCACCCCTATTGGGTCGGGTCAAAATAATCCTTAAGTTTTCATCTATAGAAGAATTATTTTGACAAAAAATAAAACATTAAGAGTTTATTTATTTTTAAAAAATAGGACAAGTGATTATTTAATCAAACATTAAAATATTTTTTAAGTATAAAATTTATATTTTAGAATTCAAAATTTAAAACCAAAAGTTGCAGTATAAAAATTATTTTTTTCATGTCAAAATATAAAAAGAAACACAACTGAAAAACAGAAAATTGAATAGTCGATTTATACTTCGAAACAAACTTTTCCCACTGCAACACCAAAAATTAAAGACTAAGAATTGTTGAGCCAGTTCCCCAAGGAACGGCTCTCCAAAAATAGGCGTATGCCACTTTGAGCGGCGAGCACACGGTATTCTTTAGTAAAAGGCGAAAGAATAGTTCGCTCTGTGCTTACCGCGCGGCTCCGTGAGTTTCCTGCGCTGATTTGCGGTTTTATTTATAGTCTCAATTGGGGCGCACATGCTTATATCTTAGCAATGTGGGATTCTTGTCTTTCCCGCCTTTTTCAGCCCGCCCCTGCTGCCCCCACCTTTCAATCCTCTCTATTTTTCATCCTCCCCTAATCGAACCATTTCTTCCTGAAATAATAAGGAATTTGTCTAATGACAAAGAGAGTTGAACCAGCTGGTGAGTGGTAGAGCTTGTTCAAATGGATTCGGCTGAGTTTGTCGATTCGTTTCATGGTAATTAATACATTAGGCTTGGGAGCGGGTTCTAACAGTTGATGGTTCTTCCAAGGACTGGTTGGCAACTCAGATGCACTGCAGTTGGTGCATTAGGCTTGGGATGCACGGAAGCGGTTTCTGCCACGGTGAAACGATGATATTTTGTGGTTAAAAGCTTTTGGGAACTGGGAGGCGGAACCTCACGGAGCTTTCCATCTATTCATTGTTTTCAGTTCTTACTATTGAATAGAAGTTGAAGGTTTCAGTAAAATCGAAAATTCAGAGTCGATTTGTCGATACTTCCTGGACACCAATGCATTATAATGTTCCCTATGAAAATATGTCATTGGCTCATCGCTAGGGTGTTTGCTGTCAGACAAGGCAACTCCAGCAAATCAGCAGTGGTGATTTATCATAAAAATGAACTCCATGACCCCATAATTAGTTGGTACGAGGGATAAGGTAATAGATCTTTCCAAAATGTGAGGGATTCGAGTCATGATCTTGTGAATAGAACAAATTAAGTTGAAAGATCATCTCATAATATGTTTTTACAATATCCGATTTGAATTGATCAATTAATGCGTTGAATATCAATAGTTATAAAATAATATCTCCATAAAATTAGATAAACAACTAATCATTAATTATTAGAGTTAAGTACAAGTAGTCACTTAATTTATAGGATGTTATCAATCTAGCCCAACTACAAAAAATTCTTACAATTAAGTCATATAACTTTTAAGGCATTGTCAATTCAGTCACCATCTAATTAGTCATGTTATATCTCCGCCTACAACTATCACATCTCCGCCTACAATTGTCGTACCTCCGCCTATGCCTCTGGAGCTTTTTCGCCCTGTGTCATGCCTCAGCATGTGAAGCATCATGGCCTCAGTAGCTCATGCCTTCGGGTGTGACCCAAACCTCCAGGTCACATTCGACATGACAACCATCAGGTCTGTCTGACCCACAAGCTAAACCTATCGTATGCCAGCCGAGTCTAACTCTACCAACCCACGTGATCAGGCTGAAAAGCCTATTGACTCGGAGCCAAGCCTATTCCTGCCAACCCTGTAACGCCCCGGTTTAGGGGTCGGGTGAAAAATAATAATTTAATATTATTTCCGGGTCCGGTTTTGTAATTAAAAATAATTTTGGGCCTCGGGTTTTAAGACAACAAAATTTAGTTGGACCATATTTTAAACAAGCCCACATGGCCATGGGTGGCACCTATTGTGGTTTTCCTTTTTCATTAAGGGTATTTAGGTCTTTGGACCTTTAATTTTAAACCAACCTAAATAATGATTTTATTTTTAGTCATCTTCTTCCCCACTACCCATTTTCCAGACAAAAAAGAACCTCTCCCCCTTTGGAGCACTATTCCATTTATAACTCACCCAATCTTGAAGGTTTTTCGAAGGTAAGGTCGTTTTTTATTTGCTTTCATTATCCTCAACTAGCACATACCTTTATTTTCTAGAAAACTCATGATTTTAGTGATTTGGAGATTTTGAATTTTTGATTAAAAATGTCATTTTTAACATCCTTAACTTAAGTCTTCGATTTATAAATGTTATATGAGTTGTTTTGAGCCCAAAGGGATCAAAAGGGTATGATTTTTACAAGGTTTGGGGTGATTTCCGAAATGGGGTTTTGGGGAGGTTTTTGGGAGGTTTAGGATTGAAATATGGGGGTGTTCTAAGTAGAAATGAGAGGGCCAATGGTTGGGGTATATGAAAGCTTTGTTTTGGAAGCTTTAGGGAGTAGTTTAAAGGTTGAAATCAATGGTTTTAAGGGGTGCTTGAGGGCTGCTCGGATTTTGGAATTTTGGGCTTGTTCTCCATGTGAAAATTGATATCTTGTAATTGGTTTGTAATCCGGGTTGAGTATTTTAGAACATGGACTGACTTGAGATTATTTGCTTGGTGTTGGATTGGCTAGAGGCGAGAATTTTGGTCGGAGAAGCTTCGGGGGCAAATTCGAGGAATTCGGAGTCTTGAGCTTGGTCTTCGATCTTCTCTTGGGTAGCAACGGTGAGTAGAATTGTTGATTTATGCATCATGCCCGACATGGATCCTTTCGAGGTTTGGGTGGGACCTTGAGGGGTCACCTAAACCCGTGTGTAAGCCTCTCTACTCCCATGTTGTTGTGATATGTTGAATGCATATATGTCGTAATTGTTAAGTGCATTTTGAGTTGTTAATTGTGTAGTCGAGTTGAGTTCGTGCCTCACGTGATGGTGGTTTAAACTACGGTGATATGTTGTCCCACCGGTAGTGACTAGTAGGGTAGTCCTTTGATGTGTAGTCCCATTGGAAATCCACTAGTCGAAACGGTGATGTGTAGTCCCACCGTAAGTGTATGTTGGTTGTGCTTGAGCAAACCAAGAGTAGTGGTTGAGATAGACCCTTGTGCATCCATAGTTTTCTTGCATACAATTCGTATTTTGAAAAAAACTGCATGTTGTGAATTGTAGAGTCTCTCTCACTAAGCTAGTTGCTTATTCTCTTTGTTTCCAACGTGCAGATCGTTAGAGTTCGGGAGGCGAGCGGGCGAAGGAGGAGCTTTTGGAGTTCTCAAGCAAGTTTAAGTATGGTTTGCTTTTGTAATAATGCCTAGACAATGGGGTATAGAGTGTTAGGAGTTGGGGTCAAACTCCCTAGGAAGTTATGCTTGAAATTGTTAAACCTATGTTGTGTTATGTTTTGCTACATGGTTTATGTTCTATGATTCTTATGTGGATTATTTGTTTATGCCTGAATTTGTATGAGGTTGGACTATGCATGCCTTAAGCTTGACTACCATATGTATGATGCCTATGCTTGTGAAGTAGGTTTCTTGGGATATTTCTTGAAGTCTAGACAAGTATGATTCACGTATATCCAACGCTTGTAAGCTAAAATCCGACTGTGATTGTTGTATGTATGCTTGTTGAAATGGTTGTATGTGCGAGCCTTGTAGTTGTTGATTCATGCTTTTGGTCCTTTTTAAGCTTCTATACATGTCTATGCATGATCTTAATGTTTTTCTTCGGTAGGAAGTCCTTAAGTTGGGCAGTAGGTGATCCCCTGCACTAAGGTTTCGAAACCATGGGTAAGGTTTCGAAACCTTTGCAGAAATTTTGGTTCCAGGGGTCACTGCCAGCCAAAGTTTCGAAACCTTTGGGGTAGGTTTCGAAACTATGGTCAAAGGTTTCGAAACTTTCCCCAAGGTTTCGAAACCTTTGGAAAATTTTTGGTTCTAGGACATTCTGCCAACCAAAGTTTCGAGACCTTTGGGAAAGGTTTCGAAACTAAGGTCCAAGGTTTCGAAACCTTCCCTAAGGTTTCGAAACTTTGGGTGAGATATTGGTTCCAGGGGTTTCTGCCAGCAAAAGTTTCGAAACCCTTGGTAAAGGTTTCGAAACTTCTGCTTAAAATTGTACTATTTTGACTTGTTGACCTTTTTAATGGGATAAACACATAGGATTTATTGTGCCTTTAGTCAAGATTGAATTTTGGTCGTTTGATTGTGGTTTGGGGTTCGAAAATGACAAGTTTAAAATGAAAAAAAAATTAGGGTTGCTAACCGAGGAGGAACACTTTGGGTTTCGCTTCGGTTTTCCCCATGTGGCCCACTCGGACCGGTCATCCGGCCAGACCGAGACGAGGGGGTTACATTTATTGGTATCAGAGCCTGAGGTTTCCGAGACCTCGGGCAGGTAAGTGAGGAAAGTTAAGGTATTATGAGTGTTTTGCCATGCCTATCTAAATTTTGTTTTAGCACGGTGTATGTATGCATGCTATGGTGACTTTTCTGTTGTTTGAGAGTTGGCTTGAGTCCCCATTGTTAGGCATTGTTGTCAAAATAAAAAGGGAAAATTGTTTTGGTTTAAAGAGCTTGAGAACCGGAGTCCTTTGCCCCTTGCTAACCTAACGTTTTCTTGTTGTTGTGTGTTTGTTGTTTTAGATTACATTAATTGCTATGGTGAGACCGAGGGGACGGCCTAGAGCGGGTGACCAGACACCCGAGCACGCGCCTCCTGCTCTTAATGCTCCGGGTGGTAATGGAGGGAACGTCGGAGGTGATGGTAATGGGCCTCAGGCTGGGGCTAATATTGGAGGTAATGGGGCTCAAGCGGGCCAAGGTCAGGCAGGCCCAGATGTGGCTCATTTGATTCAGACTATAGCCGGAGCTTTCCAGACAGCTTTGGCTGGTATGCAAGCTGCAGCACCAGCTCAGGGTGCGGGGACAGGATTACCCCTAGAGAGGCTTCGTAATTTGGGGGCAGTTGAGTTTCGTGGGTTATCTCCGGAGGGTTCAGAAGGGTGGCTTGAGAGCACTACTCGCATCTTGGGTCAGATGGAGTGTTCGAATGCCCGTAAGTTGGGATGCATTGTCTCATTGCTACAGGGAGACGCCTACACTTGGTGGACCACTGTTATTTCTGGTATGGCCGAGGTAGATGTCACATGGGAGTTTTTCAGGAATGCTTTCAAGAGGAAGTACCTTGGGGTCCGGTACTTAGATGAAAAGAAAAGGGAGTTCATGGCTTTGGTTCAAGGCAATAGGACCGTGTCCGAGTATGAGATCCAGTTTGTGAGGTTGAGCCAGTACGCGCCAGAGTTGATTCCGGTTGAGAAGAAGCGATGTGAGCGCTTCAGATATGGGTTGACTACTGATGTGAAGACCTACATGTTGGCCTCCAACTACTTTGAGTTCGATGTTTTGGTTTCTAGAGCCAAGGATGTAGAGCAAAACCTAGGCTCTAGAGCACGTGCTGGTGGGTCTGACTCCGGGAAGAGACATGCGAACTGGGATAGAGATCATGCCAAGAGGCATAGGGATAGGAGGTACCAGCCGGATACGAGGCCTAGAGGTGGTAACCATGGTCAGGGCCGTCAGGGCCAAGGGGCTGTCGGGCACATTCCGGAGTGCACTAGGTGCGGGAGACGCCACCCAGGTGAGTGCATGGGTATGTTTGGGGCGTGTTGGAACTGTAGCTCCCGAGATCATTTGAGGCGTGATTGTCCACACCCGGTTAGGGGAGGACCGACTCCAGCGAGGGGATTTGAGCATCAGAGAGGTCGTGGGCGCGGCCGTGGGAACTTCCAGCCAAGGAATGAGGGTCAGAGGAACTTGGCTCATGTGGTAGCAGTCTAGCCCGAGGGAGGAGGACCGGCTAGGGTGTACGCTCAGCGGGAGGCTGGGAATGACACTGATGTCATTGCAGATAATTTCACATTACAATCTTTGAGTTTGCTTTCTCTGATAGATTCGGGGTCAACGCATTCATATATTTTGGGTGAGCATGCAAAGTCATTAGGACTACCTTGCGATTGGCTAGAGGTAGGTGTAAATGTCACTAGCTCTTTCGGTGATACAGTGGTGGTTAGGAAAGTGTATAGGAGGTGTCCCTTGATGATTCAGGGCCACATATTTCCAGTCGACATGATGGAGCTACCCTTTTATGGCTTTGATGTGATTTTGGGCATGGATTGGCTTGTAGAGCATAGAGCTAGGGTTGACTTTGAGACTAAGAGAGTCTCTTTGAGGCTTACTGATGACTTTGAGGTTGTGGTAGTTGGGGAGAATGTTAAGTTTTTGTCCAATGTGGTTTCGGCTTTGGAAGCTCAGAGGTTGTTGAGTTCAGGGTGTCAGGCTTACTTGGCTTACGTAATGAACCCGGATATGAGTGAGGCGAGACCTCGGGACATCAGGACTGTGTGTGACTTTCCGAGTGTTTTTCCGGAAGAACTACCAGGCTTGCCTCCAGATAGAGCAGTTGAGTTTGCTATTGAGACATATTCTGATTCTGCACCGGTGTCGATTGCTCCGTATAGAATGGCACCGAAGGAGTTGAAAGAGTTGAAGACACAGCTTCAGGAGTTGACTGACAGAGGCTTCATTAGGCCTAGTGTTTCCCCGTGGGGTGCTCCGGTTTTGTTTGTGAAAAAGAAGGACGGTAGCATGAGGATGTGCATAGACTATAGACAGTTGAATAAGGTGACAGTGAAAAACAAATATCCCTTGCCAAGGATAGATGACTTGCTAGACCAGTTGAGGGGTGCTTCCGTGTTTTCAAAGATTGATTTGAGGTCGGGGTATTATCAGTTAAAGGTAAAGGATGTGGACATACCGAAGACAGCTTTTCGTACACGTTACGGACATTATGAGTTTTTGGTGATGCCTTTTGGGTTGACCAATGCTCCAGCGGCCTTCATGGATATGATGAACCGGGTGTTTCATAAGTTCTTGGACAGGTTTGTGGTAGTGTTTATTGATGACATCCTAGTGTACTCTAGAACCGAAGAGGAGCACGATGAACACTTAAGGTTAGTGCTTCAGACCCTACTTGAGAATCAATTGTATGCCAAGCTAAGTAAGTGTGAGTTTTGGATTAGAGAGGTGGTCTTCCTTGGCCACGTGATCTCAGCTAGTGGGATTAGTGTAGATCCCAAGAAGATTGAAGCCATTGTGAATTGGAAGCAACCAAAATCAGTGACAGAAATCCGCAGCTTCCTAGGCTTGGCGGGTTACTATAGGAGGTTTGCTGAGGGGTTCTCGAGGATAGCGGCTCCGTTGACCAAGTTGCTACAGAAGAATGTTCTGTATGAATGGTCAGATGCAAGACAAGAAGCGTTTGAGAAATTGAAGAAAGCTTTGACCGAAGCTCCCATTTTGATTCAGCCCGAGTCGGGAGAGAGTTTGTAATTTATAGTGATACATCTTACGTGGGGCTAGGTTGTGTGCTTATGCAAGGAGGTAAGGTGGTGGCATATGCTTCCCGACAGTTGAAGGTTCATGAGAAGAATTACCCCACACATGACATAGAGTTGGCCGCAGTGGTGTTCGCGTTGAAAATTTGGAGACACCATCTTTATGGTGAGAAGTGCACTGTGTACACCGACCACAAGAGCTTGAAATATGTGATGTCTCAAAAGGAGTTGAATCTTAGGCAACGAAGGTGGTTAGAGCTTCTTAAAGATTATGACCTTACCATAGAGTATCATTCAGGCAAGGCAAATGTGGTGGCCGATGCCTTGAGTAGGAAGGTGGCCGTTGAGTTGCGAGCAATGTTCGCAAGGTTGAGTGTGTCTACGAATGGTGGGCTAGTGGCCGAGCTTCAGGTTAAGCCATCATTGATTCAGTTGATTCGTGAGAAGCAGTTGCGAGATGAGTCCTTGGCACCTCATGTGCAAGACATAGCGGAAGATAGGCCTACCGAGTATTGTTTTTGAGAGAATGGGATCCTATGTTTCAAGGATAGGATAGTGGTTCCGGAGGATGCCGAGTTGAGGCGTACGATCTTGAGTGAGGCTCACAATAGCCCTTTTTCTATGCATCCGGGTAGCACGAAGATGTATCGAGGATTAAAGGAAGAGTATTATTGGGTTGGTTTGAAAAGGGATGTAGCCGAGTTCGTAAGTAAATGCACGGTTTGTCAGAGAGTCAAGGCTGAGCACCAGTTTCCCTCAGGGTTGTTGCAACCGTTGAAGATTCCAGAGTGGAAGTGGGAGCGTATCACTATGGACTTTGTATCAGGACTTCCGTTGACTCCTTTGAAGAAAAATTCAGTGTGGGTGATTGTAGATAGATTCACTAAGTGTGCACACTTCATACCAGTTCATACCACCTATACGTTGGACAAGTTGGCCGAATTGTATATTCGGGAGATTGTGAGACTACATGGGGTACCGAAGTCAATTGTGTCAGATCGAGATCCGAGATTCACCTCTAGATTTTGGGAGTGTTTGCATCGGGCCTTAGGCACTTGGTTGAACTTCAGCACTTCGTATCATCCGCAGTCAGATGGGCAGTCTGAGAGAGTGATTCAGATTTTGGAGGATATGTTAAGGTGTTGTATCATTGACTTTCAGCGGTCATGGGAGAAACAACTACCATTAGTGGAGTTTGCGTATAACAACAGTTTCCAATCGAGCATTCAGATGGCTCCTTATGAGGCCTTGTATGGTAGGAAGTGTAGGACCCTGATTTGTTGGGCCGAGGCCGGACAGAAACTTGTGCCGATGCCCGACTTGCTTAAGGGAACCACCGAGAAGGTGAAGTTGATATGTGATCGCTTGAAGGCGGCTTCAGATCGGCAAAAGTCCTATGCCGACTTAAAAAGGAAAGAAGTGGAATACTCCGTGGGGGATAAAGTGTTTTTGAAAGTCTCACCATGGAAGAAGGTGATGAGGTTTGGGAGGAAAGGCAAGTTGAGCCCAAGGTACATAGGGCCTTATGAAATAGTTGAGAGAATTGGTCCGGTTGCCTATAGATTGAGACTCCCAGTTGAGCTAGAGAAGATTCATGATGTGTTTCATGTATCGATGCTTAGGAGGTATAGATCGGATCCGTCCCATGTTATGCCAGTGGAAGAAATAGAGTTAAATCCGGACTTGTCTTACAACGAGGAACCAGTTGAGATACTTGCTTCTGATAGCAAGGTATTGCGTGGCAAGACTATAGAGTTGGTCAAAGTCTTATGGAGACATAGAGGTGTGGAGGAAGCCACGTGGGAGAGGAAAGCTGACATGCTTGAGCAGTTTCCGTATTTGTTTCCGTCAGGTAATTTCGAGGACGAAATTCCTTAAGTAGGGGAGAGTTGTAACGCCCCGGTTTAGGGGTCGGGTGAAAAATAATAATTTAATATCATTTCCGGGTCCGGTTTTGTAATTAAAAATAATTTTGGGCCTCGGGTTTTAAGACAACAAAATTTAGTTGGACCATATTTTAAACAAGCCCACATGGCCATGGGTGGCACCTATTGTGGTTTTCCTTTTTCATTAAGGGTATTTAGGTCTTTGGACCTTTAATTTTAAACCAACCTAAATAATGATTTTATTTTTAGTCATCTTCTTCCCCACTACCCATTTTCCAGACAAAAAAGAACCTCTCCCCCTTTGGAGCACTATTCCATTCATAACTCACCCAATCTTGAAGGTTTTTCGAAGGTAAGGTCGTTTTTGATTTGCTTTCATTATCCTCAACTAGCACATACCTTTATTTTCTAGAAAACTCATGATTTTAGTGATTTGGGGGGTTTTGAATTTTTGATTAAAAATGTCATTTTTAACATCCTTAACTTAAGTCTTCGATTTATAAATGTTATATGAGTTGTTTTGAGCCCAAATGGATCAAAAGGGTATGATTTTTACAAGGTTTGGGGTGATTTCCGAAATGGGGTTTTGGGGAGGTTTTTGGGAGGTTTAGGATTGAAATATGGGGGTGTTCTAAGTAGAAATGAGAGGGCCAATGGTTGGGGTATATGAAAGCTTTGTTTTGGAAGCTTTAGGGAGTAGTTTGAAGGTTGAAATCAATGGTTTTAAGGGGTGCTTGAGGGCTGCTCGGATTTTGGAATTTTGGGCTTGTTCTCCATGTGAAAATTGATATCTTGTAATTGGTTTGTAATCTGGGTTGAGTATTTTAGAACATGGACTGACTTGAGATTATTTGCTTGGTGTTGGATTGGCTAGAGGCGAGAATTTTGGTCGGAGAAGCTTCGGGGGCAAATCCAGGGAATTCGGAGTCTTGAGCTTGGTCTTCGATCTTCTCTTGGGTAGCAACGGTGAGTAGAATTGTTGATTTATGCATCATGCCCGACATGGATCCTTTCGGGGTTTGGGTGGGACCTTGAGGGGTCACCTAAACCCGTGTGTAAGCCTCTCTACTCCCATGTTGTTGTGATATGTTGAATGCATATATGTCGTAATCGTTAAGTGCATTTTGAGTTGTTAATTGTGTAGTCGAGTTGAGTTCGTGCCTCACGTGATGGTGGTTTAAACTACGGTGATGTGTAGTCCCACCGGTAGTGACTAGTAGGGTAGTCCTTTGATGTGTAGTCCCATTGGAAATCCACTAGTCGAAACGGTGATGTGTAGTCCCACCGTAAGTGTATGTTGGTTGTGCTTGAGCAAACCAAGAGTAGTGGTTGAGATAGACCCTTGTGCATCTATAGTTTTCTTGCATACAATTCGTATTTTGAAAAAAACTGCATGTTGTGAATTGTAGAGTCTCTCTCACTAAGCTAGTTGCTTATTCTCTTTGTTTCCAACGTGCAGATCGTTAGAGTTCGGGAGGCGAGCGGGCGAAGGAGGAGCTTTTGGAGTTCTCAAGCAAGTTTAAGTATGGTTTGCTTTTGTAATAATGCCTAGACAATGGGGTATAGAGTGTTAGGAGTTGGGGTCAAACTCCCTAGGAAGTTATGCTTGAAATTGTTGAACCTATGTTGTGTTATGTTTTGCTACATGGTTTATGTTCTATGATTCTTATGTGGATTATTTGTTTATGCCTGAATTTGTATGAGGTTGGACTATGCATGCCTTAAGCTTGACTACCATATGTATGATGCCTATGCTTGTGAAGTAGGTTTCTTGGGATATTGCTTGAAGTCTAGACAAGTATGATTCACGTATATCCAACGCTTGTAAGCTAAAATCCGACTGTGATTGTTGTATGTATGCTTGTTGAAATGGTTGTATGTGCGAGCCTTGTAGTTGTTGATTCATGCTTTTGGTCCTTTTTAAGCTTCTATACATGTCTATGCATGATCTTAATGTTTTTCTTCGGTAGGAAGTCCTTAAGTTGGGCAGTAGGTGATCCCCTGCACTAAGGTTTCGAAACCATGGGTAAGGTTTTGAAACCTTTGCAGAAATTTTGGTTCCAGGGGTCACTGCCAGCCAAAGTTTCGAAACCTTTGGGGTAGGTTTCGAAACTATGGTCAAAGGTTTCGAAACTTTCCCCAAGGTTTCGAAACCTTTGGAAAATTTTTGGTTCCAGGACATTCTGCCAACCAAAGTTTCGAGACCTTTGGGAAAGGTTTCGAAACTAAGGTCCAAGGTTTCGAAACCTTTCCTAAGGTTTCAAAACTTTGGGTGAGATATTGGTTCCAGGGGTTTCTGCCAGCAAAAGTTTTGAAACCCTTGGTAAAGGTTTCGAAACTTCTGTTTAAAATTGTACTGTTTTGACTTGTTGACCTTTTTAATGGGATAAACACATAGGATTTATTGTGCCTTTAGTCAAGATTGAATTTTGGTCGTTTGATTGTGGTTTGGGGTTCGAAAATGACAAGTTTAAAATGAAAAAAAAAATTAGGGTTGCTAACCGAGGAGGAACCCTTTGGGTTTCGCTTCGGTTTTCCCCGTGTGGCCCACTCGGACCGGTCATCCGGCCAGACCGGGACGAGGGGGTTACAAACCCATCTATAGGTTAGACATCCGTCCCATCAAACAATATCAATCAGTAGGGGTGCTCATTATCGGATATCAGATCCGATCTAGTTTTTTTGGATTTTCGATTTTTCAGATCGACGATATAGTGATCTGTATCCGATCTAAAAAATCAGATATTTAGATCGGGTATTTAATTATCCAAAAATATAATTTGATTTAACTATTTTTTTGAATTTGAAGGTCGTATTTATGAAAATTTCAAAATTTCGAAAATAACAAACAACAAATTGCTAAATATAACAAACATATATGAAAATTTTAATTTTTTTAATTTTCGGATATAACAAGTGGGGGGTGTTCAAACGATTAATTCGGCCACCGACTGAACCGAATACCCAAAACCAAATTAACCGAATTATTTTTTTTCTTTAACCATTAACCGAACCGAAGTTTTTTACGAAAATATTAACCGAACCGAATAAAATTCGGTTAATTCGGTTGGTTTTCAAATTAACCGAAATTTGTCAAAAAAATTTTAAGTTGTCCAGAAAATTTAAAAACTTAAACAATATTTTTGTTTGCAACCTAAAATTTAGAAATCATAAACAAAATATAATATTTTCGAAACCATAAACAAAATACACTACTACAGTAAGACAGTAACTCGAACTGAAGTATTCTCAAAAGATGAATATAGTATTGTCGAAACCATAAACAAAATATAGCAATTCTCAAATTTCTTCATCTCTATGCATTGAATCTCCCCAAAATATCTCTATTTGCATTACACCTGCGAAAATATGTTATTTTAAAAGCAATAATGCAGTATAAATAAACATAGTAGAAAAATCCATATATAATATAAACTAAAGAACATTGAAAGTAAACTAAAAAAGAGTTTGCATACCCTTCAACCCACACTCACAAATCAAATGCTTATGAGCTCATGAATTGAGGGTAGGTTCTAATGCGTTCCATGACATATCTAAAAATTCAAGTAATTAAACAAGTTAATGATGAGTTGTAATGTCTAAAACTATTTTACTTATTCATCAAAATTAATAAATAAAGTTACCACTTACTATTATCAATCTTGTCAAGCTCTTGAATTTGTTCTTCAATCTTTCTAATTTCCTCTTCAGTTGATGATTTTCGAATATAATCTTGAGTACACACAAGGACTTGTACAATTTTAAGAGTTAAAAAACTCCTAAATTGATCAAGTACACGTCCCCCAGTACTAAATGCGAACTCCGAAGCAACAGTAGACATTGGTATAGCTAACACATCTTTGGCCATCTTTGAAAGTGTTGGAAATATAGGGCTATTAACTTTCCATCACAATAAGATATCAAAATCAGCATCATCATTCTCACTAGCTTCCCCTAAATATTTATCCAATTCGGATGTTTGATCATCACCGTCAGTTTCAGTGACACGTTTTTTATACAAATCTTTCATGCGCCTTTTCACTTTCTGTAGTGATTCATTTACAGAATCTTCCTTTCGCACATTTGATTGACCACATTCACTAAAAATTCGTGGTTTGTACTCATCATATAATTCACACAAAGTGTCTTTCACCTTTTGCATCAGTTCTAAATATTTTTCAGAATTATACACTTGACCAAATGCAAACTCAATGTAACTCAATTTTTGCCTAAGATCCAAAACACAAGCAACAAAAATAAACATATTCATCTTCTCAACCTCACTCCAATACTTTTCATATTTATCTTTCATCCTCATTACCATAACACTAAATTCAATATCAGCATTTAATTGAGCATCTCGTAAGAGAATATTAATTTCAGTAAGCTCATCAAAAAAAATTATTAGAAGTAACATACGAAGTGCCCGAAACTCGCAAAGTAACTTCATAAAAATGTTCTAAAAAATCCCTCAAATTTCTAACACTAATCCAGTCATTTGTAGTTGGCCAACCATCCCCTAATTCAATTTCAGCCCTAAAGTTTACATCTTTCTCCTCAAATCTCTCAAATGCTTTCTCAAAATTTTGAGTAGTGTCTAGCATTAAGTAGGTAGAGTTCCACCTAAGTACAAACATCAAGACACAACATCTTTTCACGTTTTATTTTTTTCTAATTCAATACACTCTATGAACTTTTTCAATCTAGCTGGGGATTGTCTCACATTTCACAGCTCCTCTAACTCGTGAAACAGATTTATTCATTTCCTTCAAATCTTCAACAACATTCAAATTTACAATGTGTGTCATGCATCTCACATGAAGATACTTACCATTTGCAATGCAACCCCTACGAGGATTAAATTTCTTCTTTAAATAAGCAATGGCAGTATCATTAGAACTTGTATTATCAATAGTGACAGTAAGTATCTTATCAATACCCCAATTCAACAAGCATTTTTCAACCAACATCCCAATAGCCTCCCCTTTATAATTAGTAATTGGACAAAAATTTATAATTTTTTTATTCAATTTTCAGTCATTATCAACAAAGTGGGCAGTGAGACATAAATAGTTTACTCTTTGCAAAGAAGTCCATGTATTAGTTGTTAAACAAACACTCGTACACGAACTTTTTAAAAATTGTTTTAGCTTAGCCCTTTCATCTAAGTACAACTGATAGACATCTCTAGCAATAGTAATTCTTGAAGGAATACGAAACCTAGGGCATATCACAAACATAAATTTCTTAAAACCTTCACTCTCAACAAATTTGAAAGGCAATTCATCAATCACAATAATTTGAGCTAACACTTTTCTAATTGCTTCTGGATCAAATTTTTAAGTTGTAAGATTTCGCACTTCTCCTTCAGGACCCTTACTAGGTAAAATTAGTTGGCCTTGATTTACATCAACAATGTTATTAGGGTTTTTCTTACATTGTTTCATGTGATATATCAATGACCCAGTTTCATTTTTCCCCATCACAACAAAATATTCTATAACAATAGTTGCATTTACCCTTACTTTCACCCTCGTCATTAACAAACTTAGTGAAATGAGTCCACACTTTTGACCTTAGAGAGATGGCTTTTCGTTTATTTGCAGCTCTTCCTGTTTTGTTAATTTGACTTGAAGCTTCACCACTTGAATTTTCAGAATCTGTTAAAGGGGTTGAAACACTACCCTCAACTAATGCTATATTAGCCATCTACAACAAATTATAAAACATGGATTAAATCTAAATTATAAGTTAAGACACACTATCAATTACATTTATTTGTTGCAAAACTCAAGCTAAATAAACAACAATGTTTAGTTTTTTTAAATTCATGTGCGAATTCCTTCAGGCAAAAAAAGAGAAAAAAAATTGAAGCGAAACAACTTGTAGAAAATATCAAAAAGACTAAAGTTAGAGGAAAACAAAAAATATCTTGAAATAATATTTAAACTTTAGTCTCACAGATCTAAAAAAATAATAGCTCTGCTCTAAAATAAAAATACTGTAAAAAACATGAGTTAAATGCAAAAAAATAAATAAGAACGAGAAAATAAGCAAATATTAACAGTAAAATAAAGTGTGCAAAATCAAAAACAAAATAGAAAACTAGAAAATAGAAAGGAGAGAGAGGAATAAGCTTACATGAATAGTTTTCAACGATGTCAAAAACGAGAATAATAGAGCCGACTAGCTCAAGTTGTCCGATAAAACTCCGATAGTGAATAAGCCTTGTGGTGATTTTGTGGCTTGTGGTCGTGGGTTCAGTGCAGAGCATTAGCACACAGTTAGAGGTGACAATCAGGTTGTTCGGTTCGTTTCGGTTCGTGTCACTTCGGGTCTATCTAGAATTGGTTTAGATTCGGTTCGGGTCGGTTCAGGTTTAATTCGGGTCTGTGATGAGTCAGATCCGGTTCGGGTATTAGATCGGGTCAAAATCGGATCGGTTGTTTTCGGGTCGGGTCAGTATCGGATCGGTCGCTTTCGGTTCGGGTCAAAATCGGGTCGTTCGGGTCGGGTCAACATTTGAATTTTCGGGTCAATTTGGTTTGAGTTGGGTTTAGGGTTTGAGGTTTAGTATTTATAGTTTAATTTAGAGTTATTGGTGTATGAGATTAATTCTGATTCAACTTGTTAATCTATGCATTTGAATTTGATCAAATATTTAAATCAAAGCTTCATGTATCCATATCAAAATTTTGTGTATAATAATAATAATATCTGAAATGAATTAATTTATTAAACTTAAGATCTAATTGAGCTAACTAAAATCTAGAAGCATAAATCACGAACATAATTAAAATAATTCTAAAACTAAATGTGAAATTTTAATTAAACTAATCTAAATTGAAACTCAATTAAATTAAGAAAAAGAGAAATACAATTGGTAAAAATAAAGGGAGAAAAGACAAAATTTTGGAAGAAAATAAGCCACCAATTTTTTAAGCTAGATTGAAAAAAAAGACAATTGGTAAAAATAGAGAGGGAAAAAACAAAATTTTGGAGGGAAATAAGCCATCAATTATTTAAGCTAGAGATTAATTACTTTTTAGGTCATGATGCATTTAAAATGTTACATTTTAGTACTAATATTCAACTTTAAGTTTTAATTTAATTTAATTAAGTCACAAGTATCCCTACAGTTTAGACTTCGGATATAGAAATCCCCTCCCGTAGTGATATTTAGTCTCTAAAAATGTACTTTTAGTCAAAATTAACTAATCTTTGTAAGTTGGTCTATTAATTTAATATAATGATATTTTTGTTCATTTTAATTTCTAAGATTTAATTTTTAGCCAAAATTAACCCCTATTTATTTATATGGTATAATTATGAAATTGGTCATTGGACTCTCAAATTTCTCCACTTCTAAAATGTCAATTTAGTCCACAATTTCAGTTTTATGCTATATTTTATGGTGAAATTATAAAATTGGTCATCAAGCTCTCAAATTTCACTACTTTCAAATTATCAAGATGGTCTCTAATTCCAGTTTTAGCTATATTTTATGGTAAGATTGTAAAAATTGTCTCTAATTTCAGTTTATGGTTTATGGTTCAAGCCTTAGTGTTAATGGTTTAGGGTTATTGATTTTAGATTAATTTCTATGGCTTAAAGGTTAATATTTTAGGTTTTTAGGGCTTAGTGTTAATGATTTAGGGTTTATGGTTTAGTTTAAGGTTATTGGTCCATGAGATTAATTTCTATGGCTTAAAGTTTATTGTTTAGGATTTATGGCTTAATATTAAATATTGGGAGAGAAAATAGTCCATTAAAATTCCAAATTTAAAAATTAGTAGGGATAAAAGTTTTATTTAATTAATATTTAAACGTGAAATGACATAAAATGTTATTATACCACAACTTTAACAAGAGCAACGATCTCTTCCATGATATAGTACAAAAAGATAATAAAACATACTTCATTTTATTATTTATTATATTGTTAAAAATAGATAATATTAAAAATAAATGAATAATTATTTTACCTTAATTTTCGGGTTAAAACCGGGTCGATATTCAGTTCGGGTCAAATCGGTTCGGGTCCATTTCGGTTCAACAAAAAAAATGGGTTCGATTTCGGTACAGTTCAATTTATTTCAGGTTTCAGGTCAACTTCGGATTATCATGTTCGGGTCAAAATCGAGTCTCGATTCGGATTTCAGGTCTCGGGTCAAGTTTGCCAGGTCTACACGCGGTCATGGATGAAAGGAAAAAATAAGAAAGTGTTTACTTTAGCTTTTAGGGATTGGTTTTGTTTTATTTTAATTTTAGATAATTATATTTTTGGATATTTTTTATTGGGTTAAAAGGTGAGCATTAAAATTTTATTGGGTTTGGGCTTATATATAATATATATTTATATATATTTGGTTAATTCGTGTAATTTGGGTAATTCGGTTAATTAGCCGGTTTCGAACCGAATTAACCGTTAGTTGAACTTAAAAAAAATAACCGTTAACTGACCGAAAAAAATTCGGCCGCCGACCGATTAACTAAACTAATTCGGTTCGGTCGGTTAATTCGATTTTAACCGAACAATGAACACCCCTAATAACAAGCACCAAATTGTTCAATATAACAAGATTAATATTCATAAATTTTTGGATTTTCGGATAATTCGAAACTTGAAATATTGCGATCCGATATGGAAAATATAAAATCAGTCCGAATATTCAATTCGAAAATAAAAATTAGATCGAATATTCAAATTTTCGGATCGAACGGATCATATTTTTGAATACCCCTATCACTCGATTATGAATACCCACCGAGCTGAAGACAAAGAACAGACCAACTCCACCTACCTCAGTACTCCACCAACTCTTTCCCTCCCACTTCGACCACCATCTTTGACTCTCCGCCCATTTTAGAATGTGTGAACCACCACTAACATCCTTCTTGATAGGGATGTAAAAACAAGTCAGAACCTGGAAACCCGACTGAAACTTGCTCGAGTCAGAACCTGATTTGACCCGAGGTTTTGATGACCCGAACCCGATCTGCAACCGACTGTTGTTGACCCGAACCCGAATTTGACCTGTTACTATAGTAACCGAACCCGATCTGCGTCCGACTGAAAACGACCCGAACCCGAATTGGACCTGTTAATTTGGACTTGAAACCCGACCTGCGTCCGACTGAAACGAACCCGAACCCGAAGCCGACCTGGCAAATAACCGAATTTACCCGACTGAATTGACCCGATATCCGATTTTACCCGACCTGAAATGAACCCGACCTGAAATGGACCCGACCTGAAATGGACCCGACCTGAAAATGGACCCGACCTGAAATGGACCAGACCTGAAATGGACCCGACTTGTTTTGAACCCGACCTGCTTTAAACCCGACCTGTTAAGTGACCCGACCTGTTGTTGACCTGAGCTGAAATTAACCCGAAACTTATGACATGATGAATTAAAAAAATTTAGAAGTTGATATACCATATACATATATAATGTATATACATATACGCCTACATATATTGATGTAGGTGATGTATATGCGCGCATACATATATATATTAAGTACTAAAGTTGAAAAAAGAATAAGTAATTGATAATTTCTGAACTACAAAAATTAAATGAAGAGTTGTTTTTTTTTTTTGAAAAGTTTCGGGCCTCGTTAAAAACCCCCACTAAACCTACAAAGGGGGAAAAGAGTGCCCATATTTTATTAATTGAACCGTCTCAAATAACCATACAATCCTATCGACAGAACCAAGAATTATCTTCTAGGTACAACCAACCACACCTTAAAAAACACCTAATACAAGCTTACCCGATTCCCTTCTTAGCCAGGCTGTCAGCACTGGTATTACAAGCCCTGGGAACCCACTTAAGTAAGCTCCTCTTTGCTTCAAGACCTGTCTTGATCGCACCGATGAGCTCCGCCAGATGTTCCGGGACATACGAACCATTAGCAATCAGTTCCACCGCCTCCTTGCAATCTGATTCCACAACGATCCTCGCCTTTTTGTCCCACCCCAGCTTTTCGCAAAAATCCATCCTTGCCTTAATAGCCCTCACTTCGACGATAAAAGGAGGGCAATAGGGAAGACTCTCAGAGAATTGAGCCAAGGACTCACCTTTTTCATTCCTCACTAGACCCCCGATACCACACTTCCCAGTTGCAATGTCCACAGCACCATCTACATTAATCTTTAACCAACCCATGGGAGGCGGACTCCAAGCTAGAGCTGAAGCCTTGCATTTCTTAGCAAGCAAGTTGTTTTTCACAAGAAGAGGGTCCGAAATAATAAGCTCCATTGAGACACAACAATCCTCATACTTAGCCTTGATCCACATAGCTAACCGTAGCCGGGTTAAGAAAAATAATTGATTCTCATCCAACTTTGCGCCTTTAAACACCATGTCATTCCTAAATAACCATATCGACCAAAGAACGGAAAAAGGAATTAAGGACCAAACTTTGTTGATATTCGGATGGCACATCGAACCCCACCCTTCCATGAATAATTTCGAATCATTAGGAAGAACACAACTCCTTCCACTCCAAGCGCAGAAACGATTCCACAACCTCCAGCTAACCGGGCAGCTGAAGAAGAGATGGGCCACAGATTCCGGGAAAGCATTGCAAAGAGGGCAGCATGTATCCGCAACGTTGCACCCACGCTTACTAATCTCCACACGCACGGGTACCTTATTCTTCATTATCAACCACACGAAAAGTTCCACTTTAGGAGGAGCACTACCCTGCCAAATGAATTGGCACCAAAAGTTATTATCGGGGAGGGGGCACACACACATTTGCTTCAGGGATTTCACAGAGAATGACCCGTCGCTGGTCCCCTCCCATCGAACCCAATCCACCTCACATTCGCTAGTTTTAAAATTATTTAGGCATTCAATGAACTCATTCCAAGCTGGTTTTTCTCTATCAAAAAGATCACGTCGAAGAGGAATTTTCCACTCCCATCCTCCTACTCTTTTAACACCATACTCTGACACAGTTCCTGTTTGCAAGCGAGATAAAGCCCAGATTCTTGGAAATTTCGATTTTAGAGACTCCTCACCCAACCACACATCATCCCAAAATAAGACATGAGTCCCACTGCCAACTTGTATCTTAAGGTTTGCTCTAACCAAACACCCCAATCGATCCTCACTATAAAATTCCTTCAATATGTCGTTCCAAACCCACGAGTAAAATCTCGCAGCAGGTTTCGGGGGCAGCAGTCCCTCACTACCGTTAGGGTGAATACAGTGAAGCACCCTTCTCCAATAGCCTTCTTTCTCATTCCCAAAACGGACACCCCATTTGCATAGTAAAGTTTTATTCGTTTCGATTAAATTCGAAACGCCTAACCCTCCGAGTTGCATCGGAAGGCAGACTTGCTCCCAACCAACCCAGTGAATCTTCTTCTTATCAGCTGACCCTCCCCAAAGGAAACTCAACATCAGAGAGTTCAAACGATTCGAAATAGACTTTGGCATCTTAAAGAGGGATAGGAAGTACATCGGTAGACTGGCTAAGACAGATTTAATTAAAGTCAACCTACCTCCCATCGATAAGAATTTCGGTTGCCAACCTTCGAGCCTTCTTGAGAAACTAGCGACGATAGGATCCCACAAAGCTGCCGAATTGCGTCTAGCCCCGATAGGAAGCCTCAGATAATTTGTGGGAAACGTATCCACCGTGCAACCAACAACAGCAGCCCAACGGTTAAGCTCATTTTCATCCACATTTATCCCGATGATCTTACTCTTCCTCAAATTTAATTTTAATCCGGAGGCCAGCTCGAAAATTCTCAAGACACGTTTAACATTTTTCACTTGCATCTCAGACGCTCCGCAGAAAATCAATAGATCATCCGCAAAATGCAAATTTGTTACCGATATTCCCCCATCACTACGCCCAACTGAGCAGCCTTCAAACAAACCCAGGTTCACCAACTTAAGAATCATTAAATTTAAAGCCTCCCCAATGAAGTTAAATAATAGAGGAGACAAGGAACAACCTTGTCTAAGTCCTTTTGAGATCGAAAATGCATCAGACGGAGCCCCATTTACCAGCACTGAGATCATGGCCGAGGATATGCATTGGAGGATCCATCGGCACCATTTCTCACTAAATCCACATTTCCTCAAAATACTGATGAGAAATTCCCAACTAACAGAATCATACGTCTTCCTGAAATCAATCTTAAAGGCGACACCACTTCTTCCTGACTTCCGAATAAAATCGATTGTCTCATTTGCAACCAAGACACAATCTAGGATCTGTCGGCCTTTGATGAAGGCAAACTGAGTCTCGCTGATTAGGTCACCCATCACCATTCGAAGTCTATTCGACAATACTTTAGATAGAATTTTATACACCCCGCCTACCAAGCTTATCGGTCTGAAGTTTTCCAGTGTATCAGCGTTCAGAACCTTGGGTATGAGAGTGATAAATGAATGATTGATTCCTGCTTCCCACTCCTTACCATCTTCAAAGTCCGCGAAGAAACTCATAATGCTGCCTTTCAACAGATGCCAGTATTTCTTATAAAATCCGAGGTTGAAACCATCAGGTCCAGGGGCTCGGTTCCCATCTGCATCAGCCAAAACTGCCCACACCTCACTCTCCGTGAAACTCCTGTCCAGCTGCCTCATTTGGCAATTATCAATGGACTTGAATTCCAGCTTAAAGTCAAGGAGCTCCATGGCCGAGACTTCATTATAAGCTGATTTGAAGTAATCACGGACCAACCTTTTTAACCCCAACGGGTCCTTTACCTCCGACTCCCCATCGCGTAACGTTAGGATTCTATTAGCCCTCCGTCGAGCTGAAGCGTGAAGGTGGAAGAAGCGAGTATTACGGTCACCTTCCTTGAACCATCGGAGCCTAGATTTTTGAAGCCATGCACACTCCTCGTTGCGATATTCCACCCACAACTTAGTCCTTAATTCGTTAAGCTTGTCGATAACCTTGTGGTCGGCTTGATTAGCTTGCAGTATATTCTCAAGAGAAGTAATTTCATTTTCTAATGACTTAATGGATGCACTATGATCTTTCGCAACCCCCGCTGACCATTTCTTAATCCCAATTTTCACGCACCTGACCACCCCTCCAATTCCCGTCTGCTTCTTGTTATTCACTGCCCTTCGAACATACTTGCTCTATGAGTTCAGCCCTTCTACCACCTCGCCAAATCCTTCTGAGTTCAGCCAATGGTTAAAACATCGAAAGGGTTTAGGACCCCAATTAGTTTCATCCTCAGCAAGCATAATTGCTCTATGATCAGACAAAGACTTGTTTAGGACCTTTTGTATAACATTCGGAAAAATATTCTCAAAGTCAGAGTTGACAAGAAACCTGTCAAGACGGACGAAAGTCGGTGTTTCCCTGTGATTACTCCATGTGAACCTACCACCGTGGAGAGGTAGGTCAAGAAGCTCCGCCTCAAACACGAAATCCTGGAAAAGAGCCATCAACCTAGGATTTAACGAGAACCCAATCTTCTCACCTGGGTGAAGAAAAAGATTAAAATCCCCACCGATGCACCACATCATTTCCCTCCCCTTAATCACCTCCAGTAGATTCCTTAGGAATTCCCCTTTGCCCTCATCCGAGGAAGGACCATACACATTCAGTAAACCACATCTGGTACCTTTTTGCTTCAATTCCCCAATTAAGCCTATGAATCTAGGGGTAATTACCCGATTCTCCACTTCAAAAAACTCAGAATTCCATATAGCTAATAACCCCCCGGATGCACCTGAAGAAGGAGACACCACGAAACTTATAGTTTCCCCAGGCCATATTCTTCTGATAATCTTCTCACTAATATTTTCCAGCTTTGTCTCTTGGATAAAAACCACACACGGCCTATTGGCTCTTATTACCCCAGAAATCGCCCTCCATTTTTCCTTCCTCCTCATTCCTCTTACGTTCCAACTAATAATTGCACAATTCATCATTCAAGAAAAACAATTACCACTAGGCTCCTTACCGATTACATACTTCCCCGGAGCTCATTTTCAAGATCCATAACCTTGGTTATCACCGCCTCTCTGCCACCCTTGAAGGAAAAATCAAGCATTTTGCTTATTTCCCACACCGCAACTGCTTCTTCCTTTTCAGCCGATACATCCTCACCATCGATAGATTTCGGTCTCCTATTGATACTATCTTCGCCAGCCCCCACGATCGATTCCCTGACTCTCTTTCGCATTTCCCGACGAAATTTTGCCTGATAGAAACCACTGGGATGAGACGCATCCCCGCCCAGCATTCTAGATTCTTCATTATTGGTTTGCCCCGCATTCAATCCAAGGGACATCACCCCATCCAGACTATCCGGAACGAAATCAATTGAAAGCCCACTTCTAGCTTTAGCGGACAACGATACTGAGTCTGGGGCAATTAGATCAGACAATCTAGTTTCCGACTTGTTCCTTTTGTCACACAAGGGATCCGGAGAAACCAAGGGAGGGGAGTGAGACCGCTCCACCTCGCCATCCGATTGGGTAGTGACTGGATTATTGTATATTGGGCTAGACTTGGATTCCCCAGACTTCGTGGGCCCCGTAGCCCGGCCCAAGTCAACTGAATTCTGAGAACCACCTGAAGCATTCTGTCTCGAGCCTCCACCGCATTGATCATTTACTTGAGTTTCCAACATGGAGCCACGAACTTCTATCGGGACAGGAGTCACAATAAAGTCTCTCGCTGAAGAATCTGAGGAGTCATTAGTCGGAGAATCAGAGATATCCACCGGCCCCGGCCGGGACATCTCTACCCGCCAACCACCGGTTGAGTAACCCATAACCGGTTGTGGATTCGCAGCACAACTGCCGCCATTCTGACTGCCATTACCATCTCTGAAACTGCCGCCATTCTGACTGCCATTACCATCTCTGACATTGTCTTCAGATCCAATTGGGTCATAAGGCCATACATCAGCAAAATTCTCATTCTCCTCGTCATCCTCCGGGGTAAAAACATCAGTGAATTCCATAGGATTAGGGATAGAGACCTTAACATGAAAGGACGTACCCAAAGCCTTCACTACAACATGGTCGGGGATATCACCCGGACTGATCATCCACATGACAAAGCACGCATGATCCAGCCGCAACTTCTTGATGGTGGCTTCATCTGTAGATACATGATACCCCCAACGGTTGCCAAGATCCATAAAAAACTTCTCACTCCAACACGACCGTGGGACATTAGAAAGGGCTACTCTAGTGAAACCATAAGGAATCCCATTGATGAGAAGGCGATCTATATGCTCAAACCAGAAGGATAACTCATCTCTCTTTGAATCCCATGCAGCTTGTAGCTCACCAAGTGAATCAAACCTTACCAATGATACCCTTTGTTTATCATCCCATTTGACAAGTTTCACCTTCAAACCATCGTTATTTAATCCCTGTTGCACTAGGCTATCCTCGAAGTCGGGTTTGACCAAACCAACCAGACAGTTTTGTAGCCAATCTACTTCTCCAGGCTTAATTAGGGTATCTGGCAAAGTATTCCCATCACCATCTTGGACAGTGTAGGACAGAAAAGATAATCTCCCAGCTTCCCGACCCCTGACACCATATTCCTCAATAGGGCATCCTTGTAAGACGTCCCTTCCGTCCTCAGACTGCTGTTACCACCTTTTCTGCATCCTTGTTCCCCATTCGCAGCCGACGTAAACTTCTCTTGTTTCTTAGTATTATCCCCCAGGTTCGCCCTATCAAACTCCTGAGCCCCAGCCTTAGCCTTGAAATCCCTTTTGGGATAGCGTTCCTCCGACAGCCTCACTCTTCTACCATCTATAACGGCGTTGTTCCACTTTTGAATGATATTATTCATCACCCACCTATCACTCACCGAGATGAAAGCGAAAGTCGCGTCTTTGTATTTGGCCCTCTTGTTGATGAAGGGGATAAAAACACGCTCCACCCTACCGAATCGGCTGAATAGCTCCTTTAGCATGACCCTTGATACCCTCTTACTCAGGTTATCCACAAAAATTGTCCAGAGCTTAGAAGACTCCTGACTTCCGTGCGCCTTTCCACTCTTCTCCTTGAAGCTAGGAACTCCTCCGTTACTTGACCGACCACCAAACCAGCTAGCCACTTGATCTTCTTCCCCATTCTGCGGGAGTACAGAGGACGACCTTTGCTCTCCCATCAAGTAAAAAGTTCAATGAAGAGTTGTTTTTAATTTTTTAAGTTTATTCATTAACTTGAATAAAATTGTAGACTTACAAATTATAAAAAAAAATAACAGTTGTATAAGTCTTTAACGTTAATTTATGAACTACAAATTTACTAAAGTTGTATATGCATTTGTAGTTCATAAAATTTACTAAAGTTATCAAAAAATTTTGTAAGTACAATTTTTTTTTTATACTTAACAGATTCAAGTTATAAAATTTAGTAAAGTTATAACTTATGTATAACATTTGTAGTTCAAAAATGATTAAGTAAATTTAGTAAAGTTACAAAAAAAATTGTAAGTACAATTTTATTATTTTATACTTAACAGATTCAATTTACAAAATTTAGTAAAGTTATAACTTATGTATAACAGATTCAAGTTTAAAATTGTAGACTTAAGTAAATTAACGTTAAAAAAGATTAATTAGAACAGATTAATTAATTTTATTATTTTTGTAGTTCAAAAATTTTCGTACAAGTCTTACTACAATTTTGAAGTTCAAAAATGATTAAGTTATAAAATAGATGATTTACTTAATTAGAACAAATTAATTAATTGTTGTCTTAAGTTACAAATTGTAGACTTAAGTTAAGATATAAAATAGAATTAATACACTTAAGTTAAAAAATTAACTGTTATAACATAAAAATAACTTAAAATTAATACACTTAGGTTGACCTTCGTCAATCGTTATTGATTTGGAGTTAATTATTTAAAGTTATATCAAATTAAAATTATAAAACATTGGAGTAATTGAAAAAATAATGAAAATGAGTCAATTTGGACTGAAAAGGGGTTAATTTGGATTAAAAATAAAGTTTCACGGATTATAATGAACAAAAATATCAAATTAAAATTATAAAACATTAGACAAATTTAAAATAAAGCAATGAAAACGGGTCAATTTGGAATAAAAATAAAGTTTTGGGGACTATAATAAACAAAAATATCAAATTAAAAGTATAAAAGATGATTAATTAAATATATATATGGGTCAATATGGAATTAAAATAAAGTTAAGGGACTAGATTGAAGAAAATATTAAATTAAAATAATAAAATATTGGACAAATTAAAAAAATAAATGTAGGTCAATTTAAAATAAAAATAAAATTTAGGGAGTAAAATAAAAAAAATGAAATTTTGGTGGGAAAGTGTCCGCCAAATTGAAAAAAAAAGTTAAAAAAAAATTGAAATTTTGGTGGAAAAGAATTTCCAATTTAGATTTGGTGGGAATCTGCCCGCCAGTTTTTTGGTTTAGGGAAAATCATTGTTATAGTCCTCTTATGCTTTGGTACTTTACGTTAAGGTCCTAATTTTGATTTTTAAGTTTCAATTTAACTCGTTAAAACATTAAATTATTAGGGTTTCGTGTTTTTTTTTTATTTTAGAATTTATATTACAATATCTGTATATATAAAAGTGAATACCCTAAACCCTAATATCTAAACCATAAAACCCTAAGCACTAAACATTAAACCTCAAACCATAAACACTAAAACATAACCCCTAATTTATGTAAGTATGTACATATGTACATATTAATGCATAAACCCTAAACCCTAAACCATAAGCACTAAAACCCAACCCCTAATGTATGTAAGTATATACGTGTGTACATATTAATGCATGAACCCTAAACCCTAAACCATAAACACTAAAACCATAAACCCCAAACACCAAACCATAAACAATAATCCTTAACCCATAAACCTTAAACAATAAAACCCAACCCCTAATGTATGTAAGTATGTACGTGTGTACATATAAATACATTAACCCTAAACCCTAAATCATAATCCTTACACACTAAAACCTAACCCCTAATGTATGTAAGTATGTGTGTGTACATATTATTGCATTAACCCTAACCATAACCCTAAACGCTAAACCCTAATCCTAAACCATAAACACTAAACCCTAAACCTTAAACACTAAAACCAACCCCTAATGTATGTAAGTATATATATGTGTACATATTAATGCATGAACCCTCAACCCTACCCTAAACCCTAAACATTGATCCCTAAACCATAATTACTTCCCCCTAATCCTTAGACCCTAAACCTTAAACACTAAAACCTAACCCCTAATGTATGTAAGTACGTGTGTGTACATATTAATGCATGAACCCTTTAACTTTATTTTAATTCCATATTGACCCTTATATATATTTTAATTCATCATGTTTTATAGTTTTAATTTTAAATTTTGTTCATTCTAGACACTAAAACTTTATTTTTATTCTAAATTGACCTATACTTATTGTTTTTTTAATTACTCTAATTTTTATACTTTGAATTTGATATTTTTGTTCATTATAGTCCCCAAAACTTTATTTTTATTCCAAAATACCCATTTTCCTTGATTTCTTTTAAATTTGTCTAATGTTTTATAATTTTAATTTGATATTTATGTTCATTATAATCCCTGAAATTTTATTTGTAATCCAAATTGACCCATTTTCATTCCAAATCGACCCATTTGATTATTTTTTTAATTACTCTAATGTTTTATAATTTTAATTTGATATGACTTTAAATAATTAACTCAAAATTAATGACGATTGACGAAGGTCAACCTAAAGTCTATCAACTACTTATACGGTTGTACGACCGAACTCAAACTGAATACGAATTTCAATCCCGAAAATACCCCGACCTGAATTACCCGACCTGAAACTACCCGACCTGAAATTACCCGACCTGAAATGCACCCGACCTGAAATGCACCTGACCTGAAATGAACCCGACCTGAAATGAACCCGACCTAAAATAGACCCGACCTGAAACGGACCCGACCTGAAATGGACCCGACCTGAAACGAACCCGACCTGAAATGAACCCGAACTGAAATGGACCCGACTTGAAGTGTATCTGAACCCGAATTAACCTGCCAATTATCTGCTTCGGACCCGACCCGTTCTAACCCGACCTGAAATGGACCCGACCTGAAATGGACCCGCACCCGACCCGAGTCGAGTCAAAAATTTTTTTTTACCTGAAATGACCTGTATCCGATTTTACCCGACCTGACAGAACCCGACCTGAAACCTGTCCGATTACCTGTTTTTACATCCCTACTTCTTGACTATGTCTCCGCCACTTTATTAAGTGTTTGATACATTCGACAACAACAAAACATAAGATGAGAGAATAAATTTTCAACCCGAGTCTTTTATAGAAGAAAAAAAATGCACAACCACTACAACCAACTAAAATAGTTATGAATTTGAACTGTGTAGTAAATTGAAGTTTGAAAATGAAGTTATGAATTTAAACTGTGTGGTGACTGATTAAAGGATTTTCCATCTTCCATATCAAACAAGACGTAAGTGTTAAAACAAAATTTTATTCACTTGTTGATTTGAACCCAATTCTCAAAAGCAGAATTTTCAGGTTTTTCATGTTGAGTGGGGTTTAATGATATTGAACTAAAATTAAAATTATATACAATTGTACATTACATACGGCCAAAATTCATTTACGATAACTTTCAAAAGAAGAAAAATGCATGTAAAATATGAATAAATATTCTATACACAGGCGGTGGAAACTGAAAGTTTTCACAAGCGTCTTAGCTTTATGGTATAGAAATTTAGTTTAGGGTATATAGTTTAGTGGTTTAGGTGTAAGGGTTTAGAATTTAGAGACAATTGTTTAAATTTAAGGTTTAGGGTTATAATTTAGGATTTATAGGTTAAAACCTAAATCCTCACAATATTACCTTAAAAATTAAAGCCTAACCTATAAACCCTAATTTATAACCCTAAACCTTAAATTTAAACAACTATCCCTAAATTTTAAACCACTACACCTAAACCCCTAAACACTATACCCTAAACTAAATTCATATACACCTAAAACTAAGGCGCTTGTGAAAACTTCTAGTTTCCACCGCAGTGTATATGATATTTATCCTTAAAATATAGGGTAAACAACACCATTCGTTATTAAATTATTCTTGTTCTCCAGTTTTGATCGCTAAATTATTATTTTGTACGAAATTATCACTAATGTTATATTTTTCCTATTTTAGTCACTAATATTATTTATTTTCCTATTTGGACGCCAATCTATTAGTTTCTTTCCTATTTTAGTCACTAAACTATTTTCGTTTTCTTGTTTTTTCATAAGCTTTTTCTTATTATTTTTCCAAACATAGCACTAATGACTATTTTATCAAAAATAATAGTTAGTGATATAACACCCCTCACCCCCGTTTAGGAGTAAGGAGTGTTAAACAGATTCGTATTAACATATTACAAGTGAGCAACGGAAAACGGAAAATAATTTTTTTTATATTCGAATGATATCACAAGGTGGTCTAAAGAACCATTTTCGATTCATTTAATTCGCCTATGATTTAATATCGGATTTCTTAATCTTTTTATAAATACCTTTTTAAATGCATGTATAACTTAACCCTTAGATTGTTAAATTCGTACAATATTCCAATTTAGTAATGAAGATCGTATATGTAACAACATCCCAAATAATAATTGCATCCTTAAGATCAACATCATATTCTTATATTATATATATGCATCAACCATTCATAGTATTTGTTTCCCTTGTACAAAAGACTTCCCGGGGTAACTAACATAACGGCTATAACCTAATGGTTGTCTATACAAAAAGTGACAAAAAGAAACCAAGCCCCAAAACATATACCAAGGGCTAAACTATACCCCATATATACCCTTACTTACATAACAAAATGAGGGAACCATAATTTAAGAGTTCTAACGTTCTTCAAATAGTAGTTCATAAACATGACCATGAGTGCAAATTGAACTAGCATGCTGACAATTAAGCCACCCATCATAAGCACATCAAAGATAATAAAAGGCATACTTCTAATCTTCAACGGCTGACAAGATCAGTGGGTAGGCCGATAATTCAACTACCTGTAATTTTTGGGAAAAAAGAAAGCATGGGTGATAAGTACTTAAAGTACTTAGTTAAGACTCCTTTAGCATGTTGATGTTTTGGCTTGTGGCTTGTTAATGATTTAATTTGGATTGTAAACCATGCTTATGTGTTTGGTCTTAAGGCATGAAAACCTCTTTGCGATGTCTTTTCGGTGAATGCTTGATTCCTTAGATTGTATGCCCTTTTCACGTATGTTGTGTTGGATCATGCTTGTAGTAGGGTGTAATGTCTTAGAGTTCGTGAATGCATGTTTGAAAGTCCTAGTTTGGTGTCTTGAGGCAGCCTTTGTGCCTTAACTAGCTAAAATCTATTTGATCGAGTCAGGGGTATCGATATGGTTAGGCCCGTATCGATACGACCTCCTTGTTTCAGTCCAAGCGTATCGATACTCGAGAAGGCGTACCGATACCATTTTTGCTACTGAAAATATGAGATTTTGGTGAGAAATTGAGGGTATCGGTATGGGCTTAGGTGTATCGATACGGTCTTCGTAGCTTTGACCGTGAGAAGTTGACCAGTAAGGGTGTATCAGTATGGTCAACCAGTGTACCGATACGGTCTCCCTATATTGACTATAGGCTGTTGACTTAGTCAAGGCGTATTGATATGCACTTCTAGTGTATCGATACGACCTGCCGTACAAACTAAAATGGGTTGTTTTAAATTGCTTGCTTGCATGTTTGTTTTAATTCTTTGTGTTTTCGCTGTCATGTTTCACATAGGAGTTATTAAAGCATCTAGACAAGATAATGTTAAAAGAAAGTTTTCTAGGGTTGCTAATCGAAGTGGAGACTTAACGGGTTTCGCTTCGATTTTCCCCGTGTGACCCACTCGGACCGGTCGGTCGTCCAGACCGGGACGAGGGGGTTACAATCTAATATCGGGAGAGTTAGATTCAAGAAACGAATGAGTATGGTCTTTATTCAATCAATCGATGGTGAAGACTAATTTGTCTTATGGATAAATTGTGAATTTCAACGGCTAAGAGGAGCGCAAGATCAGTTGTTGTTCACCCATGGTTAACGTAGGGATGTATTACTAGGGCATGCACAATTAACCAGCGTTTCAAGTTAGGAATAACGAGAAACCATGGAAGAACGCTTCGCTGAACTTTGAAGGAAGTCGCCCAGGCAATCACATAATTCCCAGTTGCCTAGGCAATTACTTGCCCATGCAATCCGACTGTTGCTATTTGCAAAGGTAATCAAGTTGCTCTTCACTCAATTACCACGACGGTCCATTCAACTATCACTCCACGACTCATGATACTCTTAAATCGATAAATCTTTTCTATTTTCTTTATTTTGCTTAGTTTATTTTACTTATTATTCATCTTTATCAACCTATTTATTTTTCAACGCATTAACTTAAGCAAAGTAGCCCAAACTAATCCATGTAGAGACGATACTCGATACTTATTATATTACTTTATTACTTGCGACGTGTATACTTGCACTGTTTGCATTGCACTTAAATCACGCAACAATAATCCTATCTACTATCTCATTTTCAAACACTTTACATACAACAACCGATGAATCTTTTGATACGACCCTTTTTAACCTTCTGAAACCACACAAAGAAGTTAGAGGGAGTTTTATTTAAATGACATACAACTCCATCAAGATAGCTGTTATTAATATTAGGCATTGCTTCAACAGTTTAGCTGCTTCTTTGTTCTTCAGCCTTGTCCAAAACCCAGAATCCCAAATACAAAAAAGGCCAACTTTAACAAGTGGTTTACCCAAATAACAACCAAATCAAAGGGCATTCCTTTTTTTTGTTCTTGTTTATGTTTTTCCTTTTTAAATACTTTGCTCTTAATTGAAGACAATATCGGACGACAAAACAAAGGGAACAAGGAAGAAAGAAAGAGGCAAAAAATAGAGAAATGGGATATTCATATTACAGAGGTGATGTTGAAGGCTATGATTACTTTTTTAAGCTTGTTTTGATCGGTGACTCTGGTGTTGGGAAATCCAACCTTTTGACTAGATTTACAAAGAACGAATTTAGCCTCGAGTCTAGGTGTACAATTGGGGTTGAGTTTGCAACTCGTAATGTTCATGTCAATGATAAGATTATTAAAGCTCAGATTTGGGACACTGCTGGACAAGAAAGGTATGATGTTTGTTCTCTCCATGTTGGTTTCTTGTAATATGAGAAATTAATGGTGTTTAGTTCCTGCAAATCAATGAATTCTAATATGTCTTTTTCCTTTTGGCGAAGGTATCGTGCGATAACCAGTGCATATTACCGTGGTGTTGTTGGTGCTTTACTAGTCTACGACGTGACCCGTAGTGTTACGTTCAAAAACGTACCAAGGTGGCTGAAGGAACTCAGAGATCACACCGATGCCAACATCGTGATTATGCTGGTCAGAAACAAGGCGGACCTGCATCACCTACGAACGGTTTCGACCGAAGACGGAAAAGCTTTTGCCGAGAATGAGAATATTTATTTCATGGAAACATCTGCACTCGAGTCTGTCAATGTTGAGAATGCATTCGTTGAAGTGCTGACCCAGATTTATCATGTTGCAAAGAAGAAGAAAGCTCTTGAAGTTGGAGGAAACCCGACGACTTTACCGAAAGGAAAGACGATCGACGTCGGATCACATGACGATGTGTCGGCCATGAAGAAACCCGGATGTTGCTCAAGTTAAGCGTAGGCTTTGAAACATGTTTTGCAGTGGCTCTCAAAATTCTGGTCATGACCAGTAGTTGTACAACCCAGATTTAGGTGGATCATAACAATGAATTATGAAATAAACCAAAGAGGAAAACACCAAGCGGAAGACTTGAAGCATATGGTTCTATTAGAAATATTGTAAGCTGAACTTTTTTCAAAAGCTTGTGAATTAGAGAACCGCATCCCTGAAATCTAAAAGCCATGAATTGCAAATATGGGAAGAAATGAAATAAAAATAAATTTTGTAATGTGGTTTAACTTGTAATTCCAAATCAAATTACATATTACAAAACCTATATAGTATATGTTTGTCTTTTAGAAATAATTAAAAAAAATTACATAGAGATCTATGAACCAAATCCTTAAACTGGTCATGGCACAAAATATAGGATGGAAATATTCAACCCTAAACTATAACCTTTTGCTGCCCCACCTTAAAAAAATTGGTTTAAAGTTTAGGGCTTAAGGTTATGGGTTGTGATTAGGGTTTAAAGAATTAGAAGTAGATGTAATTTTTTAGGGTGTAGAATTTAGGGATTATAATGTAGAATTTAAGATTAGAGTTTAGAATTTAATATTTTTTAGTATATGGCATAAAAAGAAACATAATTAGAGACAAATAATTTTTGTTCCAGAATATAATGGTTTGAGCTCGCAAATTACTCTAACAACTTTGCCCACCTCTTGTCACATAAGAGGCTGGATCACTGACTCGCCATGCCCACTTGCTTGGGTTAGATCCCCACTTTACTAAATTTTTTCACATTTTTGTCAGTTTTATTTTTTACCAATTTGATGATGGCACGTTTAAATTTATTAAACTAAGTTAAAATTAAGATTAAATTAGTATATTTTATAAATAAAAAATTAATTATGTAATTATCAAATTTAACTCGTCATATTTTGGATTTTATGAGGGTTTTTGTATTCATTTATTTATTTTTTAACGTTGGAGGAGAGGCGCATGTTAGCAACATGGGCACGTGGCTAGATACATGGCTTAATAGGTTGTCAGGGCCAGAGCAATTGCTACTGTAAAACGATGACGTTCGTATCGTTCGTACAGCCTGGCATTCTATAAATAAATTTAAAACAAAAAATCTCATATAGTATTTATTTTCTCTTTCTCTACCTCTCCTTAGAAAACGCATAGAAAAGTTTGGGTTTCGGCTCCTCTCGATTATCGAGATCGCCCTCTGGTAAGTTTCTCGTTGACGAAATCCCACTTATATTCCTTTTCATTTGTTTATGATTTTTTTTCAAATTTTCCTTGGATAAAGAAGAAGAAGATGTGGATCAGGATGATGGTTATGTGCCCAGAAAACGAGTTTCAACAGCTGAATGGGATGATGATTAGTAGTAGCCATGAACATTTTAGAACTTTGCTAAGCCTGTAATTATGTTTGTTTTCTGCGGGGAATAGTTGGTGTGCATGTATACATTTCTAGCAGCATCGTATGATATGAATAGCCTAACTGATCCATTATATGCCAAGCAAGACCTTTGTGGAAGGGCTATCAGATACTATTTCGTGTTGTACGAGTTTATGATGCAATGCAATTATGTGATGTTATTATGATAATGTTTTTTAGATGCTATTTTGAATGATGCTACTCACGGGTAATTCACAAGTTTCCAGTCATTATGACAGCTCGAAATGTATTGAAAGATTTAGCATACAATATTAAAGCCCTATAAATACAATCAGGTTCTTTTTTTTACTATATCTGAATGGGTATAGAAATGTATTGATGATAAACAACCATTTCACATGCATTTAGGGTCACCAAAAATAAGAGCTTGACTTGGTCATCTGATAACAAAATACAAATAAAAGACCAGTAAAAATGCATAATCTTCAACCCTTCTATGATCTTTAAAATGCTTCAGTAGAACTACAACTATACAATTCGATGCAGTTACTGCTTTTATCCGGATTTTTTCTATTAAGTTGGATAATATACACCTAATGTTGGATTAAAATTCGCAATTGTGGGCACATATGTAAAATGTATGTTGCTATTATAAAGTATGACACAAATCTAAGTGACCAATTATGTTAGGCGTGTCATAGGTATTAAAATGTCATGGAAATAAAAATGTAGATACCATAAGATATATTTATAATTCAATGAGGGGCAGAGTTATAAATATTTAATAGTTGATTTAATAAATCAACTATATAAAGAGGTAGTGGTCCCCAAAAAATAGGTTAACTTGTTTTCCTCTCCTTCCTCGTCAGAGAGTTTTACTTAAGAGATAACCTATCTTCTTGGAAGATCAATACCAAAGTTCTTGGGATTTCCACATCAAGATTCAAGATTTTCAATCTATCAATGAATTCAGGTACGCTTCCGCATTCAGATTATTTCGGTTTATTGTTCTTGATCATTTGACATGATAGATCCTGGATTTTAGGTTTCATATCTATTATGGTTTAATTCTAACAAGTGGCATCAGAGCCTTATCATGTTGAATCATTGAGAATGAATTACGTTTCTATTTTAATTGCTTCAGTATTAAGGTTTTATGGATTCGGATTTACATTTGAATTTTAGGTTTTGATTAAGGGTTTTATGATTTCTCGAATTGAATCATAATGAATTGTCGATTGGATTGAATTATTCATATGTTATGAACAGTTTTGTTTTTATGTGCATTAGTTATGATTAATACACAATTCATGTTTGACATTTGCGATATTCGGGGGGTTTTTTTTCTTCTTCCTTTTGATGTTTTTGTGCAATACAAGGCAATTTATGTTTAGCAATTCAAGACAATTCAATTTTAGGGTTTATATCTAAAACGTTGTGGGATTCTCGATTACTGTTCTTAGTATAGATTACTCCTAATTTAGTTTATCTAGCGCGGCAATTTCTTTTTCCTTTGGAAATTTTGGAATTGCCGATGGGAATTTTGGGAATTAATAGTAATGGGATAAATCAGTGAAGGAAACATAATATATATGTATATATATATTCTGTGTTTTTTTTCTAAAAAAAAAAACTATAATTACTCTTACTTTGTAATAGTAAATTGCCAATAAGGTGAAAATTCTATAATATGCTTCCTTGCTTATTATTTTGTAATTTCTATTGAAGTCATTAATTAAGTGCTTATTTTTTACTTCGGTTATGGTATATGTTCTTTAAAGTTATATAGTTAGTTTTTGTTTTGGAAAGTATGTCATTAGTCTTGTGGATTTATATTCGATTCAGTTTGATTGAAATTAAAATTTTGATCATTAGATTATTGTGGATATTTAAAGGTTTTATATGATCATTATATGAATTACCCATTTACATGATACTTCTGTTTTTGAATTCAGTTAAAGATTGAATGTTTTGAATTCGACTTTGATTTTGGTAAATGCATGTTTAAGGTTTAAGACATTTCTTTTAAGGAACAGTCAAAGATTTAGGTTTTTCGAGTTTTTGATAGCCCCATTCAGACAACCTTATTTTGGGTTATTTCGGAAACTTAAGTGTTATCAGAAATTTCAGTTTTGACTGTTACAAAAAATTTTAAATTTGGATATTGGTATATTTATAGTATATATTTTAAGATGATTTAATTGAAACATTAAGTCACCAAAGTGACCTCTATTGTGAAAATTATTTTATTTTAAAATATAGAAGGTTTTGTGCATGTAAGTCGGATTATGTTAGTATTAATCGGCCCAAAGGAATGTTAATAATTAACATTATTACATGTGCAACTGTGGTAATAAACATGTGATAATTATTCAGTTTTATATGTGAGCAATAAATCGGCCCAAAGGAAGATTTCTGTTTGACATGTTCTTATTATCAATGTTTGATTACTGTATCAAGATATCGCTTGCAAGTTAATATTTTGTCCAAAGATGAAATATTAATGGAGTGTCCGATATCTTGATATTATGTTTACCTTTATTCAAATTTATTATTATTTTGGTTATCTTTTAATTTGATTGAAAGATAATTTTAAGACAAACATTTTGAAACAATTAAATTCATATTTTGGCTTCGGATGTCTAATATTTTAATGGATTAATTGAAACATAATGTCACCAAAGTGACCGCTTTTGTGTAGATTAGTTTATTTAAAATATTAAGATGATTATGGGTTTTTGTAATTCATGCGTTTATTAATTGGCCCAAAGGAAAGTTAATATTTGGCAGAATTACAACGACAACTGTGGCGATAAATATGTGACAATTATAAGGTATTTTATGTGAGCAATACGTTAGTCCAAAGATTAGCCTATTGTTTGACATAGTTTATTGTCAATGTTTGATTGCTACAACAAGAGTACCGCTTACAATTAATATTACTGTCCAAAGACTTGATATTAATGTTGTGCTTGGTATCTTGAGGGGAACTAGCCATTATTTTGAATTTATTTGTTTACTTATGAATATTTATGTGAGCTTGTTTTAATTTTATTTATTTATTTTTGTTCTATATTTAGTTAATTTATCATTTCTTGTCACAATATCTGTTAAATATATTCTAAACTCATGTTTAGTGAAACTAATTTCAAGGAATAAGAAAAGACACTTGCATATAGTATTTGGTTGTATGAGCATAGACTTTGTATTAAGGAAAGAACATTTTGCACCTCTCACCGCGGTAAGCACCTATAAAAAAAATATTTTGAGAGGTGAAATCGTTCGAATCGCGTAAGTCTAATGATCATAAAGTACAACATTCTATTTTTAGGAGCACAAATTTAAAGAAACTACTCAAACTAAGAGTTTCCTTGACGAAATTAAGAAATGTTTTACCCAAAACATTAAGGTTAAGATGACATCACTTATGCTTTCTTTGATGTCTATGAAGTATAAGGGTCAAGGAAATGTGAGAGAGTAGATTATAAAAATTCTTTATATTGCTTCAAAATTTAAGGCACATAAGATCGAACTTTCTAACAATTGTTTGTTCTTATGGTTTTGATATCGCTTCCTATACAATTTAACCAATTCAGGTTACAATTGTCAAAGGGAGAAATATACTCTATTTGGGTTCATTTCTCATCGTGTTCAAGAGGAAGAAAGGTTGAAGCATTATAAGTGTAAAAATAAGTATTTTGTTAGTGCTCATTTAGTTAGTGTCTTTAAGAATAAGGGCAATAAAGAAAATATTTAAATAAATTTGCTAAGGGTTCTAGCCAAAAGAAACGACAATAAACTTTTTTAAGTGTTGATTCTTTTGTATAAGTTAGGACACATGTAAAGAAATTAAACTTTAAAAGCGAGCAACTACTTCGGTTATTTTGAGTGATACATGGACTGTAAATTTTATGATCCCACAATTAAGATTATTTTAAGGAGAGATTTATAATTTTTTTTAGGATGTTGAGTTTGGAGGGAGAAATAGGGTTAGATACATTGTTATTGAGGAGGAATTGAATTATAATTTAATTCCTACTATCACTTTTGACAATGTTTAGGTTTTCAACCTATCATTAATCAAGAAGTCAATCAAGTACTTCAACAAAACAATGTTGAACAACTCCCATTTAAGATAAGGTAATTGTTTCAGAAGAACAAACTCAACAACCTTAAAAAAAACAAGTGTCATTAAAGAGGTCCACGAGAGGAAGATGAAATACTATTCAGATTATTATATTGTATTTCTTCAAGAAAATAAGGTAACAATGAAATGATAGAAAATGTTCAATCATTTTTTTATCAGACCATAAAAGTTCTAACTCTCAAAAGTGGATTGATGTCATTCAAGAAGAGTATAATTTTGTGCAATACAATAAAGTTTAAAGAACTTGTCTCATTACCTTAAGGTGCAAATCAATTGGTTGTAAATGGATATTTAAAACCAATAGGGATAGAAATGGTAATGTGGATAAGTATAAAGCACATCTTGTATCTAAAGGATATACTCTAAAAGAAGACATTGATTTTGTAGAGACTTTCTCTCAAGTTTTTATTGAAATACTCTTTCAAGATAATTACTTCACTTGTTGCTTGTTTTAGTCTTAAGCTACATTAGATAGATGTTAAGCTTGTTTTTTTTAATGACGACATTGAAGAAACTATTTATATGGTACAATCATAGAGTTGTGTCTTATGATACAATATCAATGATATGTAAATTAAAGAAATCTATCTATGAGCTTATGTAAGACTCTTATTAATAAAATTATAAATTTCATGTTGATTATATCATTCAGTTTTGAGATAAATTTGGTTGACACTTGTATATACTACAAGTTCAGTGGGAGTAAACCAAGTGAAACTCATATTACTAAAGAAGATAAGTATTATCTTACTCAATGCCCTAAAAGTAACCTTGAAATTTAGAAAATCCAAAAGATTCTCTATGCACAAGCTATTGAGAATTTAATTTATGCTTAAGTATGTATGCGTTCGGAAATTGTGTACATTGTTTGAATGTTAGACAGATATTTGAGGAATCATATTATGGACCATTGGATAGCAGCTAATGGGGTTATGAGATATCTTTAGAGAACAAAAATTACTTGCTCACATGTCGGAGTTCTGGTAAGTTAGAGATCATTATGTTTACAGACTTCGATTCTAATAGAATATTGATGCAAAAGAATTTTGTCACATGGACTGCTAATTATAGATTGAATAGAAAGACCACTTCAGTTATTTTGTGACAATAAATATGCATTCATTTATTCTATACACAATAGGAACACTTCAAACTTGAAGCACATAAATATTACGTTCCCAGTCGTTAAAGAAAATTCAGAGTGTTTGTGTGTTTAAAGAGCATGTTAGTACAAACTCCATAATTGCGCGCATATTAAGAAACGGTCACCCTAGGTCTTTCATGAGCACACTACTCATGTGGGTGTGATGTTATTTAAGGATATTCGGTTTTAGTGGGAGTTTGTAATTTTGAAAAAAATGCTCATTCGGTTTAGACACAATTTAAGTTACTTCAGTTTAAAGTTATTTAAGATTATTTTCTGCAGAAATAAAGTTCTTTTGGTTTATGCACACTCTGAATTCAGTAAAGTTGATCTCACTAAGGTTTAGGAGGACCAATTGGAAATAGACATGTTCGGTTCACATTTCATGTAATTTTCCATGCTACACATCCATGATTGATCTATGTCATTTGATTATGTTTGTATACGTGACCATTGATGGGTCCAGTCATGATTGATATGGCGAAGACCGCTTTGATCCTATATGGATATAGTTGATGGACGAGATTGTTATAGAATACCTATTATATAATAGCAAGATTTTGAGCTCATAAGGTTGTACATTTATCAGGAAACATATGTTGCCCAAGTGGGAGATTGTTGGATTAAAATTCGCAATTGTGGGCACATATGTAAAATGTATGTTGCTATTATAAAGTATGACACAAATCTAAGTGACCAATTATGTTAGGCGTGTCATAGGTATTAAAATGTCATGGAAATAAAAGTGTAGATACCATAAGATATATTTATAATTCAATGAGGGGCAGAGTTATAAATATTTAATAGTTGATTTAATAAATCAACTATATAAAGAGGTAGTGGTCCCCAAGAAATAGGTTAACTTGTTTTCCTCTCCTTCCCCGTCAGAGAGTTTTACTTAAGAGATAACCTATCTTCTTGGAAGATCAATACCAAAGTTCTTGGGATTTCCACATCAAGATTCAAGATTTTCAATCTATCAATGAATTCAGGTACGCTTCCGCATTCAGATTATTTCGGTTTATTGTTCTTGATCATTTGACATGATAGATCCTGGATTTTAGGTTTCATATCTATTATGGTTTAATTCTAACACCTAAATCATCAACAAGGTATTCATGCTGCTCATCGAGCTCGAACTCAAACTTCTCAATTGTTGGTGCCACTGCATTTGCTGTGGAATAAGGATTTCCGACACCAAACTTAGCATTAATCTTACCCCTTCCTTTGGCACAATGTTTATTATCAGTAGGTATCTTAGCACTACTCGAGCTTAATTCGGCTCGTTTACGCCCCTATTCTCATCTGCTTATGCAGATTGGAAATTGCATCATTTCTCGGTTTTCCTTTGCACTTTTCTTACCATCGACAATCTTCAATTCCAATGGATACGAGGCACAAGCATCACACTTGTTGATCTTGTATACGTAAAGGTGCCACCTAGCCACCCCGTCGCAAAAACCTCTGCTTTCTGTTCCCACTTTCAAAATCCCTTTCAGGCTTATCGAAAAAGAGTCATTCCCTAATCAATTCACCATCAAGAACCAAAATATCAAAAAGCTCTGCAATCACATGAGAAAACTAATTGATTCCACATAAGTCATAAAGAACATAGTAAAACAATATTGATAAGACATACCAGGAGCATTCCATTGAGACTTTTCAATTGCAGCACCCTCGCATTCAGGTATACCCACATCTCTTCCTTGTGTCTTATCACTGAGGGCAGCAAAGAGAATACTTTCTATAATTTTTTTGTGACTTATATATCTCACCAATGAATTTATACCACATGTATTAATAATTATTTCACTGCTTTATTGATAATATATGTGGCATAAAATTATTAGTGTTTAGAGTCTTGAGTAGACTAGCCCCTTCCAAGTTGTTAATAGTCAATTTAACAAATGAAGGAGAGTTTAAAGTTAGAATTTGACTTTTTTATAATTCGACTCCAAAAATTTTCAAATAAAATTTAGATGATAAAATATGAATTGTCAAGTTTACTAACTCAAAAAAAAAAATCTACTCGACTCGATTGTATAATTACTCCTAAATAATAATACTTGTAATTTTAAGTCTATTGTCACCCATGTGATTCAATTATTGCATCCCAATAGACTACTCCTATGATGAAGTAAATTAGGGTGCTTATCTTAATTTGGTGGGTGTTTTTGACAATCCATCATGATAAAATAAATTTTAAGAGCCCATTAAAACATAACCTTAAAGTAAGTGTTTTAGGATTTATTTGAAAGAATATTTTTAATTCTTAATGTTGTTTTCTTTATATTGTCTTTATACTATTGTTTATTATTGTGGTTAAGTTTAAATATTTTTTTTTATATTTTCACCTTAATTTTTATGAGCCGCATTTCAACTTATAATAATAGAATTTTAAAAAGAATAAATATTCTATACACAGGCGGTGGAAACTAAAAGTTTCCACACACACTTTAGTTTTAGGGTATATCGAGTTGGTTTAGGGTATATGGTTTAGGGGTTTAGGTTTAGGGGGTTAGAATTTAGGGATAGTTGTTTCAATTTAAGGTTTAGGGTTATAATTTAGGGTTTATAGGTTAAAACCTAAATCCTCACCATATTACCCTAAAAACTAAACCCTAACCTATAAACCCTAAATTATAACCTTAAACCTTAAATTGAAACAACTATCCCTAAATTTTAAACCCCTACGCCTAAACCCCTAAACCCTATACCCTAAACTAACTTCATATACCCTAAAACTAAGGCGCTCGTGAAAACTTTCAGTTTCCACCGCCTGTGTATATGATATTAATCCTTTTAAAAATACTTTTATAATTGAGTTTTCTTATTTTATTTTTAAAATACTATAAATTTATATAATTTTTGCTTGTTAATTAATAGAGTTGATATATTCATGTTACCTTCTATTTTTCACAATGCTTTAATTTATGGATTTATATTTAAAATATTAGCGGTAGAAATTAAAAGTTTCTACAAGTGTCGTAGTTTTAAGGTTTATAGACTTAGTTTAGGGTATATGGTTTAGGTGTAGGAGTTTAGAACTTAGGGATGATAGTTAGAATTTAGGCTTTATGGTTAGAATTTAGAGTTTAGATGTTAGTATTTATTTTTTAGGGTAATATGGTGAGGATTAAGGTTTTAACTTATAAACCCTAAATTTTAACCATCATCCATAAATTCTAAATTCCTACACCTAAACCCCTAAACACTACACTCTAAACTAAATTCTTAAACCCTAAAACAAAGACACTTATGGAATAGTTTTCACTGCTAGTATATGAAATAATTACCCTTACTTTATTATATCATATTTGGTATGACTTTGTATTTTAGTTGACCTAAACTATTCTTTGAAATACTAAAATATAAAAAAAAGATATTTAATTTTTTTTACAAAACGACCGAACAAAAAAGGTTTTAAATAATGTATTTAAAGTCGTTGGTTTACAATAAACTGTCAAGCTGGAAAGACGCTATGTCTATTAATTAAGGTCAAAAGTTTGAATTCAAAAGTTGTTAGGGAGAAAATTTTAGTTGGGAGAGTTGTCCCATAATTAGTCTCTGTAAAATTTGATTCGAATTAATCAATCAATTGATCGAATACCGATGGTTAAAAAAACAATGTTCGGTTTACATGTCGGCTAATAAGTTAATTTAGAATATTATTCGTGAAGCAGGAAAACAGAAGTTACCATTGTTAATCTGGCAGCATCAGATTGGATTGGCGTGAATGATGGAAAAAAGAAGTTAACATTGTTAATTTAGAATATTAAGACTTGTTGACTATCCAATGATGGATTTTTGCCACTACACTTAATTGAAAGAACCTTTAATTTTAGGATTACATAAAAAGAACTTAAAATTTCACTATGCTGCTGGAAATTTTTTTACACAGTTGTGGCTTGTTGATTTTTTTTTTGCTCAAACGTATTTTTTTATTGAATTGGAAAAATCATACAACGCATCCCCCGGGTCTCATTAAAAACCTCCCTACACCTAGATGGAGGAAAAGAGTACCCGAAGAGGACACCCGAACTACAATCCCTACAAGCAAAAACACATACAATAAAACCAATATCAAAATCCCCACCCCCAAACTGCCAATTTCGCGAACAACCCAGGCCTGCACCCTGGTAATGCTCGATCCCCATCACGCGCACACACTCTCCCCAGCAGCATGCTCCAGTCCCAGCACCTACTTCAACCATGCACCCTTCGCCCTTAAATCCCCACCCTCAACCAATCCCTCCGATCCACCCCACCCTTAGCCAAGGCGTTGGCTACACCATTCACTTCACGCACGACATGGTGGAATACACACCTCACCGCCATGCATGCATCATCAATGCGTCGGAATAACGGGAAAAACCTCCATGGCCGACCCTCCCCCTGACTAACCCAAGAAATCGCCACCACTGAATCGGATTCAATAATACAAGGCCACTCACACCATTTAGACGTCTGAAACAATTCCAATGCATAGTTAATCGCATGTAATTCCGCCTCATTTGAGTCCAACACTCCCAACGACCTTGAAAATAACACCAACACTTTGCCCATATCATCTCGCAACACCCCGCCACACCCCGCCACACCCAGTTTCCCACGCGTCGAGCTGTCGACATTGAATTTCACACTACCGGTCACCGGTGGTGACCATGCAAAGCCCACCCATGGCACCCTGGAGCGAATCTCTCCCGCACCCCACCAAGGGCAATCCTACCACATGGATTCAACAAGCGTCGTTTGTGAGTCGAACGCTCTCACCCAATAAAAAGCGCGTAGCTTGATGAGGAAGAATAAATCGCTCACGAATATCCTCTTTTCATGAAACATCGGGTCATTTCTTGCTAACCACAATGACCATAATGCTGCAGCACATCCCGTCAACCACCTTTATCGCAATGGTCCCTGAAAAAAACTATCCAACGCCATTACGACAAACTCAACCACCGCTACCGGTCGCACTACCTCAACCGCCACCATGCAAAAAACAACAACCAAATTCCCCACGCAAACGAACATCGATACAAAATATGGTCCGCTTCCTCCTCCCCTTCCCCACACCAACGACATCCAAAATTGTTTCCCTCTAACCGCATCCCTCGATCTCTCAAGAAGCATAACGTAGGCAACCGTCCCAATAATATGAACCACACAAAACAATGTATCTTTGGTGGGATTTTCAACGACCAAATCCCTGAATATTTGTGTCACACTCCAACCCAAAGGACGCCATCAACCTAGACAACATTGCCACCGAGAATTGCCCCGTCGCCGTATGCTTCCAAACTAGCCTATCCGCCAAATCTTCTAATAACACCACTGATCCCACCACACATCACAAATCCCGCATCAAGTTTACCTCAAAAGAACGTAGCGAGCGTGAAAAAAACTCGCACCAGCCCTCATGTGCCAACGAATTCCCCGAAGCATAATCCTGCACTAACGCCCACTTATTTGTTGCAAGGCGGAATAAGCGAGGGAAAATCATACATAGCGGCACATACGAACACCAAATGTCACGCCAAAATAGAACCTTGCACCCATTCCCAACTAACCAAACAAAATTTGACATCTCCATATATCGATAAACCTCTTCCTTCTCTTGTAATTCCACAATCTGCCTCCAAACTGTCGACATCAACTGTCGCCTCATGTGCATAGTTCGCCTAACCAGCACATCCACACCATACTTTGCTATCAACATCGATCGCCACAACGACTCCCCCTCCACCGCAAAACGCCACCTCCATTTCACCAAAAGAGCCAAATTACGATGATGTAAATCCAGCACCCCCAGCCCACCAAATTTTCGTGGTCGACATACCACCTTCTAACTCACCCGGCTCATTTTACGTCGCTCCTCCGAACCACCCCATAAAAATGATCATCGTATCCGGTCAATACGTCTGATAATACCTTTAGGTACCAAGAACATTCCCATATAATAAATTGGTAGTGCGGACAACACCAAGTTCAGCAATGTCAAGCGAGCCGCAAACGATAGAGAGTCCCTTTTCCACCCGGCCAAACTCTGCCTGAAACGTTGTAACAAAGGTTCCCACATACTTAAACTACGCGGATCAACTCCAATAGGCAACCCAAGGTACATCATCGGCAGCTTACCCCGATTACACCCCATTATACCTGCCATCGCATCCAACACTTCCTCATCAACTCCCACTCCATACATACACGATTTAGTGTAATTGATATGTAGCCCCGAGTAGTATTCAAAACAGGTTAATACCCTCTTTAAATTAGTAGCGAAACACAACTCACCTTGTAGGAAAATTACCGTGTCATCTGCGAACTAAAGATGCGACACCATACACTCATTCACAACTCTTACACCCCTAATCAACCCTTTCCTTTCCGCCTCACATAATAGTCGATGCAACAATTCCGCCACTATCACAAATAACAAAGGCGAGAGTGGATCACCTTGCCGTAGTCCACGCCTCATTGGAAATTCTTGAGTCGGGCATCCATTTAATAATACCAAAAGGCTCGCCATATTAGTACAAACTCTGATCCAATTTCTCCACGTCAACCCAAATCCCATATGGCATTGAATTGCCTCAAGGCACTCCTATTTGACACAATCGTATGCTTTTGCAAAATCTAGTTTCAAAAGCACCCCCTCACCACTCGATCGCTGTTGCATCGAATGTAACACTTCATTTGCCAGCATAATACCATCCACAATTTGACGGCCTTTAACAAATGTCGATTGTACATCCCTAATTACCTCCGGTAAAACACGTTGCAGCCTCTTCGCCAAGCATTTTGCAATAATTTTGTACAAAGAATTCAACAGACAAATAGGCGTATATTCTCCTAATTTTCGTGGCTTATCTCTTTTAGAAATTAACACCACAAATGTCGAGTTAGTACCCTTTGGCAGGGCATTTGTCTCATAAAATTGGTGCAGCACCTTCATCACATCCTTCTTCAAAAACTCCCATCCCTTCCTGTAAAACTCGAATGTAAAGCCAACTGGCCCCAGTGCCTTCGATCCCTCACATCCCCATATCACGGCTCACACCTCCTCCTCACCAAACGGCTTCTCCAACGCTGCCACCATATCATCAGGCAGTCGATTAAATCCCACACCCATATCCATCGCACCTAAGCTTTCCCGTGGTGAAAAATGAGCTCGAAACTCGTTGAACACTGCCCTCCGTAACCTGTCCGGATTGGTTTCCCATACCCCATCAACCAGCAATCCTGAAATGTAATTACGCATCGCTCGCAGTTTTGCCGCTTTATGGAAGAAAGTTGTGTTGCCATCCCCTTCTCGCAACCAGCGCACTCGTGATTTCTGCCGCCAAACAGATTCTCTTAGACGCGTTAATGTCCATAAAGCATGCTGAGTATTGCGTTTATGTAGCACTTGTGCATCGGACACATTGCTCGCACTCACTGCCCTGTCAATCTCATCCAATTCCTTTGTTACCATCTCAATCCTATGCTCAATATTGCCAAATACAGACTTATTCCAACCACGCAAGAAAATTTTCAGCAGCCGTAGCTTGGCACTCATATCCCTCTGTCCTGATATACTGGAAATTCGCCCCCATTCCTCTTCCAAATCCTTCACAAATCTTCGCTCTCCCACACACGCATTAAGGAAGCGAAATGGCCTCGGATCCCAATCCAAAGTATCACTTACTAGCAGCAAATGTGTATGGTCCGATAGACCTTGCGGTAGTGCGGACAAGCTTAAGTTTTCAAAACGATCTACCCATGTCGTCGAGACCAAACATCGGTCAATTCGGCTGCATCGATTCTCGGGTCCAAACCATGTGAATGAGTGACCACCTAATTCCATATCCAACAAACCTTGTGCCTGAGTAAACTCCACAAAAGCTTCCATTTCGCGTGTCGTAGATATACAACCCTGCCTATCCGACAAGAACGTTATCATGTTGAAATCCCCGATCAAACACCATGGGATATCACTAGATAACATCACAGCAGATAATTCTTTCCACAGCACCCCCTGTTGTTCAACCTCACATGGTGCGTATATCCCTATCAAACCACACACCTAGTTATCAAGAGTCCAACAACCTTCGATAGAAACAAATTGTTCCCCCACCAACGTTCTATTAACCTGAAATCTGTCCTTGTCCCAGCACACAATAATTCCTCCTGATTTTCCTACCGATGGAGCACATGCAAAACCAAACTTATCCGACACCCAAATCTTACTCACTAAGAAATCAGAAATCACATCCAATTTAGTCTCCAAAAGAACAATACACTCACCGTTATGTTGCAGTATCAGATTGCAGACCGCTCTTTTCTTCGCTACCGCTCCTAAACCTCGCACATTCCTCAACAACACCCGCATACTTCCTCTAATTATGATTCGTATCCCTCGCCTCAATGATCCGGGCGATATCCTTTATGACATTCTCCTCATTTCCTATCGTTTCCACACCCAATAATTTCCCTAACTCCAACGTCGCATGTGCCTCCTTTAAAATACTTCTCTTTCGTTGCAAGAAATTCGAATCCGATAATGATCCGTTCGTAAATTGTGACGATTATGCTGGTGGATTTTTCCGAGGTTGACCCCATCCTCTCTTCACCAATGGCTGCCCATTTTCTTCTGTTGTTGTAATCCCCCTCTGACGTGCAAATAATCTCCGATAACTGCCTTACTCGGCGTTGTCGACCCTTATAATCAACTATCGCTGCAACTCCAGCCCTATTTATTTCAGACTGAGGCCCAAATGCATCCTCATACCCGGTTGCACATCCCCCATCCTTCTCACACTCACTCATGCCAATGCTTTTTTGTTCCACGATCACCCTATCCACCAGTCCAATGTCCTCATCCGCCACACCCGACATTGAACGTTCCTTAGACATCGCCTCCCGTTGTGTGGACACGGAATCCACCACCCGATCATCATTCATTTGATTATCTTCCCACAACCTATTAATGTTCCAATTGTTCAGTGAGGCCTCACTTACGGAATTCGGCACAACCGTATCATCCTTCATCTCATTAATACAATCCAATGGTAAATATTTTGTTACCCCCGCTTCCTCGTTAACCACCTCATCTGTCCGACTCACTCCTTCCGATTCCTCATCATTCAAGCCATCATCGTCTTCCACCTCCACTCACTTGTCATGTCGATACACTTCGCTAATTTCCGTCACTCGGATGCAGTACTGCTTATCACCAATCACAACGTCTAAAATTTCCTCAATTGGCAAAAACCAATCTATTTTGATTAAAAATCGTGCTCTTTCAAATGACACAGGTGTCGTTGTAGTCTTCTCAATCCAAACTAGCTCCCCCCACAAGCCTACAATATTTCGAAACGTTCCATCTGACCAGACGTGAATTGGTATCCCACAAGCTTCGACCCACACCCTTCGGTTTGGTATTACACTATCTGGTGTCCATTCCATGACATTCTCTAACCACTGATCAAAACAACTCGACTTTAAATATTTATTTCTCAATTCCTGATTTGGAAACATTAGCAACATTAAAGATCATGCTACTCGCATTAAAGATACATCCATAATTTGAGCTTTCTTAAATTCCGTCGCCAACTCCATTACCGACAGTGGTTTTCGACAATACCCCACTGCACAATTTTTCAACACCCCTAACTTTTCCTCGTCGATTATCCCTTCCACTTTCCGGTAATCTTGAAATTTGTCGTTCAATCCCACCAATGTGTCGCGCTTTTTTCTGGTCTATTCATCTCTACTCGATTAGTCGTTGCGTTTCCAATCGAATTCGAAGTCATCGGCAATTCCACCCTCATGCGTCTCCAGTAGAAATTTCGATTATCCCTTTGTGCCATCCGGACAGTGATTTTCGACCCGTATAGTCTGAAGCCGTCGAATCGCTCAATAACCCTATTAGCATCCTTTCTATTTTTCATCCTCACAAAAGAGACTTAGTGAACTTAGGTTGCTTAAAATTTGGGTCAATTAAAATTAAAAGTTAATTTCTTGCTAGAGGTGTCCAAAACTGGCTCTAGTAGTTAATGTGCATTAAAGAATTGCTAGAGGTGCCCGAAATTGGCTTTAGTCGACTAAATTAAAATAAGAAATTATTGAATCACTAGAGGTGCTCGAAATTGGCTCTAGTGAAAACAAAACAAATACCACAGTAATTAAACTGTTAAAAACTTATTGTTCACATAAAATCTTGAAAATCAACTTGTATACAACTATACATTTTCACGAGCATTATAGTTTGGTTCCGAGAAATTTTTGTACTATCCGAAAAATTCTAAAGGTGATCATACTTTGTGCAGCGGTTCTAAGATTTGAATTCAAGCTTGAAGCATGTCTTTGATGATTAAAGTCTTGGCATGTAATTGTTAGTTTTGCATTGCTTGATGACAAGTAATAGTTCGAGTTTGAGGGGTGATGAGTGTTCAAAAGTAATGTTTTTATGACACTTCTTACTCATATTATTGTTAGAATTAAACTCATTTTAGTTGTATTTTTAGTCATTCATACACATTTGCATTGTTTTCTTTGTGGTTGTACTTGATTTCATGTTTCGGTTACTTTTTGTGGAAAAAGGTAATGCTTTGAGTTGTTTTATGTGTGCAGGATTAATTATTCGGGCAAGCTGGAAGTTGTTGAAGAAACTGAGGAAACATGGAGGAAACTGTTGAATTCTTGAAGGATAAATCCATTTAATTCAAGATAATCTTGAGAAGCAAGGATAAATCCTAGAAGAGTAAGAGTTCCATGAAGAGATTAAAGGGAGATTAAATTACAAGAGTTTTAGGAGAAGTTTTTGGAGGAATAAAATATATTAAAAGAGATTTATCTCTTTAATGCTATTTAATTCCAACTTAACTTCCTCCTCAAAGACTTTGGCCTAGCCATCTCATATATAAAGAAGACTAGCCGCCAACTTCAAAGGGAGGTTCAATTGAGAGAAAAAAACCCAAGGGGTTGTTTGAATTCTTCTTCTTCTTCCTCTTTGTTCGATTAGATTCATGCTAGGGAGATTATTCTTTGTATATCTTTCGAACCCAGCCATGAACTAATTTTATTTGGCTTGGGTTATTGTGTTTTTTGGTTGTGAGAACTATTGAGTTCGTTTAGGTATTTAAGATAGCAATTTTAATTCAAAGTTTGTTCATTCTTGGTTCTTAATTTTTATTGCGAGTGAATTGGGAGAGGATCTCGTGAATTCATCCACTTATCTAATATCGGGAGAGTTAGATTCAAGAAACGAATGAGCATGGTCTTTATTCAATCAATCAATGGTGAAGACTAATTCGACTTAGGGATAAATTGTGAATTTCAACGGCTAAAAGGAGCGCAAGATCAGTTGTTGTTCACCCATGGTTAATGCAGTGATGTATTACCAAGGCATGCATAATTAACTAGTGTTTCGAGTTAGGGATAACGAGAAACCGTGGAAGAATGCTTCGCCGAACTTTGAAGGAAGTCGCCCAGTTGCCCAAGCAATCACATAATTCCCAGTTGTAATCCGACTGTTGCTAGTTGCCAAGGTAATCAAGTTGCTCTTCACTCAATTACCACGACGGTCCATTCAACTATCACTCCACGACTCACGATAACCTAACCTACTCTCTTAAATCGATCAATCCTTTATATTTTCTTTATTTTGCTTAGTATATTTTACTTATTATTCATCTTTATCAACCTATTTATTTTTCAACGCAATAACTTAAGCAAAGTAGCCCAAACTAATCCATGTATAGACGATACTCGATACTTATTATATTACTTTATTACTTGCGACGTGTATACTTGCACTGTTTGCATTGCACTTAAATCACGCAACAATAATCCTATCTATTATCTTATTTTCAAACACTTTACATACAACAACCGAGGAATCTTTTGATATGACCCTTTTTAACCTTCTAAAACAACACAAAGAAGTTAGAGGGAGATTTATTTAAATGACATACAACTCCACCAAGATAGTTGTTATTAATATTAGGCATTGCTTCAACCATTTAGCTGCTTCTTTGTTCTTCAGCCCTGTCCAACACCCAGAATCCCAAATACAGAAAAAAAGGCCAACTTTAAAAAGGGCATACCTTTTTGTTGTTCTTGTTTATGTTTTTCCTTTTTAAATACTTTGCTCTTAATTGAAGACAACATCAGACGACAAAACAAAGGGAACAAGGAAGAAAGAAAGAGGCAAAAAATAGAGAAATGGGATATTCATATTACAGAGGTGATGTTGAAGACTATGATTACTTTTTTAAGCTTGTTTTGATCGGTGACTCTGGTTTTCAACATCTTGCAAGAGTATCGGGAGAGCATTGTGAGATTATCTATTTACTTAATATCGGGAGAGTTAAGTATACGAAAGGAATAAGTACGGGTTCTCCAGTTTATGGTTGAACTATCTCGGACCTAGGGATAGGACGTGGTTAAGTGGCTAAGGAAGAATTCAACAACATCGATGTTCATCCTTCGATTCACGCCGGGAGGTATCATCAAAGACGTGTTCATCGACAGACTTGGACCTAGGGATAGGCCAAGGAACATCAGGGATTCTTGCCAAGCTTGAAGTACAGAGTTGTGTGATCGCTGTCGCGACTAACAACAGACCGCTGCCGCGACAGGTGTTGTCGCGACAGGCGCAACGACAGAACAAATATTCCTAGACTTTTCAACACCTACACTACTGAGCAATTCAATACCATCCCATTCTCTCTATTCTGAATCCTTTACTCTTTTATTATCAGTATTCTTATTATTCTCGTGACAAACAATTAAACTATTTCTTTTCCTCTCGTGCAGTAATCCAAGGTGAAGTTATTAGCCCAGTCCCTGTGGAGATGATATCTGATACTTACGTATCACTTTACTACTTGCGTCGTGTACACTTGCACTACATTGCGATAGACACTTTTACACACAACAAGTTTTTGGCGCCGTTGCCGGGGACTGGCAACATATCTTTACCCTATCTTTTATTGCACTTCTTTTATTTTTCTGTTTTGTTTTAATTGGATTGTTCAACTTGTGCTTTTCACAAGGTTTTTTGTTTATGCGTAGATCGAGACGAGGAAAGGAACCTGAGTACCAGATAGATCCTGAAATCGAACGCTCGTACAATCTTAGGAACTGACTTCGCTTCGTGTTAGCCAGAAACGAATACCTCGAAGAACAGTTAGAGGCCATGAACAACCAAGGGAATCCCTAGGATGTTGAAAATCCTGCCGGAGATGGAAGGAACGGTCCACCTGTCGATCCTCCTGTCGCTGCCGCACGCCGGTCATGCCGAGACTACATGCTCAATGATCATGTGGAACTAGAAAAACCCTTACAGACGTAGAAGTTGACAACTTTGAGCTGAAACCTGTTATGTTCAGCATGATTAACAACGCTGGCCAATTTAGTGGTGCTGCTACAGAGGATGCTAGGAAGTATTTGAAAACATTCAAGGAAATCTGTGGTTCGTTTAGACTACAAGATTTAATCTGGAGATACTGAGGCTTCGGTTATTCCCTCATTCATTAAGGGACATGGCGAAAACTTGGTGGAATAAACTAACGTCGGGTTCAATATGAACTTGGGCAGATTTAACTCGTGAATTTTTGTCTCGTTTTAATCCTTCACATTTATCTGATCGATTACGTAACGAAATTGCTACTTTTCAATAGGAAGATGACGAGCCAATGCACGAGGCCTAAGACAGATTTACCACTCTTCTGAGGAACTGCCCAATGCATGGATTTCCCATTTGGAACCAGGTAACTAAATTTTATAATGCTGCCAACTTACAGACTCGTATGAGAATTGATTCAGCAGCGAATGGATTGCTGTTGGACAAAGATCCAGAAGATGCAATGGTAGTATTGAAAAATCTGGCGAAGAATGAGGAACAGTTTCCTACATCAAGAAGAGGGGGTAAACGAGTTCTAGCTGTAAAAGATTATGAGGCCGATAGTTCTCTAAAATCACAGGTGGCATATCTCACCAAGGCAATGAAAAAGCTTTTGAAAGAATATTCACAGCCTGCCTACTCTGCTAAAGAGGTATACGAGACTTGCGATGGGAACCACAGTTCGGAAGATTGTCCGCTACAGTTAGAAGAAGGGATGTATGTTGGGAACTACAATTCCAACAACTACAATTCCAACTGGAGAAAGGATCTCACGTTCTCTTGGAGTAACCCTAATAATGCCCTGAATCCTCAAGCACAGAACACTCAGAATCAGGGGGACCTAGGTTACTGACTCGGCAGCAACCGCAGCAGCAACAACCACATGCTGCCACGACTAGTATACTGGAACAGACCTTGGCTACGTTTATGTCTCAAACAGGAACCTACATTGAGAACATGAATCACTTCGTCAAGAAGACGGAAACATTCATAGATAAAACAGAGATGCGGATGACCAACCATGAAGCTACTCTAAAATCATTGGAGACACAGATGGGTCAGGTTTCCCAGCATATTAAACCAGGGCAGAATGGAGGATTTCCTAGCGATACTGAAAACGCTAGACAACCCACACATGAGCAGTGTAAAGCCATCACTACTAGGAGTGAGAAGAAATTACCAGGGCTAGAAAAGGAAGTTGAATCAGTTAAGGAACCAGCCTTGGAGTCGACTGCCAAGGAAGCTGCCTCGGCAGTTGACAAACAGCCTGTTGCCGATGAACCTGTCACGACAGCAGAACGGACAGATGAGAAAGACGAAGAACCTAAACCTCCTCAGATCCGAATGCAGTGGGAAGGACGTATTGCTGATTATCGTCCCCCACCTTCTTTTCCTCAGCGGTTACAGAAGTTGAAATAGGAGTCCCAGCTTAAGAAGATCTAGGATATTTTTAAGCAGGTCCATATCAATATTCCACTGTTAGACGCTACAAAGGAGATGCCTGGTTATGCCAAATTTCTCAAGGATGCAATGTCGAAGAAATCCAGACTTGGGGAATTTGAAACGGTTAAAATGACAGAGGGATGCATGAGTATTTTGCACAAGCATCCACCCCAGAAGAAGAAGGATCCTGGGAGCTTCATCATACCGTGCATAATCGGAGATAAATTTGTGGGTAAGGCACTTTGTGATCTTGGTGCTAGTATAAATTTAATGCCCAAATCTGTTTTTCAGAAATTAGGTATTGGAAAAGCTCGACCGACAACAGTAGTACTGCAGCTGGCAGACCGCTCTTACGTTCATCCAGAAGTAAAAATTGAAGATATTCTGGTAAGGGTGGATAAATTTATTTTTCCTACTGACTTTCTTGTCTTAGATTGTGAAGTAGATGAAAATGCACCAATCATCCTGGGGCGACCCTTCTTAGCCACAGGAAGATCACTGATTGATGTGGAAAAAGGAGAACTCACTTGAGAGTGAACGATCAAGAGATCAAGCTGAATGTTCTCTAGGCAATAAAACATGCTGATGTAGAAGAAGAATGCAAGGTTATCACTGAAATTACCCTTGACCAACCCTGCATCAGGTCGGGCTGCCACGACATCAAAATTGGCCACTACCCCAGCAGCCATTTAGAAGACTATCACGACAGTGACAACGACAGTAGCTCCTCAGAATCTGATACATCTGATACTGAAGATCAAGATGAGGTAAATTGGATAGGCAATCGTCCAGGTAAGTTATTTGAGCCCTTAAACTATACCTCAGATGAGCATATAGTCCAAAAGCCATCAACTGTAGAACCCCATGTTCAAGATCTTAAGCCCCTGTCAGGGCAGCTAAAATATGTTTTCCTTGGTTTAAATGATACGTTGCCCGTAATCATCTCTTCCAAGTTGATGCAAGAACATGAACAATAGCTAATAGGGATGATGCAGCAGCACAAAAAGGCTATTGGATGGACGATAGATGATATCCAAGGCATCAGTCCGGCATTATGCATGCATTAAAATCCTTTTAGAGGATGATCATAAGCCGACCATTGATGCACAGAGACGTCTAAATGATGTTATGTGAGAGGTGGTGCGTAAAGAGATCATAAAATGGCTAGATGCTGGAATAATCTATGCCATCTCGGATAGCAAGTGGGTGAGCCCGGTGCAGTGCGTTCCCAAGAAAGGAGGAATAACCGTGGTAACCAACGAAGAAAATGAGCTAATCCCAACTAGGACTGTGACCGGTTGGAGGGTTTGCATGGACTACCAGAAGCTTAACAAAGCTACCCGGAAGGACCACTTCCCCTTGCCCTTTATTGATCAAATGCTTGATAGATTAGCGGGAAAGCCTTACTATTGTTTTCTTGATGGTTACTCAGGTTATAATCAAATAGCCATCGCACCGGAAGATCAAGAAAAGACGACGTTCACATACCCATACGGTACTTATGCTTTTCGGAGGATGCCATTTGGACTTTGTAATGCACTGGCGACCTTTCAAAGGTGCATGATGGCAATATTCTCTGATATGGTGGAGGATTTTCTAGAGATATTCATGGATGGTTTTTCTGTCTTTGGAGACAATTTTTAAAGCTGCCTAGGCAACCTACAGAAAGTGCTCGAAATATGTGAGAAAGCAAACTTGGTATTGAACTGGGAGAAATGTCACTTCATGGTAGATGAAGGGATAGTTCTAGGCCATAAAATAAGCTGTCGCGTCATAGAAGTTGACAAAGCTAAGATCGAGGTAATCGAAAAGCTGCCGCCACCCACCACAGTCAAGGGAATCATAAGTTTCTTAGGGCATACTGGTTTTTATCGGAGGTTTATAGCGAACTTTTCGAAGATCACCAAACCCTTATTCCATCTTCTGGAGCAGAACCGTCCCTTCGACTTCAACACTGAATGTACTGAGGCATTCAAGGTTCTGAAAGAAAAACTGGTAACAGCCCCAATAGTACAGCCACCAGATTGGAAATTGCCATTTGAGATTATGTGTGATGCTAGTGACTATGTTGTCGGGGCAGCACTTGGGCAGAGGAAAGACAAGCTCTTTCATGTTATATACTATGCCAACAAAACACTGAATGACGCCCAAGTAAACTACACCACAACAGAGAAGGAATTGTTAGCTGTGGTGTTCTCAATTGACAAGTTTCGTTCATATATACTTGGAACGAAGGTCATAGTCCACACAGACCACTCTGCATTGAAATATATGTTCACCAAAAAGGATGCAAAGCCTAGACTGATACGTTGGATTCTGCTACTGCAAGAGTTCGACCTTGAAATCAAGGACAAAAAAGGGGACATAGAATCAAGTTGCAGATCACTTGTCAAGGTTAGAGCAGGGAAAGAGTCTTCCAGCAGACGAGACACACATACTGGAGACCTTCCCTGACGAGCAGTTGTTCGCTGCCACAAGCACTACCGCGACAACCATGGCGGCATGTAAGTTTTCTGAACTCCCCTGGTATGTTGATTTCGTTAATTATTTAGTTAGCGGAATAACTCCTCCTGGCCTTAACTATCAAGATAGGAAGAGGTTCCAAAATGATGTTAAACATTATTATTAGGACGAGCCTCTTCTCTTCAAATATTGTGCAGATCAGGTTATCAAGAGATGTGTACCACAGGATGAATAGGAAGCTATATTACATCACTGTCATGCTTCACAATATGGAGAACACTTAGGAGGTAACAAAACTGCTGCCAAGGTTTTTCCCCATGGTGCCATCACAATCAGATCTTTAAAAGACGGGCACCAATTCAAAGTCAATGGACAAAGATTGAAGCATTATCAGGGGACTGAAGCCCCAAGAATGTAGGAAGTGGTTACTTTAGGAGATGCCCCTCCTGGCATCCCTAATTTAACCTAATGTTTTTTTATTATTATTTATTATTTATATATATTAGGTAATTAGAATTATTTTATTTTTAGGAACTAAAGTTTTTATGTTTATTATTTTTAGGAAATAAAGGAGACAAGGAGAAGAGGAGAAGTGAATTCAGCCCACCATCTTTCCATTAGCCCAAAAAGCCCAACTATGGAGCCTACCGTTACAGCTGCCGCGACAGACGCGGAAAATCCAGCCTGTCAACACGCTGTCGCGGCTGACACGCAGCAGACACGGAAACGCATGACAGACGCGTCAGAAACCGCGTAACAGTTGGCCCCATTATTCGCGCCTGCCGTTACATCTCCAACGGGCAGCAAACTCCCCCTCTATATAAACCCCATTTTACTATTCATTTTTCACTCACTTTTACTCTCTCTACTTATTTCCTCTAGAGATTTTACTTGTTTTCATTTTCTTCCACAGTCCTTGCAACATGAGTACTAGAAACACACGCCGAAGCTCTGCCTCAGGATCTTCCCCAGCAGCATCCACTCCAAGTTCCTTCCAAATCCGTGATATGTGGGAGGAGAGAGGTTTCATTTACACTTCCAGATCGGGGAACATGGGGCTGCAGCCGTTCATAGCCTGAAAAATCAGAGCCCTGCAATGGCAGATATTCGCGGAGCAGCCAGAAGAAATGAACGTGACTCTCGTCCGAGACTTTTATGCTGCCGTCGGCAACAGAGACGCAACAGCAGTTATAGTCTGAGGGAAAGAGGTACCATTCGAGCCCGAATACATCAATACACCCTATGGATTCTATGTGGGAAGAAAAGAAGATGGCCACCAAAGATTTCTCGAGAGTCTAGAGCCTGCCGACTACGATGCTATGATGGCAGAACTCACGGAAGCGGGTACCGAGTGGAATACCGATCCGAAAAATCCGAGGATGGTGAAAAGAGTTCAACTAATGCCGAAGGCAAAGCTTTGAAATATTTTTATCAAGAAACAGATTATGCCCTCCTCTCACAACACAACAGTCGACCAACCAAGGTTAGCCCTCATCCATTCCATATTACATGAGAGGCCAATTAACGTTGGCAGATATGTTCGAAAGGGCATATTGGATTGCGCACACCGGCCGTCCGGACCACTTTTCTACCCATATCTCATCACTGCCCTCTGCCGCGACCATCATGTACCAGAAGCTGCCGAGGATTTACGAGTTCGAGGGAAAGGCTGGACAGACAGGAACATACTCAGCCTGATGGAACTAAAGGCTGCCACGCCCCTGTCATCTTTTGACCCTACTGCTACGACAGTCGAGCCGACAGAGCCCACCGACACCGAGCCTGCTGCCACAGAACCCAGGCACCCTACCGCAGCAGCTCCTCCAGTGGACACCTCCTCACAAATCCTTGCTGCCATACAGAAAATGGAGGAACGACAGCTCGGCCTCATGAGTTTCTTCCTAGACTTCACCACCGCCACAGTACATTTCATCCACACCTCTCTTAATTTCCCCGATGCTTTGTTCCCTACTTCCCCAATCATTATTTTGCTGCACCCACTCCTGCCCATACCCCTACCCCTGCTGCCACGCCAAAAACGCCATCTGTTGCATCTACTCCGACCCTTGCCACAACAGCTGCAGGCAGTAACCGCACAGCCGATACATCTGCCCGAGGAACCAAAAGAAAGGAGCCTGAAGACGACCTCGATAGGTATATTATTGGTTTTTCTTCCTCTGAAATCTGGCCGGCATCCGACAACGGGCCCTCTGTCAAAAGGAACTTGTCCAAGGAGTTCACACTAGAGAAACGGCAAAAAACAGGAGTAGATAAAGAAAAATCTGACAACGATAGTAGCAGCGAGAGTAGCAGCGATAGCAGCAACAACTCTGAGGTTCAAGTAGTGGAGACACCCCCTCATATCTCTCCTACCCGTATTCAACCTCCACGAGAGGCCAAGACCAAGAACACTTCTGCCTCTCCCATCCGTCTGCCACCACCAGCAAAGAAAGTCAATACCCGTCGGTACATTCAACTCAGCAGCGGCAACGACAGCGGCTGAAATTTTAAGTTTCTTATCTTATATTGTTGTCTGCCTTATTATATTTTGTGATGTTGTTTTTATTTTATTTTTAATCTATGTCATTTGCATTGAGGGCAATGCAACCCTCGAGTTTAGGGGTGGCATCCCTCCATTAATGGAGTCTTTTAAGTTTAAAATTTGTGTCTTTTACTTAGTTTATTTTTGATTTAAAAAATGATGATGAAAATTTGGCTTAAGTCTTTGAACTAAACTTACCTGCCGTGACAGCCTCTGTCGTGGCAGTGCCTTTAGGATAGTCTTAGGAGTAATTTAGAGCCTTACTATAGTCTAAATCTTAAACACCATTTGTGACTTTTATACTGCCTAGAACTCCACTAGTAAACTAGAATAGAAAGTTTAACACTTGAGTTGCCCCTAGAGGTGCTTAAAACTGGCTCTAGGAAAAGAAGCTAAGAAAAATAGACTCAATACACCTAGAGGTGCCCGAAACCGGCTCTAGGAAGTTACCTAGAGGTGCCCGAAACCGGCTCTTGTCAAACTTAAGCTTGAGAAAATGGAATCGAGTCTACATCAAAACTAAAGGAGCCTAAGAATTGCCTCCAAAAAGATGAAAATTGGCATAAAAATTCAAGTTAGAAGCTTAACTATTCTAGTAAACTAAGGGAGTCTTGGCATATAATTGTTCACAAGCATGCACACACTACACGAGAATTATAGCAAGGTTCCGGATGAATCCTGAATTATCCAACAAGGTGTTGCTCACAATAAGGAATGATTGGTAGGTAAGAAAAAGTTCATTGTTTTAAGCCAAAAAAAATATCGTTTTTCTTTTAAGTCTGAATTGCTTGAGGGCAAGCAAAAACTTGAGTTTGGGGGTGTGTTGAGTGTGTAAAAGTTCTATAATTTACCCCCTATTTAACCCATATTTCTGCTGCATTCAAGACTAATTCATTGCATTTAGGTTAGATTTCATTTATACATCACAAATATATCAAAAGGCACAGTTTCTACTGAAATTGGTTGCTTTTGCAGGTAGCTGCTGTAGCAGATGGAGGGCAGTGGAGAAGCATATGATGGGCAATAAAGAAGCAGAGTTGGAACTGGATATGCAGACAAGGAGGAAGATGATGCCATGACCGCTGTCGTGGCAGCCAAGGACGACAGCAATGATGAAGAGAAGAAGCAAAGTGGGCCTCAACAGAAAGAGAAAATTAAGACGGTCTGTCCTGGAGCACCCTTATATTTTTCCAAACCCTAGATCAGAATGAAGGTCAAGCCCAAAGTTCAAGGAAGAAACTTCAAGAAAGAAGGAAGGACGATTTAAAGATATATGCTCTGAAGATTTAGTCTTTAATAGAGTTGTACTGTAGTTTAAACTTGTATTCTTGTCATATTAGAAAACTTGAACTCAAAGCCTATATAAGGGCATGTAATTCGACCTAGGGAAGGACATCATCTTACTCTCTAGCTTTCTTCCCAAAACCCTAGTCGTTTTCCCCTTCTCATCATGTTATAAACTTCCCCTAGGGCTACGGGTTGATTTGTAAAGTAGTTGCAAGGATTGCATTTGTTTTAAGAATTTTTCTGTTCAATAAAATAGACTTCAAGTTTGCTTATTATGGTTTTCAACATCTTGCAAGAGTATCGGTAGAGCATTGTGAGATTATCTATTTACTTAATATCGGGAGAGTTAAGTATACGAAAGGAATAAGTACGGGTTCTCCAGTTTATGGTTGAACTATCTCGGACCTAGGGATAGGACGAGGTTAAGTGGCTAAGGAAGAATTCAACAACATCGGTGTTCATCCTTCGATTCACGCCGGGAGGTATCATCAAAGACGTGTTCATCGACAGACTTGGACCTAGGGATAGGCCAAGGCACAACAGGGATTCTTGCCAAGCTTGAAGTACAGATTTGTGTGATCGATGCCGCGACTAACAACAGACCGATGCCGCGACAGGTGCAACGACATAACATATATTCCTAGACTTTGCAACACCTACACTACTGAGCAATTCAATACCAGCTCATTCTCTCTATTCTGAATCCTTTACTCTTTTATTATCAGTATTCTTATTATTCTCGTGACAAACAATTAAACTATTTCTTTTCCTCTCGTGCAGTAATCCAAGGTGAAGTTGTTAGCCCAGTCCCTTTGGAGACGATATCTGATACTTACGTATCACTTTACTACTTGCGTCGTGTACATTTGCACTACATTGCGATAGACACTTTTACACGCAACAGGAAGCAAAGAGAAGACTTTCTATAATTTTTTGTGACTTATATATCTCACCAATGATTTTATATCGCGTGTATTAATAATTATTTCACTGCTTTATTGATAATATATGTGACATAAAATTATTAGTGTTTAGAATCTTGAGTACACTAGCCCCTTCCAAGTTGTTAATAGGCAATTTAACAAATGAAAGAGAGTTTAAAGCTAGAATTCGACTTTTTTATAAATTCGACTCCAAAAATTTTCAAATAAAATTTGGATGATAAAATATGAATTGTCAAGTTTACTAACTCAAAAAAATATACTTGACTCGATTGTATAATTACCCCTAAATAATAATACTTGTAATTTTAAGTCTATTGTCACTCATGTGATTCAATTATTGCATCCCAATAGACTACTCCTATGATGAAGTAAATTTGGGTGCTTATCTTAATTTGGTGGGTGTTTTTGACAATCCATCATGATAAAATAAAGGGTAAAGTACACAGACGGTCACTAAACTATACCCAAAAAAACAAAATGGTAACCAACCTTTCAAAAATCACAAAATGGCAATTAAACTTTATGTTTTATAACAAAACGGTAACTAGACGTTAAATTCCGTTAAGTTTCTATTAAAACTTTGGTATAATAACACATTTAGTCCTTCATATTTATACAATCAATAAATTTAGTCCTAACTCGAAATAATTTACTAAATTTAGCCCTCGTTATTTATGCATTCTTTCAATTTGGCCCTTAAAGCAAAATTTCAAAGTATGGTAACATGATAAATAATTACAATTAAATTTTATAGGAACTCGAAAACTCGACTCAAATCGAAAAAATTTCAAATAAAGTTTGAGTTGTAAAATATGACGTGTCAACTTGAATAACTCAAAATTTTTTGACTCGACTCGATCGAACGCTCACCTCTATCTTAAGATATGACGTGTTAACTCGAACAACTCGAAATATTCGAATATTTTAAATTATTTTTTTCTTTTAAATCGAATATTTTTAAAATAGAGCATTTAATGTTTCATATTTAAATCACATTGAATATTTAATAACTACTTTAAATATTCAATTTAATTTAAAAACATTCAATTTAAAAGAAAAAATTGATTTAAAATATTCGAATAATTAATTAAATTTTTATAGGAACTCGAAAACTCGACTTGACTCAATTCGAATCGAAAAAATTTCAAATAAGGTTTGAGTTGTAAAATATGATGCGTCAACTCGAATAGCTCGAAATTTTTTTGACTCAACTCGATCGAACGCTCACTTCTATCTTAAGATATGACGCATCAACTCGAATAACTCAAAATATTCGAATATTTTAAATCATATTTTCTTTTAAATTGAATATTTTTTAAAATAGAATATTTAATATTTTCATATTTAAATCACATCGAATATTTAATAACTTCTTTAAATATTCGATTTAAAAAGCAATAGATTTAAAATATTCGAATATTTAATAACTACATTAAATATTTTTCTTTTAAATATTCCAATATTTAATAACTACTTTAAATATTCGAATATTTAAAATTAATTTTTTCTTTTAAATCGAATATTTTTAAATTAAATCAAATATTTAAAGTATTTATTAAATATTCAATGTGATTTAAAAGAAAAAAATGATTTAAAATATTCGAATATTCGAGTTGACGCGTCATATCTTAAGATAGAGGTGAGCGTTCGATCGAGTTGAGTACAAAATTTTCGAGTTATTCGAGTTGAAGCATCATATTTTACAACTCAAACTTTATTTGAAATTTTTTTATTCGAATCGAATCAAGTCGAGTCGAGTTTTCGAGTTCCTATAAAAATTTAATTAAATATTCGAATATTTTAAATCAATTTTTTCTTTTCAATCGAATATTTTTAAATTAAATCAAATATTTAAAGTAGTTATTAAATATTCGATGCGATTTAAATATGAGAATATTAAATATTATATTTTAAAAAAATATTCGATTAAAAGAAAAAATGATTTAAAATATAAGAATATTTCGAGTTATTCAACTTAACACGTCATATCTTAAGATAGAGGTGGGCGTTTGATCGAGTCGAGTCAAAAAATTTCGAGTTATTCGAGTTGACGCGTCATATTTTACAACTCAAACTTTATTTGAATTTTTTCGATTCGAGCCAGGTCGAGTCGAGTTTTCGAGTTCCTATAAGAATTTAATTGTAATTATTTATCATGTACCATACTTTGGAATTTTGCTTTAATGACCAATTTGAAAGAATGCTTAAATAAAAAGGGCTAAATTTAGTGAATTGTTTCAAATCAGGACTAAATTAATTGACTGTATAAAGTTGAAGGACTAAATATGTTATTATACCAAAGTTTTAACAGAAACTTAACGGAATTTAACGTCTAGTTACTGTTTTGTTATAAAACATAAAGTTTAATTGCCATTTTGTGATTTTTGAAAGGTTGGTTACCATTTTGTTTTTTCGGATATAGTTTAGTGACCGTCTGTGTACTTTACCCTAAAATAAATTTTGAGAGCCCATGAAAACATAACCTTAAAGTAAGTGTTTTAGGATTTATTTGAAAGAATATTTTTAATTCTTAATGTTGTTTTCTTTATATTGTCTTTATAATATTGTTTATTATTGTGGTTAAGTTTAAATATTTTTTATATTTTCACCTTCAATTTTATGAGCCGCATTTCAACTTATACTAATACAATTTTAAAAAGATAAATATTCTATACACAGGCGGTGGAAACTGAAAGTTTCCACACGCACTTTAGTTTTAGGGTATATCGAGTTGGTTTGGGATATATGGTTTAGGGGTTTAGGTTTAGGGGGTTAGAATTTAGGGATAGTTGTTTCAATTTAAGGTTTAGGGTTATAATTTAGGGTTTATAGGTTAAAACCTAAATCCTCACCATATTACCATAATAACTAAACCCTAACCTATAAACCCTAAATTATAACCTTAAACCTTAAATTGAAACAACTATCCCCAAATTTTAAACCCCTACACCTAAACCCCTAAACCATATACCCTGAACTAACTCTTATACCCTAAAACTAAGGCGCTCGTGGAAACTTTCAATTTTCACCGCATGTGTATAGGATATTAATCCTTTTAAAAATACTGTTATAATTGAGTTTTCTTATTTTATTTTTAAAATACTATAAATTTATATATTTTTTGCTTGTTAATCAATAGAGTTGATATATTCATGTTACCTTCTATTTTTCACAATGCTTTAATTTATGGATTTATATTTAAAATATTAGTGGTAGAAATTAAAAGTTTCTACAAGTGTCGTAGTTTTAAGGTTTATAGACTTAGTTTAGAGTATATGGTTTAGGTGTAGGAGTTTAGAACTTAGGGATGATAGTTAGAATTTAGGCTTTATGGTTAGAATTTAGAGTTTAGAGGTTAGTGTTTATTTTTTAGGGTAATATGGTGAGGATTAAGGTTTTAACTTATAAACCCTAAATTTTAACCATCATCCATAAATTCTAAACTCCTACACCTAAACCCCTAAACACTACACTCTAAACTAAATCCTTAAACCCTAAAACAAAGACGCTTATGGAATAGTTTTCACCGCAGTATATGAAATAATTACCCTTACTTTATTATATCATATTTGGTATAACTTTATATTTTAGTTGACCAAAACTATTCTTTGAAATACTAAAATATAAAAAAAGATATTTAATTTTTTTACAAAACGACCGAACAAAAAAGGTTTTAAATAATGTATTTAAAGTCGTTGGTTTACAATAAACTGTCAAGCTGGATAAGACGCTAGGTCTATTAATTAAGGTCAAAAGTTTGAATTCAAAAGTTGTTAGGGAGAAAATTTTAGTTGGGAGAGTTGTCCCATAGTTAGCCTCTGTAAAATTTGATTCGAATTAATCAATCAATTGATCGAATACCGATGGTTAAAAAAATAATGTTCGGTTTACATGTCGGCTAATAAGTTAATTTAGAATATTATTCGTGAAGCTGGAAAAAAAGAAGTTAACATTGTTAATCTGGCAGCATCAAATTGGATTGTTGTGAATGATGGAAAAAAGAAGTTAACATTGTTAATTTAGAATATTAAGACTTGTTGGCTATCCAATGATGAATTTTTGCCACTACACTTAATTGAAAGAACCTTTAATTTTAGGATTACATAAAAAGAACTTAAAATTTCACTTTGCTGCTGGAAATTTTTTTTACGCAGTTGTGGCTTGTTGATTAAAAGAGACTTAGTGAACTTAGGTTGCTTAAAATTTGGGTAAATTAAAATTAAAAGTTAATTTCTTGCTAGAGGTGTCCGAAACTGGCTCTAGTAGTTAATGTGCATTAAAGAATCGCTAGAGGTTCCCGAAATTGGCTCTAGTGAAAACAAAATAAATACCACAGTAATTAAACTGTTAAAAACTTATTGTTCGCATAGAATCTTGAAAATCAACTTGTATACAACTACACATTTTCACGAGCATTATAGTTTGGTTCCGGGAAATTTTTGTACTATCCGAAAAATTCTAAAGGTGATCATACTTTGTGCAGTGGTTCTGAGGTTTGAATTCAAGCTTGAAGCATGTCTTTGATGATTAAAGTCTTGACATGTAATTGTTAGTTTTGCATTGCTTGATGACAAGTAATAGTTCGAGTTTGGGGGGTGATGGGTGTTCAAAAGTACTGTTTTTATGACACTTCATACTCATATTATTGTTAGAATTAAGCTCATTTTAGTTGCATTTTTAATCATTCATACACATTTGCATTGTTTTCTTTGTGGTTGTGCTTGATTTCATGTTTCGGTTACTTTTTGTGGAAAAAGGTAATGCTTTGAGTTGTTTTATGTGTGCAGGATTAATTGTCCGGGCAAGCTAGAAGTTGCTGAAGAAACTGAGGAAACAAGGAGGAAGTTGCCGAATTCTTGAAGGATAAATCCATTTAATTCAAGATAATCATGAGAAGCAATGATAAATCCTAGAAGAGTTGAAATTCCATGAAAAGATTAAAGGGAGATTAAATTACAAGAGTTTTCAGAGAAGTTTTTGAAGGAATAAAATATATTAAAAGAGATTTATCTCTTTAATGTTATTTAATTCCAACTTAACTTCCTCCTAAAAGACTTTGACCTAGCCATCTCCTATATAAAGAAGACTAGCCGCCAACTTCAAAGGGAGGTTCAATTGAGAGAGAAAAACCCAGGAGGCTGTTCGAATTCTTCTTCTTCCTCCTCTTTGTTCGATTAGATTCATGCTAGGGAGATTATTCTTTGTATATCTTTCGAACCCAGACATGAACTAATTTTATTTGGCTTGGGTTATTGTGTTTTTTGGTTGTGAGAACTATTGAGTTCGTGTAGGTATTTGAGATTGCAATTTTAATTTAAAGTTTGTTCATTCTTGGTTCTTAATTTTTATTGTGAGTGAATTGGGAGAGGATATCGTGAATTCATCCATTTATCTAATATCGGGAGAGTTAGATTCAAGAATCGAATGAGCATGGTCTTTATTCAATCAATCGATTGTGAAGACTAATTCGACTTAGGGATAAATTGTGAATTTTAACGGCTAAGAGGAGCGCAAGATCAGTTGTTGTTCACTCATGGTTAACGTAGGGATGTATTACCAAGGCCTGCACAATTAACCAGTGTTTCGAGTTAGGGATAACGAAAAATCGTGGAAGAACGCTTCGTCGAACTTTGAAGGAAGTCGCCCAGTTGCCCAAGCAATCACATAATTCCCAGTTGCCCATGCAATCCAACTGTTGCTAGTTGCCAAGGCAATCAAGTTGCTCTTCACTCAATTACCACGACGGTCCATTCAACTATCACTCCACGACTCACGATAACCCGGAATACTCTCTTAAATCGATCACCCCTTTCAATTTTCTTTATTTTGCTTAGTTTATTTTACTTATTATTCATCTTTATCAACCTATTTATTTTTCAACGCAGTAACTTAAGCAAAGTAGCCCAAACTAATCCTTATAGAGACGATACTCGATACTTATTATATTACCTTATTACTTACGACGTGTATACTTGCACTGTTTGCATTGCACTTAAATCACGCAACAATAATCCTATCTACTATCTCATTTTCAAACACTTTACATACAACAACCGAGGAATCTTTTGATACGACCCTTTTTAACCTTCTGAAACCACACAAAGAAGTTAGAGGGAGTTTTATTTAAATGACATACATCTCCACCAAGATAGCTGTTATTAATATTAGGCATTGCTTCAACCGTTTAGCTGCTTCTTTGTTCTTCAGCCCTGTCCAAAACCCAGAATCCCAAATACAGAAAAAGGCCAACTTTAACAAGTGGTTTACCCAAATAACAACCAAATCAAAGGGCATGCCTTTTTTGTTGTTCTTGTTTATGTTTTTCCTTTTTAAATACTTTGCTCTTAATTGAAGACAACATCGGACGACAAAACAAAGGGGACAAGGAAGAAAGAAAGAGGCAAAACATAGAGAAATGGGATATTCATATTACAGAGGTGATGTTGAAGACTATGATTACTTTTTTAAGCTTGTTTTGATCGGTGACTCTGGTGTTGGGAAATCCAACCTTTTGACTAGATTTACAAAGAACGAGTTCAGCCTCGAGTCTAGGTGTACAATTGGGGTTGAGTTTGCAACTCGTAATGTTCATGTCAATGATAAGGTTATTAAAGCTCAGATTTGGGACACTGCTGGACAAGAAAGGTATGATGTTTGTTCTCTCAATGTTGGTTTCTTGCAATATGAGAAATTAATGGTGTTTAGTTCATGCAAATCAATGAATTCTAATATGTCTTTTTCCTTTTGGCGAAGGTATCGTGCGATAACCAATGCATATTATCGTGGTGTTGTTGGTGCTTTACTAGTCTACGACGTGACCCGTAGTGTTATGTTCAAAAACGTACCAAGGTGGCTGAAGGAACTCAGAGATCACACCGATGCCAACATCGTGATTATGCTGGTCGGAAACAAGGCGGACCTGCATCACCTACGAGCAGTTTCGACCAAAGAGGGAAAAGCTTTTGCCGAGAATGAGAATATTTATTTCATGGAAACATCTGCACTCGAGTCTATCAATGTTGAGAATGCATTCGTTGAAGTGCTGACCCAGATTTATCATGTTGCGAAGAAAAAGAAAGCTCTTGAAGTTGGAGGAAACCCGACGACTTTGCCGAAAGGAAAGACGATCGACGTCGGATCACATGACGATGTGTCGGCCATGAAGAAACCCGGATGTTGCTCAAGTTAAGCGTAGGCTTTGAAACATGTTTTGCAGTGGCTCTCAAAATTCTGGTCATGACCAGTAGTTGTACAACCCAGATTTAGGTGGATCATAACAATGAGTTATGAAATGAACCAAAGAGGAAATCACCAAGCGGAAGACTTGAAGCATATGGTTATATCAGAAAGACTGAAAGCTGAACTTTTTTCAAAAGCTTGTGAATTAGAGAACTGCATCCCTAAAATCTGAAAGCCATGAATTGCAAATATGGGAAGAAATGAAATAAAAATAAATTTTGTAATGTGGTTTAACTTGTAATTCCATATCAAATTACATATTACAAAACCTATATAGTATATGTTTGTCTTTTTGAAATAATTAATAGAAATTACATAGATATCTATGAACCAAATCCTTAAACTGATCATGGCACAGAATATAGGATGGAAATATTCAGCCCTAAACTATAACCTTTTGCTGCCCCACCTTAAAAAAATTGGTTTAAAGTTTAAGGCTTAAGGTTATGGGTTGTGATTAGGGTTTAATGAATTAGAAGTAGATGTAATTTTTTAGGGTGTAGAATTTAGGGATTATAATGTAGAATTTAAGATTAGAGTTTAAAATTTAATATTTTTTAGTATATGGCATAAAAAGAAACATAATTAGAGACAAATAATTTTGTTCCAGAATATAATGGTTTGAGCTCGCAAATTGCTCTAACAACTTTGCCCACCTCTTGTCACATAAGAGGCTGGATCACTAACCCGCCATGCCCACTTGCTTGGGTTAGATCCCCACTTTACTAAATTTTTTCACATTTTTGTCAGTTTTATTTTTTACCACTTGCTTGGGTTAGATCCCCACTTTACTAAATTAATTATGTAATTATCAAATTTAACTCATCATATTTAGGATTTTAGGAGGGTTTTTGTATTCATTTATTTATTTTCTAACGTTGGAGGAGAGGCGCATGTTAGCAGCATGGGCACGTGGCTAGATACAGGGCTTAATAGGTTGTTAGGGCCAGAGCAACTGCTACTGTAAAACGATGTCGTTCGTATCGTTCGTACAGCCTGACATTCTATAAATAAATTTAAAACAAAAAAGCTCATATAGTATTTATTTTCTCTTTCTCTACCTCTCCTTAGAAAACGCATAGAAAAGTTTGGGTTTCGGCTCCTCTCGATTATCGAGATCGCCCTCTGGTAAGTTTCTCGTTGACGAAATCCCACTTATATTCCTTTTCATTTGTTTATGATTTTTTTCAAATTTTCCTTGGATAAAGAAGAAGAAGATGTGGAACAGGATGATGGTTATGTGCCCAGAAAACGAGTTTCAACAGCTGAATGGGATGATGATTAGTAGTAGCCATGAACATTTTAGAACTTTGCTAAGCCTGTAATTATGTTTGTTTTCTGCGGGGAATAGTTGGTGTGCAGGTATACATTTCTAGCAGCATCGTATGATATGAATAGCCTAACTGATCCATTATATGTTAAGCAAGATCTTTGTGGAAAGGCTATCAGATACTATTTCGTGTTGTATGAGTTTATGATGTAATGCAATTATGTGATGTTATTATGATAATGTTTTTGAGATGCTATTATGAATGATGCTACTCACGGGTTATCGTTTGAGAATGCTGAAGGAAGGACTTTCAAGTGCTGGTAATGTGGACACAGTCGTTTCGGTCTTGCTAAATTAAGAGTAATTCGCAAGTTTCCAGGCATCATGACAACTCGAAATGTATTGAAAGATTTAGCATACAATATTAAAGCCCTATAAATACAATCAGGTTCTTTTTTTTACTATATCTGAATGGGTATTGAAATGTATTGATGATAAACAGCCATTTCACATGCATTTAGGGTCACCAAAAATAAGAGCTTGACTTGGTCATCTAATAACAAAGTACAAATAAAAGGCCAGTAAAAATGCATAATCTCCAACCCTTCTATGATCTTTAAAATGCTTCAGTTGAACTACAACTATACAATTCGATGCAGTTACTGCTTTTATCCGGATTTTTTCTATTAAGTTGGATAATATACACCTAAATCATCAAGGTATTCATGCTGCTCATCGAGTTCGAACTCAAACTTCTCAATTGTTGGTGCAACTGCATTTGCTGTGGAATAAGGATTTTCGACACCAAACTTAGCATTAATCTTACCCCTTCCTTTGGCACAGTGTTTATTATCAGTAGGTATCTTAGCACTACTCGAGCTTAATTCGGCTCGTTTACGCCCCTATTCTCATCTGCTTATGCAGATTGGAAATTGCATCATTTCTCGGTTTTCCTTTGTACTTTTCTTACCATCGACAATCTTCAATTCCAATGGATACGAGGCACAAGCATCACACTTGTTGATCTTGTATACGTAAATGTGCCACCTAGCCACCCTGTCGCAAAAACCTCTGCTTTCTGTTCCCCTTTCAAAATCCCTTTCAGGCTTATCGAAAAAGAGCCATTCCCTAATCAATTCACCATCAAGAACCAAAATATCAAAAAGCTCTGCAATCATAGGAGAAAACTAATTGATTCCACAAAAGTCATAAAGAACATAGTGTATGATTAGAGAATGTATTTCATTGCCACTAGAACCAAGTAAAACAATATTGATAAGACATACCAGGAGCATTCCATTGAGACTTTTCAGTTGCAGCACCCTCACATTCAGGTATACCCATATCTTTCCCTTGTGTCTTAGCACTGAGCGCAGCAAAGAGAAGACTTTCTATAATTTTTTTGTGACTTATATATCTCACCAATGATTTTATATCACAAGTATTCATAATTATTTCACTACTTTATTGATAATATATATGACATAAAATTATTAGTGTTTAGAATCTTGAGTAGACTAGCCCTTTCCAAGTTGTTAATAGGCAATTTAACAAATGAATGAGAGTTTAAAGCTAGAATTCGACTTTTTTATAAATTCAACTCCAAAAATTTTCAAATAAAATTTGGATGATAAAATATGAATTGTCAAGTTTACTAACTCAAAAAAAATCTACTCGACTCGATTGTATAATTACCCCTAAATAACTCAAAAAATCAGACTCTGATTTTCTACAAAGGAAGAGGAGTATTATAAAGGAAGCACACGAGACGTTGGAACTGGGGAAGTTGTTGGGTGCTGAAAAAATAGGAAACGAGGAGAACGTTATTAGGGATATCGCTCGGCTCATTGAGGCGAGGGATCCATATCACATTTAAAGGAGTTATGCGGATGTTGTCGTGGAATGTGCGGGGCTTGGGAGCGGCAGCGAAGAAAAGAGCGGTCCGCAATCTGATACGACAACATCGAGGTGAGTGTGTTGTTCTCGTGAAAACTAAGCTATAATTGATTTCTGATTTTATGGTGCGGGATATTTAGTTGTCGGATAAGTTTGAGTTTGCTTTTGCACCGTCGATAAGAAGGTCCAGAGGAATTCTTGTTTGTTGCCTGTTGGGATAAAAATCGTTTTCAGGTGTGCATGACAGTTGTAAGGGAACGTTTTGTGGCCATTGAAGGGTGTTGGGTGCTCGACAATTGGGTGTGTGGTCTGATTGGAATTTATGCGTCGTGTGAGGCGGATCAACAAGGGGTCTTGTGGCAGGAACTTCCAGCTGTTGTGCTTTCCCGCGAAATTCCATGGTGTTTGATTGGAGATTTTAATATGATCACGTCTCTATTAGAGAGGCGGGGTGCATTTCTACGTCTAGAGGTATGGATGCTTTTATCGATTTTATTCAGGCAAATGGGTTATGTGATATGGATTTATGTGGGCAATCTTTCACATGGTTTAGACCCGAGAATAAATGTAGTCGTATTGATAGGTGTTTAGTATCAATGCGTTGGTTGGATAGGTTTGAGAATTTGAGATTATCTTCACTGCCGCGAGGCCTATCTGACCATACACCTTTGTTGCTTGTGAGTGATAATTTGGATTGGGGACCGAGACTGTTTAGGTTCCTTAATGCTTGGGTGGGGGAGCGAAAGTATGTGCGGGATTTGGAAGAGGAATGGGTGTGAATTTCATTGTAATTAAGTATTATCAACATAACACAAAACCAATTTTCTTTTTATCTTCCTTCCCTTAATAATTATCAAGCCATTATTAAATCTGATTTCATGCATAACATTTATTAAAATCAAATTAAAGGGTAGTTGAGACTCTAATCTCAACTCTAAGTTCGTTTCACTCACTGTCGTCGTGCAATTCTTAAACCCGGACACTCTTTCCACGCTCCTTCGACAATCTAACTACCGGATTCTCTTCAATACCTTCTCTTCTCGGTTCTATTTCGAATTTCACATGCAACATAAGATAGAATTTAGAATCAATAGAACACACATTATCAATTTTAACAATTTTCATATAATCCTTTGAACAATTTACATTTTCGGACAGATTTGAAATTTACTTCTTATCCTTATTATTTTCTCTTAATCCGTAACTTAATTTCACCAATTCTCTTAAGATTATTTACAATCTATAGCTCTCATCCTTAATGTTACTTACCCCTTACTAAATTTTTGGTCAATTGCATTCAAATTTTACATCGTATCCACTATTTCTTTAAATCGGACAGTTCTAACTACCATTTACGGTTTTAACTCTAAATTTCGTTTTACTACTCGAAATTGAGCTCCGTTTGTTTTTAAATTCAATTAACATCCCCAACTAACGTGTATCAAACTTTTTGACCTAAATTCCAATTACTCTATTCTCTATGAATTTCCAAAGTCTGCTGCCAAGAATAATTTAATCACTGACAGTTTTGAGTACTTTAACCAATTTCGTTCCACATTTTTCTAGAATGTTCGAAACTCAATAACGTTTGTTCCCTATTAAAATAGACATATCAAAGTATGTTCTATTAAATTTTCATACCACAAATCCCAGTATTTTATTTTTTATAAATTTTCAAAGCTGGTTGTTTAACCTAAAACAATGCTGGGTAGATTTGAAATTCTTAGCTTAGATTAAACTTAACTTAAGAGTCTTGTTACGCACATCACATTTTCAAATTACTCCTCATCATGGCTGTAAAATTCTTTACCAGCAATTTCTTAGTAGCCTTATAACATTTTAATTAGCTCAATCTTTCTATGATAAGCCAAAATTAAAACATAATTAATCCTTATAATATTGATATATTCGAATAGAGAATGAGAAGTTAGGCTTACTTATGATTGCTGATTTGCTATCCTAAGCCAAATTCATAGACATGCAAAGCTTCTTCTTTTCCTTCCCTCTCAACAATGGCCGAAACAACTTCTTGCACTCTAAAATTTTCTTGCTTTTGTTTCAACTAGTCACTTCCTTTCCCACTAAGGGAGTCGGCCATAGAGGAGCAATAATGTAGTGACAAGATGGTCACCTAATTGCACTCCTTCAAGTCTAATTCATCCTTACTTTATCCATTAATCATCTCACTAATAAGGACAGATTCGAAAATTCTATTATTATTGCATGCAACCCTTCATGGTTCCTTTTTTATTCGATTTAGTCACTTTCACTAGTTATTGAGTTCCTTTGAATTTTCAATTGAGTCTCTAATGTATTTAATCTATTTTAATTACTTAAATTTTTTAATCCAATTGAGTCACTAATTGTTCAATTAACTCATAAAATTTAGGCTAGGTTTTAAGGTGTTACAAGTTACCAAAATAAGAAAAGCAAAAATAATTTAGTAACTAATGGTGATGTTTACCTAAAAATATGATATAGTATCAAATATTCGGATTAACTAGCATAAGATTTACTCATGTCTTATTTTGGTAAAAAAAACCTAATGTCTTGAATTTGAAAACTTAAGATTACATCAGCGTTTTTTATCAAATTAAAAAGTATTATATTTTTATATTAAAATTTAAAATTATATAAAATAAAATAGTATAAGAATACTTAATTACTCGACTAATTAATTGATATCAGATTACATCAACAATGATTACTTAATAGTTGAGATTTCTTCACACGCTTGGCTTGAAAGTAGAGTAAGCCAGAATCCCATGTTGTTGTTCAAGTTTACTCATCTCTTCTCTATTCAAACTGGTCCAAGCTTCAATCCCTTCACCATCAGTCGAATCCATAAAAATGGCGGTCCACAAAATGGCGGTCATGTTCGTCTTCAACCCATACAGGTTTTTCTTATCCAAAATCAGCTTCATAAAACGGGAATCTACACCAACTGACGAAATAAAACACCCCCATATTCGAATCCTTTTCAAATTCTCCGCACACTTTGGCTGCCAAATCATCGAGCCATTCACCGGTCCCCGTGTACGCATTATCTCTCTTGCATTCGCCGTCGGTCTCTTTTACCGACCGGCGAATTCTCTTCGCCAGGCTGCTCCGATTCTTCGTCGTCTCATCCAATGAACTCACCATCGACAAGTGACTCACATAGTCACATTGCCTATGCATTGTTGCGGCAATGGAGGATTCATCCTTTGCCTCAAATTCATAGCGTTTGCAATCACAAGTGTGGGAGGTTGAACTTGCATTGTTTTTAGTAGTTGCGGCTATTAGGTCTTCCCAGATAAGTGCTGTCACGGCCTCAACTCGAGACGGATAAAACCGACTCGAGTCGTCTCGAATTTTGTTTCGAAGAGCTGCGATTTTGCAGACTTCGAAACAAAATCTTTTTTGTATCACTTCTTCTCGAGGTAATGGGGTGTAAATTTTTTCGTCTACAGGGTCCATCGCCCTTAAAAAGTTTGATAAATCTTGCGGGGGGAAACGAGATCCGCAATCGTAAACAACACCATCGGCGGCGGAAGCTAATCCGCAAGCAAATCGAGCCCAGTTTTTCACGAAACCGGCCGCCGCCGCTCCATCAGCCGCAACATGACTGATACAAACACCAACCGCCACGCCGCCGCAAGCAAAGTAGTTGACTTGAACACCAAGCATGACCAAATCATCATCGGTGCTGGATCGAGCTGGTTCATGCCGACGATATGGACTAAATGGGAACAGCCGTTGCAGAACTTCATTCTCCGGCTCATCGACCACAAACGATATCTCGCAACTCACCCGAGCTTCGACAAAAATGGCACCGTCGTCGTTGCAATCGACGGTTAATCCACCATCGTTGAGTCTGCCGGCGAACGGGTAATAATGGGTCAAGATTTTCGAGAGGGATTCTTTGAGGTGATCAGATTTTTTTCTGGGATTCTCATCTCTAGCAGAGTAGAAGAGGTTTATGGGGACAGAGAATCAAGCGGCAGATCACTTGTCCAGGTTGGAGAAGGGAAAGAGTCTACTGACAGATGAGACAAACATACTGGAGACATTTCCTGATGAGCAGCTGTTTACTGCCACAATCACTGCCGCGATAGCCATGGCGGCAGGTAAGTCTTCTGAACTCCCCTGGTATGCTGATTTCTTTAATTTTTTAGTTAGCGGAATAATTCCTCCTGGCCTTAATTATCAAGCCTGGAAGAGGTTCCAAAATGATGTTAAGCATTATTATTGGGACGAACCTCTTCTTTTCAAAATATGTGCAGATCAGGTTATAAAGAGATGCGTACCATAGGATGAACATGAAGATATACTTCATCACTGTCATGCTTCACAGTATGGAGGACACTTGGGAGGTAACAAAATTGCTGCCAAGGTTTTGCAGTCAGGATTCTATTGGCCGTCACTATATAAAGATGCTCAAATATTCTACAAGAGTTGTGACAAGTGTCAACGGACGGGAAACGTCTCAAAGAGACACGAGATGTCGCTGTAGAAAATTCTTGAAGTCGAGATCTTCGACGTGTGGGGGATTGATTTTATGGGACCTTTCCCATCCTCATGTGGGAACTTATATATCCTCCTAGCAGTAGATTTTGTGTCCAAGTGGGTTGAAGCAATCGCCACTCAAAAGAATGATGCCAAGACGATTCAAAGATTTTTACATAAAAACATTTTTTTCCAGATTCGGCATCCATAAGGCGATCATCAGTGATGAAGGGAGGCATTTTGACAACAGGATTATAGTTGCTTCCTTGAAAAAGTATGGTGTCAAGCATCGGATTGCAACAACATACCACCCTCAGACCAATGGACAAGCTGAAATATCCGACAGGGAGGTTCAATGATGCGTTATGGGCCTACAGGACAGCGTTCAAAACTCCATTGGAAATATCTCCTTATCGGCTGATTTACGGGAAAACGTGTCATTTAGCTGTCGAGATCGAGCATAGAGCTTACTGGGCAATCAAAGCAGTTAATATGGACTTGGAAAAAGCAGGGCAGAAAAGGCTACTTGATCTGAACGAAATTGAAGAAATTCAGACAATGGCCTATGACAATGCAAGAATCTACAAGGACAAAACCAAGAAGTTGTTGCCACGACAGTTCTGCCCAGGGCAGTTTGTGTTGCTTTTTAACTCTAGGTTGAAACTCTTCCCAGGGAAGCTGAAATCTAGATGGTCTGGCCAATTCCAAGTGGTTCGGGTTTTTCCCCATGGTGCCATCACGATCAGATCTTTAAAAGACGGGCACCAATTCAAAGTCAATGGACAGCGATTGAAGCATTATTAGGGGACTGAAGCCCCAAGAATGCAGGAAGTGGTTACCTTAGGAGATGCCCCACCTGGCATCCCTAATTTAACCTAAATTTTATTTTTAATTATTTTTATTATTTATTTCTATATTAGGAAATTAGATTTATTTTATTTTTAAGAAATAATGTTTTTATTTTTATTGTTTTTTTAGGAAATAAAGGAGACAAAAAATAAAGGAGAAGTGAATTCAGCCCAACATCCTTCCATCAGCCCAACAAGCCCAATTTTGGAGCCTGTCGTTACAGCTGCCGCGACAGACGCAGAAAATACAGGATGTCGACACGCTGTCGCGACAGACACGCAAACGCGTAACAGACGCGCAGCAGACACAGAAACGCGTGACAGACGCGTCAGACACCATGTAACAGCTGGCCCCATTATTCGCGCCTGCTGTTATAGCTCCAACGGGCAGCAAACTCTTCTCTATATAAACCACGTTTTACTATTCATTTTTCACTCACTTTTACTCTTCTTACTTGTGCTCTCCATAATTCTTTTACTTGCTTTCATTTTTCTTTACACAACCCTTGCAACTATGTCTTCCAGAAACACCCGCAGGAGTGTTGCTTCAGGCTCCACCCCGACAGCATCAACCCCACGATCTTTCCAGATACGAGACATGTGGGAGGAGAGAGGATTTATCTACACTTCCAAGGAGGGGAATTTGGGACTACAGTCGTTCATTGCTAGAAAAATAAAGGCTCTGCAGTGGCAGATTTTTGCAGAACAACCAGAGGAGATGAACGTATCTCTGGTCCGAGATTTCTATGCTGCCATCAGTAGTAGAACCGCGACAGCAGTCACCGTGTGAGGGAGAGAGGTGCCCTTCGAGCCAGAATACATCAACACCTTGTACCGATTTTATGTGGGCAGCAACGAGGATGGCCACCAGCAATTTCTGGATACCTTAGACCCTGCTGCCTACGATGCTGTCATGGCAGAGCTCACGGATGAAGGTACTCAGTGGAACACAAATCCTAAGAACCTGAGGACGGTGAAGAGAACTCAACTCCTCCCGGAGGCCAAACTGTGGAACACTTTCATCAAAAAGTGAATCATGCCATCCTCGCACAATACCACTGTCGACCAACCCAGGTTAGCCCTCATTCATTCTATTTTGCATGACAGGCCTATTAATGTGGGCAGCTACATCCGGGAAAGTATTTTGGAGTGTGCACACCGGCCGAGAGGACCACTCTACCTCCCCTACCTCATCACAGCCCTCTGCTGCGGCCATCATGTACCTGAAGCTGCCAGCGATCTAAGAGTCCAAGGGAAGGGATGGACCGACAAAAATATACTCAGCTTGATGGAACTGACTGCTGCCACTCCGCTGTCATCTTTTGATCCCACTGCCACGGCAGTAGAGACGACAGAACCGACAGACACTGAACCTGCTGCCACGGAACCCAGGCAACGTACAGCAGCAGCAGCTCCGGCCGACTCCTCTTCCCAGATTATAGCTGCCATACAGAAGATGGAGGAACGACAGCTCGGCCTTATGAGCTTCATCAGAGATTTCACCACAGCCACGGTACAATTCTTTCAAACTTCTCTAAATTTCCCTGATGTTGTATTTCCTACCTTCTCATCCCATTATTTTGCGGCAACTACCCCTGCCCATACCCCTACCCCTGCTGCCACACCCAAGACACCGTCTGCAGTGTAACCCCCTCGTCCCGGTCTGGCAGGATGACCGGTCCGAGTGAGCTACACGGGGAAAATCGAGTGAAAACCCCTTAAGGATTCCCCCTCGGTTAGCAACCCTATTATTTTTTTCATTTAAATCTTGTCTAGAGGAGTATTAGATCCTATGTGATCATACAGCGGAACAACATTCACGAGACAAACAAACGAACTCAACCCAACATTTTACAACCCAATTTTAAACTTAAACTGCAGACGGTATCGATACACTTAAGGGGTGTATCGATACCCCTTGACTATGCCAACTGGTCAGAGTCAACCCGTGGAGACCGTATCGATACGCCCAAGGAGTGTATCGATACTCTCCCCAACGGTTGACTTCTCACGGTCAACGCTAAGATGACCGTATCGATACGCTAGAGACCCGTTTCGATACCAAAATGGACAGTAGCTTCAGTGACCAAAAAGGTATCGATACGCCCCCTCGCGTATCGAAACACGAGGCCTGAAACAAGAAGGCTGTATCGATACGGGACCAACCGTATCGATACCCCTACACTGCAAAACTTCCAAACTCAGCTAAAATGAACAAGACTCGGACCTAGATGCAATTTAGGACTTCCCTAGACCCAAACAAGCATTCATACAACATTTACAGGTCATTATTTAGCCATACAAACACCCAACATGTACATACATCACGAAAATCATACAATTGACCAAAGATGACATTTAAGCATCCAAAGTCTCATACTTCAACATTCAAACATAAAGGCAATCTCAAAGGCACATAGCCAACATTCATGATAAGAAATTTAGGCATTGATTACAATTCAAACATGGCATCACAAGCCATACAAAAGCAACATAACATGGAGTCTAAGCAAGCTCCTAAACAACCAACAATCATCCATACAAATAACACATGTCCTATTGCTTAACTATTACATGTTCAACATTAAAAACTAATACTTGAAGTACTCAAGGCTAACAACCACACTTGGAGGCCCTCCACTTGCGCAAGCAACCCACGAACTAAGGATCTGCAATGTTGAACAAAGAGAGCGTAAGCAATGATGCTTAGTGAGGGTAAGCTCTTAAAAACAAACCTCAACATTGCACGGTCCGAGCACGATCTTAGCCAAGGCAAAAACACATATTTACCAAGGGTCCACAAGAGCCACAAGACAAAGATGCATGAGCAATAGTCAATTAAATGCCATGATCAACAAGCTCTATTCCTCAACACAAGTAAGCACATTTAAACATCCAAATAAGGATCATATATCACAACACATTGATACACATATCAATCAACATTAGCACCTAGCTATGACCCGAATATGCGGATAGACACGTTGGAACTCACATCCAACAACCACATTACCTCACGGTGGGATTACACTCATCACCGGTCTCGCGGAGGGGATTCCACTCATCCTCACGCCCCGTCGATGGGATTCCACTCATCATCGACTATATATAAATACAATTTCCGGGCGAACCCGTACTCCTCCTTGGTGACTCAACGCCACCAGGGCCACGCCCGACTTTTGACTCACGTGTACACACTAACATCCTAATGATCGATCATTTGTACTCAAGCATACTAGTGCCAACATTTTACTCATTTCACATTACTCATTTCACATTACTCATTTCAATCAATTCCGTGCTTAGCACGTACTCACCATGAACCATCATCATGCATGTCTCAAGCATCTCAAATCATGCCTCATCTCACATGTATAACACAACATACATAAGCATTCATGTCACATTTCGTACGAGGCATATGCATTCATATATAGGAGTTCATCCAAAGGCTCTAGATCAAGTTTAGGACTAGGCTACCACCCTAATCCTAACTCTAGATGGGTCTACCAAGCCCGACCTAGTCTACATACTCGAACCAACCATTTTAAAACCATATAAAACAATTAACCACTCACCTAAGCTTCCAAGCTCAAAGACCAAGCAAGCGACCACCTTCAATTTCCCGGATTTACTCCTGATGCTTCACCGATGTCCAACCTCGATTCTAAACAATCCCAAACACAATCAAAACATCCACAATCAATAACTCATCGTCGGAACTAACCCGGATTAACGTTTTCAAGCATCCAACACTCAAAATCAAGCCCAAGATAGAATTCCCGAGCAACCCACAAAACCCACTGAAATCTTCCAATTCAAGCATCCAAACAACCATCAAATACACCCAAAGTGACCCTCATATATCATACTAACACCAGCCCTCAAAAACCAACATAAAACTACCCCAAAAACCACTTTAAAACCCTCCAAAAACCCCCCTTGAAACACAATTCCGGAAATCATTATAAAACCTTGTAAAAATTAGATATATTGGACCTTTTGGACAACAAATGTCTCATCTAACATCACCAAATCAAAAGCTCAACTAAAAGCTAACAAAGTTAACATTTTTAATTCCAAACTCAAAAACTCCAAAATACAAAATCAAGGGTTTTAATGAAAACTAAAGGTATAGGCATGTAGAGGGAAGTGAGGACAAGTTAGAAACATGTTTACCTTTCAAAAATCACCAAGGATGTGGGTGTGTGGTGATGGAATAGTGAACCCCCAAGGAAGAGAAGAATGAGGCGTTAGGTTTGAAAGAGGGAGGGGAAGAAGATGAGAAAGGTGGGTGTTTTATTTGCCATGTGTTATTTTTAAGGCTCAAAAGACTTGTTTACCCTTAATGAAATGGGACATTTACAAGGAAGGAAAATCCATGGCTAATTGGGGTTTAATCTTAAAACATGGTCAACCCAAATTAATTAATTTGAAAACAAAACCTAAAATATTATTTAAATTATAAAACCGAGCCCAAATAATATTAAAATATTATTTTCACCTAACCCCTAAACCCGGGTGTTACAACTCTCCCCCACTTAAGGAATTTCGTCCCCGAAATTACCTGGCGGAAACAAATACGGAAACTGCTCAACCATATCCGCTTTCCTCTCCCACGTGGCCTCTTCCACACCTCTATGTCTCCACAATAACTTGACCAACTCTATGGTCTTGCCACGCAACATCTTGCTATCAGAAGCAAGTATCTCAACGGGTTCTTCATTATAGGACAAATCCGGATTTAACTCTATTTCCTCAACGGGCATCATATGAGAAGGATCCGATCTATATCTCCTAAGCATAGACACATGAAAGACATCATGGATCTTCTCTAACTCAGAAGGTAACCTCAAACGATAAGCTACAGGCCCAATCCGCTCAACTATCTCATACGGACCAATGAACCTCGGACTCAACTTGCCCTTTCGGCCAAATCTCATTACCTTCTTTCACGGAGATACTTTCAGAAACACTTTCTCACCCACGGAGTACTCAATCTCTTTCCTCTTCAAATCTGCATAAGACTTCTGACGATCGGAAGCTGCTTTCAAACAATCACAAATCAACTTCACCTTGTCGGTAGTCTCCTTAAGCAAGTCTGGCATAGGTAACAATCTCTGACCTGTTTCAGCCCAACAGATCGGAGTCCTACATCGTCTACCATACAAAGCCTCATAGGGTTCCATCTGAATACTAGACTGATAACTGTTGTTGTAAGCAAACTCAACCAATGGTAAGTGCTTCTCCCAAGAGCCCTGGAAGTCAATCACACAACAACGAAGCATATCCTCAAGAATCTGTATCACTCGCTCTGACTGCCCATCGGACTGAGGATGATAAGACGTGCTGAAATGCAAACGGCTACCTAAAGCACTATGCAAGCAACCCCAGAACCTCGAAGTAAATCTAGGATCCTTATCTGAAACAATGGACTTCGGAACTCCATGAAGTCTCACAATTTCACGGATATACAAGTTTGCCAACTTGTCCAAGGAATTCGTAGTGTTCACTGCTAAGAAGTGAGCACACTTAGTGAACCTATCAACAATCACCCAAACGGAGTTCTTCTTCGAAGGAGACAAAGGCAACCCCGACACAAAATCCATGGTGATCCTCTCCCATTTCCATTCCGGAATCTTCAAAGGCTGTAACAAACGTGAAGGAACCTGATGTTCTGCCTTCACTCTCTGACAAACCATACAACGGCTCACATACTCGGCTACATCTCTCTTCAAACCAACCCAGAAGTAATCATTCTTCAAGTCTCGGTACATTTTGGTACTACCCGGATGCATAGAAAAGGGACTCGAATGTGCTTCACTCAGAATCTGACGTCTCAACTCGACATCTTCTGGTACAACAATTCTATCCCTAAAGCACAACAAGTTCTGACCACTGAAACTGTAATCGGTCGGTCTTCCTTCGGCTATGTCCTGACATGAGGAACTAAACTCACATCTTGCAACTGCTTCTCTCTAATCAACTGAATCAAAGAAGGCTTCACTTGCAACTCGGTGATCAAACCACCATCATCGGACACACTCAATCTAGCAAACATAGCTCTCAACTCTACGGCCACTTTTCTACTCAAAGCATCGGCTACTACATTTGCTTTACCCGGATGGTACTCAATGGTCAAATCATAATCTTTTAGCAACTCTAGCCATCTTCTTTGTCTCAAGTTCAACTCTTTCTGTGTCATCAAGTACTTCAAGCTCTTGTGATCGGTGTAAACAATACACTTCTCCCCATACAAGTAATGACGCCAAATCTTCAATGCAAAAACAACTGCGGCTAACTCTATATCATGAGTAGGATAGTTCTTCTCATGAATCTTCAAATGTCTAGAAGCATAAGCAACAACTCTCCTATCTTGCATCAAAACACATCCTAAGCCTACGTAGGAAGCATCACTGTAAATCACAAACTCCTTACCGGAAACAGGTTGCACTAACACTGGAGCATTTGTCAAAGCTTCCTTCAATTTCTCAAAGGCCTTCTGTCTTGCGTCTGACCATTCAAACTTAACTCCTTTTTGCAACAATTTAGTCAAAGGAGCAGCTACTCTAGAGAAACCATCAACAAATCTCCTATAATAACTGGCTAAACCTAGGAAACTCCTAATCTCGGTCACAGACTTAGGTTGTTTCCACTCAACAATTGGCTCAATCTTCGATGGATCAACTCGGATACCTTTGGCCGAAACAACATGGCCAAGAAATACAACCTCTCGAATCCAGAACTCACATTTACTAAGCTTCGCATACAACCGATGGCTCAACAATCTCTGTAAAACAATTCTCAAGTGCTCATCATGCTCTTCTTCTGTCTTCGAGTACACAAGTATGTCATCAATGAAAACAACTACAAAACGGTCTAGATAGTCTCTAAAATTCTGTTCATCATGTCCATGAATGCTGCATGTGCATTCGTGAGCCCAAACGGCATCACAAGAAACTTATAGTGACCATATCTAGTCCTAAAAGTTGTCTTCGGAACATCACACTCTTTCACCTTCAACTGATAGTACCTGGATCTCACATCTATATTCGAGAACACTAAAGCACCTCTCAACTGATCAAACAAATCATCTATACGAGGTAACGGATACTTGTTCTTCACAGTCAACTGATTCAACTGTCTATAGTCAATACACATGCGCAGACTACCATCCTTCTTTTTCACAAACAACACGGGAGCACCCCACAGAGAACTACTAGGCCTAATGAAACCACGGTCTAATAATTCTTGCAACTGACTCTTCAATTCTTTCAACTCTTTCGGAGCCATACGATACGGAGCTATCGAAACTGGATTGGATCCTGAAACAGTCTCAATCACAAACTCAACATCTCTGTCAGGAGGCAAACCCGGCAACTCTTCAGGAAACACATCTGGAAAGTCACACACTGTTCTGATATCTTTCGGTCTAGCTTCACTCATATCCGGATTCATAACATAAGCTAAATAAGCCCCACATGCAGAGTCCATCAACCTATGAGCCTCTAAAGCTGACACCACATTAGACAAGAACTTAATGTTCTCGCCTATTACTACTACCTCGTAGTCATCAGAATGTTTCAAAGAAATTATCTTTGTCTCAAAATCCACACTAGCTCGATGCTCAACTAACCAGTCCATACCCAAAATTATATCAAAACCATAGAAAGAAAGTTTCATCATGTCAACTGAGAATACATGACCCTGAATCTTCAGTGGACATCTCCTATACATACGTCTAACCACAACTGTCTCACCAAAAGAACTAGTAACATGCATACCTACATCTAAGATTTCAACAGGGATATCTAACTTCTGTGCATGCTCACTCAAAATGTAGGAATGCGTAGAACCCGAATCAACCAAAGAAAGCAAAGACATAGACTGTAACTCGAAATTACCTGCTATCACATCAGTGTCGTTCTCGACCTCTCTCTGAGCATAAACTCTCGATGGTCCTCCCGCCTCTGGCTGCACTGCCACAATATGAGCAAGGTTCCTCTGAGCATCTACCCTAGGTGCATCAGTCCTAGGCTGGAAGTAGCCACGACCGCGCCCACGGCCTCTCTGAAAATCATTCGCTCTCGCAGGAGCCTGAGCAATGTTAGGTGCCTGTGCCGCCTGATGCGGACAATCCCTCCTAAAGTGGTCCCTCGAACCATAGTTCCAACAAGCATGGAAATTACCCCAACACTCACCAGCATGCTATCTCCCACAACGGGTACACTCGGGCAAACGTCCTCCTCCTCTATGGCCCTGATGGCCCCTACCATGGTGGCCACCGCCACGTCTATGGTCAAACTGATGTATGCCACCTCTGTGCCTCTTGGCATCTCTACCATCAAAGTGGTTATGCCTCTTACCAGAACTGGAACCACCAGATCGTTTGGCTGAACCCAAACTATGCTCTAAGTCCTTGGCCCTCGCGACCAACACATCAAAGTCTTAGTAGTCTGAAGCTAGCGTGTACCTCTTAATCTCATCATTTAATCCATAGCGGAAACGGTTACAGCGCTCCACTTCAGTAGGAACCAACTCTAGAGCATACTGACTTAAGCGAACAAAGCGGATCTCATAATCAGTCACAGAAGCCTCTCCCTGAGTAAGGGCCATAAACTCTCGCTTCTTCTCATCTAGGTACCTCGGTCCCAAGTACCTCTTCCTGAAAGCGGACTCAAAGAAATCCCAATCAATCTCTGTCTCTGGAACCCCGGTAGTAATGGTGACCCACCAGGTGTAGACATCACCCTGAAGCAACGAGATTACACAACCCAATCTACGTGCGCCCGCACAACCCATCTGAGCCAAGATACGAACTGTCTTCTCCAACTATAACTCCGACCTCTCCGGAGTAGATCCTCTAAACTCCTCGGCCCCCAAGCTACGAAGCCTCTCCAAAGGTAGACTGGCATCGTCACACCTAGGCTGAGCTACAGCCTGAGCTCCCGCAACTGCGGCCTGAAATGCTCCCGCTATCGCTTGCACTAGCGGAGTCATATCAATTCCAGTTGGACCTTAGCCACCTTGGCCACCTTGAGGTCCCTCTCCTTCCGCTCCATCCTCGCCTCCAGCTCCAGGCGGAGGAGGTGGTGGTGGTGGAGGTGGTGGAGGAGTGCCAACTCCCGCGGCCACTGGCCCTTCTATGTGAGCCTCCACACCAACTGCCGGCTCAACAGGAGCAGCAACCCGTGGTTCCTGACGAACCACTCTCGGCCTACCTCTCGGTCTAGACATCGCGCTCACAGATATTAACTACAACCACAACAACAAAACATACAAAGCTGGGTTAGCAAGGCAAGGCTTCCAAGTGTTCAAGTACGTTCCCTCACTTAAAAAAAACTTTTTTCCAATGTAATAGTAGCAATGGGACACTTACACACATTCTTTGAATAAAACAATCAGCATACTTGTCACACAAGCAATCATACTTACAAAGAAAGCAAACACCGTGCAAATCAATTCAGAACTTAAACTTACCTCACTTACTTGCCCAATGTCTCGGTAACCTTAGGCTCTGATACCAACAAGTGTAACCCCCTCGTCACGATCTGGCCGGATGACCGGTCTGAGTGAGCTACACGGGGAAAACCGAGTGAAAACCCCTTAAGGATTCCCCCTCGGTTAGCAACCCTATTATTTTTTTTTTCATTTAAATCTTGTCTAGAGGAGTATTAGATCCTATGTGATCATACAGCGGAACAACATTCACGAGACAAACAAACGAACTCAACCCAACATTTTACAACCCAATTTTAAACTTAAACTGCAGGAGGTATCGATACACTTAAGGGGTGTATCGATACCCCTTGACTATGTCAACTGGTCAGAGTCAACCTGTGGAGACCGTATCGATACGCCAAAGGAGTGTATTGATACTCTCCCCAACGGTTGACTTCTCACGGTCAACGCTAAGATAATCGTATCGATATGCCAGAGACCCGTTTCGATACCAAAATGGACAGTAGCTTCAGTGACCAAAAAGGTATCGATACGCCCCCTCGCGTATTGAAACACGAGGCCTGAAACAAGAAGGCTGTATCGATACGGGACCAACCGTATCGATACCCCTGCACTGCAAAACTTCCAAACTCAGCTAAAACGAACAAGACTCGGACCTAGATGCAATTTAGGACTTCCCTAGACCCAAACAAGCATTCATACAACATTTACAAGTCATTATTTAGCCATACAAACACCCAACATGTACATACATCACGAAAATCATGCAATTGACCAAAGATGACATTTAAGCATCCAAAGTCTCATACTTCAACATTCAAACATAAAGGCAACCTCAAAGGCACATAGCCAACATTCATGATAAGCAATTTAGGCATGGATTACAATTCAAACATGGTATCACAAGCCATACAAAAGCAACATAACATGGAGTCTAGGTAAGCTCCTAAACAACCAACAATCATCCATCCAAATAACACATGTCCCATTGCTTAACTATTACATGTTTAACATTAAAAACTCATACTTGAAGTACTCAAGGCTAACAACCACACTTGGAGGCCCTCCACTTGCGCAAGCAACCCACGAACTAAGGATCTGCAATGTTGAACAAAGAGAGTGTAAGCAATGATGCTTAGTGAGGGTAAGCTCTTAAAAACAAACCTCAACATTGCAGGGTCCGAGCACGATCTTAGCCAAGGAAAAAACACATATTTACCAAGGGTCCACAAGATCCACAAGACAAAGATGCATGAGCAATAGTCAATTAAATGCCATGATCAACAAGCTCTATTCCTCAACACAAGTAAGCACATTTAAACATCCAAATAAGGATCATATATCACAACACATTGATACACATATCAATCAACATTGGCACCTAGCTATGACCCGAATACGCGTATAGACACGTTGGAACTCACATCCAACAACCACATTACCTCACGGTGGGATTACACTCATCACCGGTCTCGGGGAGGGGATTCCACTCATCCTCACGCCCCGTCGATGGGATTCCACTCATCATCGACTATATATAAATACAATTTCCGGGCGAACCCGTACTCCTCCTTGGTGACTCAACGCCACCAAGGCCACGCGCGACTTTTGACTCATGTGTACACACTAACATCCTAATGATCGATCATTTGTACTCAAGCATACTAGTGCCAACATTTTACTCATTTCACATTACTCATTTCAATCAATTCCGTGCTCAGCACGTACTCACCATGAACCATCATCATGCATGTCTCAAGCATCTCAAATCATGCCTCATCTCACATGTATAACACAACATACATAAGCATTCATGTCACATTTCGTACGAGGCATATGCATTCATATATAGGAGTTGATCCAAAGGCTCTAGATCAAGTTTAGGACTAGGCTACCACCCTAATCCTAACTCTAGGTGGGCCTACCAAGCCCGACCTAGTCTACATACTCGAACCAACCAATTTAAAACCATATAAAACAATTAACCACTCACCTAAGCTTCCAAGCTCAAAGACCAAGCAAGCGACCACCTTTAATTTCCCGGATTTACTCCCGATGCTTCACCGATGTCCAACCTCGATTCTAAACAATCCCAAACACAATCAAAACATCCACAATCAATAACTCATCGTCGGAACTAACCCGGATTAACGTTTTCAAGCATCCAACACTCAAAATCAAGCCCAAAATAGAATTCCCGAGCAACCCACAAAACCCACTGAAATCTTCCAATTCAAGCATCCAAACAACCATCAAATACACCCAAAGTGACCCTCATATATCATACTAACACCAGCCCTCAAAAACCAACATAAAACTACCCCAAAAACCACTTTAAAACCCTCCAAAAACCCCCTTGAAACACAATTCCGGAAATCATTATAAAACCTTGTAAAAATTAGATATATTGGACCTTTTGGACAACAAATGTTTCATCTAACATCACCAAATCAAAAGCTCAACTAAAAGCTAACAAAGTTAACATTTTTAATTCCAAACTCAAAAACTCCAAAATACAAAATCAAGGGTTTTAATGAAAACTAAAGGTATAGGCATGTAGAGGGAAGTAAGGACAAGTTAGAAACATGTTTACCTTTCAAAAATCACCAAGGATGTGGGTGTGTGGTGATGGAATAGTGAACCCCCAAGGAAGAGAAGAAGGAGACGTTAGGTTTGAAAGAGGGAGGGGAAGAAGATGAGAAAGGTGGGTGTTTTATTTGCCATGTGTTATTTTTATGGCTCAAAAGACTTGTTTACCCTTAATGAAATGGGACATTTACAAGGAAGGAAAATCCATGGCTAATTGGTGTTTAATCTTAAAACATGGTCAACCCAAATTAATTAATTTGAAAACAAAACCCGAAATGTTATTTAAATTATAAAACCAAGCCCAAATAATATTAAAATATTATTTTCACCTAACCCATAAACCCGGGTGTTACATGCAGCATCCACACTGACCCTGCCACGACAGCTGTCGGCAGCAACCGCGCAGCTGATACCTCTGCCCGTGGAACCAAGAGAAGAATGCCCTCGGAAGAACTCGATGCATTCATAGCTGGTTTCTCCTCTTCCTCAATTTGGGAGGAAAGCGACAACGAACCCTATGTTAAGAGGAATCTATCCAAAGAGTTCACACCGGTAAAACAGCAGATAAGAACAAGAAGGATAGCGGTAGTATCAGCGGCAGCAGCAGTGACAGCAGCAGCAGCAGCAGAAGCTCGGAGGTACAGGTAGTAGAGAAACCCCCTCACATCTCTCCTACCCGAATTCAGCCTCCAAGGGAGGCCAAGACGAAGAACACATCCGCCTCCCCCATCCGCCAGCCAGTCAAAAAGGCTTCTGCCCGCCGACAGATTCGCCTAAGCAGCAGCAGCGACAACAGCGCATAAAATTTAAGTTCCTTACCTTATTTTGTTGTCTGCCTCTATATATTTTGTGATGTACTTTTCTTTTCTTTTCTTTTTTCATTTGCATTGACGGAAATGCAACCCTTGAGTTTGGGGGTGGCATCCCTACATTAATGGAGTCTTATTTAGTTTTAAAATTGTGTCTTTTACTTAGTTTATTTTGGCTACAAAAAAATGATGAAAATTTTGGCTTAAGTCTTTGAACTGAACTTACCTGCCGTGACAGCTCTTTCGTGGCAGTGCCTTTAGGATAGTTTTAGAAACAGTTTAGAGCCTTACTATAGTTCTGAAATCTAAACACCATTTGTGACTGTTATATTTCCTAGAACTCTACTAGTTAACTAGAATAGGAAGCTTAGCACTTGAATAGCCCCTAGAGGTGCCTAACACTGGCTCTAGGAAAAGAAGTTTAGCAAAATAGACTTAATACCTAGAGGTGCTCGAAACCGGCTCTAGTGAAACTTAAGCTTAAAAAAATAAAATCGAGTCTAAACAAAAAAATTAAAGGAGCATAAGAAGTGCCTTCAAAAAGATAAAATTTGGCATAAAAATTCAAGTTAGAAGCTGAAATATTTTAGTGAAACTAAGGGAGTCTTGACATATATTTGTTCACAAGCATGCACACACTGCACGAGGGCTATAGCAAGATTCCGGGCGAATCCTAAATTATCCGACAAGGTGCTGTTGTCAATAGAGAATGAATGGAGGGTAAGGGAAGGTTCACTGTTTTAACCCAAAACAAAAATATTTACTTTTTTCTTTTAGGTCTGAATTGCTTGAGGGCAAGCAAAAACTTGAGTTTGGGGGTGTGTTGAGTGTGTAAAAGTTCTATTATTTACCCCCTATTTAACCCATATTTCTCTTGTATTCAAGCATAATTCATTGTATTTAGGTTAGATTTCAGTTACACATCACAAATATATTAAATGGCACAGTTTCTACTGAAATTGGTTGCTTTTGCAGGTTGCTGATGTAGCAGACGGAGAAGCAGGCGTTGGGCAGTGATGCAGAAAAGCTGGAACTGATGAGCAGTCGAGGAGGACGATAATGCCATGGTCGCCGCCGTGGCAGCCAAGGACGACAGCAGTTTTGAGGAGAATAAGCAAAGTGGGCCTCGACATAAAGAGAAAATTAAGCCCGTATGTCGTGGAATACCATTATATTTTTCCAAGCCCTAGATCAGAATGAAGGCCAAGCCCAAAGTTCAAGGGAGAAACTCTAAGCAAGAAGGATGAATTAAAAATATATTCTCTAAAGATTTAGTCTTTAATAGAGTTGTACTTTAATTTAAACTTGTATTCTTGCCATATTAGAAAACTTGAACCCAAGGCCTATATAAAGGCATGTAATTTGACCTAGGAGAGGACATCACCTATCTCTAGCCTTCTTCCCAAAACCCTAGATGTTTTCCCCTTCTCAACATGTTATAAATTCCCCTTAGGGCCACGGGTTGATTTGTAAAGTAGTTGCAAGGGTTGCTTTTGTTTTAGGAATTTTCTGTTCAATAAAATAAACTTCAAGTTCTCTTATTCTGGTTATTAACATCTTGCAATAGTATCGGGAGAGCATTGTGAGGTTATATATTTACTTAATATCGGGAGAGTTAAGTATATGAAAGGAATAAGTGCGGGTTCTCTAGTTTATAGTTGAACTATCTCAGACCTAGGGATAGGACGAGGTTAAGTGGCTAAAGAAGAATTCAACAACATCGGTGTTCATCCTTCGATTCACGCTGGGAGGTATTATCAAAGACGTGTTCATCGACAGACTTGGACCTAGGGATAGGCCAAGGCACAGTAGGGATTCTTGCCAAGCTTGAAGTACAGAGTTGTGTTATCGTTGCCGCGACAAACAACGGACCGCTGCCGCGACGGGTGCTGCAGGGACGGGGACGACGACAGAACAGATATTCCTAGACTTAGCAATACCTACACTACTGAGCAATTCAATACCAGCTCATTCTCTCTATCTTGATTATTTTAATCCTATTTTCCAGTATTCTTCATTATTTTCGTGACAAACAACTTAAACCATTCTCTTTACTTTCGTGCAGTAATTCAAGGTGAAGCTATTGGCCCAGTCCTTGTGGAGACGATATCCGATACTTCAGTATCACTTTACTACTTGCGTCGTGTACACTTGCACTACATTGCGATAGACACTTTTACACGCAACAAGTTTTTGGCGCCGCTGCCGGGGACGACGACAGAGCAGATATTCCTAGACTTAGCAATACCTACACTACTGAGCAATTCAATATCAGCCCATTCTCTCTATCTTGATTATTTTAATCCTATTTTCCAGTATTCTTCATTATTTTCGTGACAAACAACTTAAATCATTCTCTTTACTTTCGTGCAGTAATTCAAGGTGAAGCTATTGGCCCAGTCCATGTGGAGACGATATCCGATACTTCAGTATCACTTTACTACTTGCGTCGTGTACACTTGCACTACATTGCGATAGACACTTTTACACGCAACAACAAGGTGAAATTTCATCAAGTATTTGGTCTGGAGAGTGAAAGCCTTGAAAACAGAAAAGGTTTGTAAAGAACTCCTTCGCTACTAAAAGAAAATCATCATTTGTCTCATAAGAAATACCAAAATCATCCACAAGTCTATCAACTCGAATGTTCTTTCTTCGATGAGAGGCAAAACGATGGAAGAAAGAGGTGTTTCTATTTCCGTGGCACATCCAATTCGCTCTCACTCTTTGCTCCCAATAAAGCTCCTCCTTTACCGCTTCAAAGTTCAAATCCAACTTTATATCAGTAATGTCTCCAAGCACATCATCAGTAGGATCTTTAGCAATCAAATTAGTAAGCCTATCTTTAAGTTTCTTCATAGTTATCTTTTTTTTCCTTTTGAAGTTGCTTAAACCATTTGTCTAAGCCCTCTCCAACATTCTTCAGTCTATCCGGTACCGAACCTGTTGAGGATTCTCAAAGATGTTTCACTTCAGATTCACAAGAATCCTCCAATAATCATGATGCTTCAAATTTGAAATGTCATCGTCCACACAGTAACAGAGAAATTGAGGGAAGGTATCAAACCACAACATAATTGCGACGCCACGGTCCAGCCTTTCTCTAATGTTTGTGCTTTGTAGTCTGTCTCTCTCTCATGTGAACCATTGACCAGTATAACCCATATCATCCAACTCACAATCAGATAACATACTCCTAAACTCTCATAAAATATTAAATATAATATATAATAAATATATCAGGTCGGATCAAAAAAATTTAACCTTAAACCCAAACCCTCACTACCCCGACTTTATTTTATCAATAACCCGACCTAAACCTCTATTGGGTCGGTCAGGATCCGACGAGAATAGGTTATTTTGTCATCCCTAAGTTTTCATTTATAAAAGAATTATTTTGACAAAAAAATAAAACGTTGAGAGTTTAAATTATTTATAAAAACAGGACTTATTCAATCAAACATTAAATATTTTTAACTCCAAAAATAAGTCATAACTTATGGTATAAAATTTACATTTTAGTGTTTAAAATTTAAAAACAAAAATTACAGTATAAAAAATATTTTTTTCATGTCAAAATATAAAAAGAAACACAGCAAAAAAAACAGAAAAAATTTATTGCGAATAAAATATGAAAGCGAGAAATGAGAAATATATAATTTATATATAAGACTACGAATAGAATAGTTGATTTATACTTCGAAACAACATTTTCCCCCCGCAACTCAAAAAATAAACTAAGAATTGCTGAGCCAGTTCCTCAAGGAACGGCTCTCCAAAAATAGGCGTATGCCACTTAGAGCGGCGAGAACACGGTATTCTTTAGTAAAAGGCGAAAGAATAGTTCGCTCTGTGCTCACCGCGCGGCTCCGTGATTTTCCTGAGCTGATTTGCGGTTTTATTTATAGTCTCAATTGGGGCGCACATGCTTATATCTTAGCAATGTGGGATTCTTGTCTTTCCCGCCTTTTTCAGCCCGCCCCTGCTGCCCCCACCTTTCAATCCTCTCTATTTTTCATCCTCCCCTAATCGAACCATTTCTTCCTGAAATAATAAGGAATTTGTTTAATGACAAAGGGAGTTGAACCAGCTGGTGAGTGGTAGAGCTTGTTCAAATGGATTCGGCTGAGTTCGTCGATTCGTTTCATGGTAATTAATACAGAGTTTTGCCTGTTTCTTTTGGATAAGAAAGGGAAGATGAAGTGTTCCTTGTTAGTGGTTGTTTATCGTTTCTTAATAATCTTAGACTCCATAAACTGGTCATTGGTTGAAGTCCTTTGATCCATTTCTATTACTGCTTGTGAGGAATGGCCAACATGGCCGATGCAATACTCAGTTCTGAAATTTCCTATTGGAGCCAAAGCTCCTAGAGTCGAAAATCACTGAACTGTTGATTCTATGCACTCCATTGAACCCTACCGTCCTCGAGCAATGCACAAAGAATTGCCGAAATCATAGCTTTGCATCATTGCCGGTAACTCACACGAGCTTTGCATCATTGCCGGTCATGTGGGAGCGGGTTCTAACAGTTGATGGTTCTTCCAAGGCTTTTGCAATGACTGGTTGGCAACTCGGATGCACTGCAGTTGGTGCATTAGGCTTGGGATGCACGGAAGCGGTTTCTGCCACGGTGAAAGCATTTCGAGAACAATGATATTTTGTGGTTAAAAGCTTTCGGGAACTGGGAGGCATTACGGTATCGGAACCTCGCGGAGCTTTCCATCTATTCATTGTTTTCAGTTCTTACTATTGAATAGAAGTCGAAGGTTTCAGTAAAATCGAAAATTCAGAGTCACTTTGTTGATATTTCCTGGACAAGGCTCATGTCGCACTATCCCCAGAGGTGCATTCGGGGACGATATCTGCATTCGGATATCATATGCAGTATCCTGCATCGCTCACAACATTACAAGCTGCATTCGGATATCATATCTGTGCATTTGGGGACGATATCATCTCCCACAGGCCTGCTGTTCCTGTTTAACACAGGAATTATATTGTCCAGCAATTTCACTATATTTTGGGACCAAGCCAATTTGGTTTTTTGTTCTAAAACCAAAACAAAAGATAGCCATCAAATTCATGAATATTTACTTGAATTATAATAGTCAGATGAAGTTTTTCAAGTCTGCATGGCGATAATGTAAGGGCAATATCCAAGCAGAAATTTACACACAAAATGATACAGGGATGATGAACCTATCCCCCTACATTAATATGTGCAACTCATAAGTCATAAACCACTACATCTATGCATTTCCTGGTACAACACTAAGGTTCGATTTATTCATCATACTCCGAATCATCTTCGGTTTCTTCATCTTCCCCACTTTCCTGCAACGACGAGAACTTTCAGCAAGATAAATTAACTGCTTATTTTGGAGATAAAGTTTCAGTAGAAAAATTAAAGCAAGTTTACCTTTCTTTTATTATATTCTGCCATGGCTGTATCAAACTCAGCTCGTTTCTCAGTCGCAATATCGTAATATTTGACTTTTTCCTATTGAAGAAAAATTGGAATTTGCATGTTAGATATCCCTAATAGTTGCTTCTCAATTTAATGAAGTCCTTTATTTTCTATTGCTCTGCACATTTTACTGTCTTGAAGTTCCGAAATATGAATCAACCTAAGACATTTGGCATCATTGGCATGTACTGATATGATTGCCAAGTTATTTCTATGCATGCTACTAATTCTGCATCCATAGTTAGGTCATGAAAATCCTTTATTAGTGCAATAAGCTAATAACGAAAATCGAAACAATTCTATAACCGGGCAGTAATATACTAATCTTAGAAGTATTATACAGTTGGACATCGAAACTACTTTCTTCATCCTTGAGAAAATCCATGAGCAGATAACAAATGTGCACCCTGTCTTTAAAGAGAACTTAAGCACGCTTTGACAAACCAATGTCACCAAAGACCACAGCCAAGGATTTGGGCCAACACGAAGCTAAACATCATTACTAAAATCGCTTGGCTTTCAGAATCGAATTAACATGTTTCCACCATTAAATCGTACAAGCATTTCACCAAGTTAAGTTATCATAACAGATAGATTATAATTTACATGCTGATCATGGACAACTCATACAGTCATACTGCAACCAAACCAAAAAGAGCACATGCCAATTATATGAATTCGTAAGGAACACAAACAACATAGACCCAATTCAAGATTAGTCGGCACAAACCTCGTATGTCATCGTCTTCCACTTCTCACCACATGCCTTCCCAATCTGAAACAACATATTGCAGTATTCATAAACATATATGTTACAGACAGAGAGATTCATTTTGCTAAATTAAGAATTGTGTTCTCAAACCATAACATACATCACGCATTGACTTGATATCTGGGTTCTGCTCTTGAAATTCCTTGCGAAAATCCTCCCTTGAGTACATGAGAAGGAAAACTCAGTTAGATTAATGTCTATCACAAGAGAACATTCACATTTTTTCAACAAAACTAGCGGAAAGATCCTTTGATATAGGAACCAAAGCTCACTATCCAGAATACATACATGCATGGATAATGTTGAGGGATTTTTATGGACCCCCAACACATCCGATATTATTCCCAGAGGAGATTTTTCTCTGGGCTCTATCCTAGGGGTCGTCTAGCGGGAGCACCTAAGATACTGAACAGGCGAGCTGACCCGGGAAACTTGAAGAGTTTGAACTTAGTGGGATTTGAACTCATTCTATGCTCTAGGACATTGCCATGCGCAAACTCTTTCAGTTTACTTGGCCGGTTCGATTGTTCAGTAATCCGAATATTTGGGGGTTTGCAAAATTCCATCTATAAATCACTCTCTCTATATGGATTATTATTCTATGTATAATTTAACTTTAAGCTAAAATTCAAATCTCCAACCCTAAAACCCTAAATTATCAACCAAAAAAATCTAAACTTAAACTCTAACTTTAGAACCTGATTCCCAGTTTTAAGGAAAGGAAAGATATAAGAAAGTTAACCAAATCTATGAACAAAAATTATACCTAAGGAAAACTCACAAGAAGTAGAAGAAAGCAGTCGGTGGTTTCTTGGGCATTTTAGCATCGATTTTTGTTTTCTTCTTCTTTTGCTTCGATTTGAGCCTTGACTTCGACTTGGGTCTCGTTTCGCTCTCGCTAACAACACTCCCTTGAGCTATCTTCTTCATTTTCTCACTTGATTTCATCCTCAACGCCATTTGGCTACCATTTTTTTTCAAGCAAAAGTGTCTATTGTTAACCCCAAAAATTCCTTCCAAGCAAAAATAAACGAAGGAAGCTATAATCTGTTTTGCAAATTATAAAAGCAAATTTTACAAAGAAAAGAGGTGAGAGAGAGAGAAATACTGATTGGAGGCTGTTGATGGGCTCTTAGCTGAAGCAACGGAGGTTGAAGATGAACGATCATTTTCGGACTTTGGAGCTTTCTTCGCCATTTGTTGTTTATATTTCTCAGGCAAACAGGAGATGGAGACCCGGAGCTTGCGGTTTGGTTTTCTTCCGCCGGTACCCACCAGTCAGGCAGTTACCACCACCACCACTGGACTGTTTATGGCCGGAAACGAGCGCGTGAGGGTCAGTGCCAAATTGCCAAGGTATTTGCTGTCAGAGCTGAAGGCTAGCTTTTCTAGGCTCTAGCAGTGTAATACTTGGGCTCATGGTAAATCCTACAACTGGCCCAACCTCAATATGAAAACTAATAGCCCATGGCTCCACTCTAAAAACAGTCCCCACAATTCGACTCAAAATATTAAACTTTTGGCTCGATTTAATGCGGGAAAATTAATTTATTTTGACTTAGATTCAAAATTTTAACACCAATTTTTTTTTGAATCAAACACCAAAAAATTAAAAAAAAAAATTATAACATAATTTGTATCCCCGTAGTTATTAAAATAAATTCAATTTAGAACAAGTATCAACATCTAAAATAAACTCAGCGACTCCGCTGGGGATCGAACCCAGAATCTCTGGTTCCGTAGACCAGCGCCTTATCCATTGGGCCACGGAGTCATTCAGATGTCAAGGAGTAAAACATTTTTGTATATATATGTATAAAACAGTTGAGTGCCCCATTTAAAGTACCTCAACTATTTTATATAATAACCATAAAATTAAATTGGGATGTAAAGTAAAAATTACGTTTGTATTTATATTTTTGTTTATATATAACTTTAATAATATAAATTAAATTACAATCAAAGAAGCTTTCAACAAAATTAGCAAAGGTTGAGATTTTGAGTCATTGAGTACTTGTGTTTGAGTTAACTTTGTTTAAATATGAATATATTCTAATTATTAGGAGACATTTTGTTTGTGATATCCAAATTTATAAGGTGTAATCTGAAAATTTCTGACATGAGATTATATTGTTTGATTTGATATAACATATAAATCATAATTTTGAGATAATATTATGGGTATAAAAAATTATAAACTCTAAATATTGACAGTAAAATAGACGTGAAAAATAAAATAAGAGTAAAATTTAAAGACAAGTTCAAATATTTCAACGGAACAATATCAATCTTAACGATAAGAACTTGCTAATCAATAATCATATATATTTAACTTATTTTTTTTATAAAGAAAACAACACGACATTTAGCCTATGTTCTGCAAATGCTTTTCAAAAGTATTTTTGAGATCAAAAACAATAAAGGATAAGTAAATTTTCGGGTCAAAACTAATTTTTTTAGCTTTTTTCTTCGAAAGCACTTCTTTTTCGCAAACACTTTTAAACAAATTTATTCATTTATCATCGTCTATTATACCAATTCATTTATATTTGTTTAAAAGTAATATATAAAATAAACATTCTATACAGTTAAAAGCATTTTTTGATAGCAATACAAAAAAACTCTTATTTTATACAAAACAATTTAAAAAGTACTTATCAAAAACATTTTTTCACGACACTTCTATAAAAATTATAAATTTTATCTAATATAATCATTTGAGCTAAACAACTTTTTTAATTTGGTCCTTAAATTATTTCGTTCCACTTTTGTTTGTACCTTGACAACTTTTTATCAACTTGATTCTTAAACTTATACTTTCGCAAACGTTTAAGTCTAATAAAATACATGATAAGGTCTAAATTTCAAGACTAAATTAAAAAAATATTAAATTTAGGGACTAAAGTAACAAAGTTTAAAGAGACCAAGATAAGAATAATTTTTCAAGTTAAAAAACTAACGTGGACAAAGAAATTAGGGACTAAATTAAAAATAAAATTACCGAATTCAAATATTAAATATAAAAAATCAAATATGTGGGCTTTATGTGAGCCCAATTTAAAAGAAAATATAGATAGATATACGTGGCTCAATTCAACAGAATCAAATCCCGTAGACCAGCTTAATTGCCGCTAAAAACCAATCTTCTTCCCACTTTTTTTCCCTCCAAAAACCAGTTCTCTCTTAAGAGCGTCTCGTTTTGCAATACAGATTCGCGTTTTCTTCTAAAGGAAGTTGCAGTGTAAGCGCAGGAACGATCAGAAAAGAAAAAGATGAAAAAAAGGAGTCAGGAGCTCAAGTATTGCTGATAGGAAGAAAGATGTCTATGGAGAAATCACAAGCGCCGCCGCCGCCGCCTCATCGTCAAGACCTCCGATCTCCACTCTTTCAACAACTTTGCCCCTAGGTTATCTCTTCATTTTGCTTACTTTCTCTTTTGAGCGTTGATTGAATCAAAACTCACTTGGGTTTCTGTTTTTCTTTTCTGGGTTGTTAGGATTCTGAAGAATCCGAATGAATATCTGCAGCAATTTTGCGATGCGGCGGCGGAAGCGGCTAAAAGCATCGACCCAAAGTAATTGAAAGGAGGAGAAACGCTACATTTGGGATTTGAAGACCCTTTTGTTTCTCGTCGCTTTCTCCCCTAATTCACCGGCTCTCGTGGTATCAGTATGCGCCGTCGTCATCGCCACCAAATGTAAGTTTTCCTTTTTTTTCCTTTTCAAATTTAAGGTACGGGTTAAAAAAACTGAACTCAAAATTTGATCAAAATTAGGGCAACCGAACGCAATCAGTCCGTTCGGGTATTAATTAATTAATTTTCTGTTTGACTAAAGCTTCTAGACTAATTTATCCGTACGAACAGGTTCGTTCAAACATTTCATTAAATAAAGAAATAGTTTATTGGGGAGATCAAGCCAATCTCAGGCCAACGCGCGAATGTTGGTGTCCTAAAACCTTGGTTCCAAGGCTTTTCAAAACCCATCTCTTCAAAGTTCGTTTTTTCCGCACTAGCACCTACTTTGCCTCTCGTCAAGTCATAACCATGCAAGCTTCTCAAAGTTCAGCTCTTTTAGCTTCCCCTCTAAATTCTCTCCGAAAACCCAATTTCAACACACGGGTTTCCTTTCTAAGACCCCCTCCCAGTCTCAGGCCAACCAGGAAATTCACTTCAATGGCTTTCGCCGGTTCTTCCTCCATCGTTGCTGCTCCCAGGCGTGAGAAAGACCCCAAGAAACGAGTCGTTATCACCGGGATGGGATTGGTTTCCGCTTTGGGGAACGATGTGGATGCTTTCTATGGTAATTTGCTTGCTGGTGTGAGCGGGGTTGGAAACATCGACAGGTTTGATGCTGGCGAGTTTCCAACCAGGATTGTTGATGAGATCCACGCGTTCACTTCTGAAGGTTACATTGATGCCAAGTGGGATAAGAGGATTGACCGTTCCTCGAGGTACGGTTGTGTTGCTGCCAAAAAGGCACTGGAAGATGCTGGTCTCGGGGTTGATAAGTTATCTAAGGTGGCTTGTTCACTCGTTTCAGAGCTTTTTTCCTTTTTTGGTTTTCAGTTGTGGGTTGTTTTTATGGTTGTAATCCATTATGGTTCCAATTTCAACTTTATGCGCTACCTCTAATCATTGCTTCTATGCTGCTGCCAATCACATCCGCCGAGGTGAGGCTGAAGTGATGGTTGTGGGTGGAACAGAAGCTCCAATTGTTCCTATTGTGATTGGGGGTTTCACTAAAGCATTGTCTCAAAGAAATGATGATCCTCAAACTGCTTCGAGGCCATGGGACAAAGATCGAGACGGCTTTGTTATTGGTGAAGGTGCTGGAGTGTTGGTAAGCTTGCATTCTTTAACATGCTAAATGTAGAGATGCATCATTTAGCTTCTTGTTGGTTGTTGTGTTGTCTATTTCCAATTAACATTTTGTTTTGCCTTCATTGGTGACATGAGATACTGTTAATCCTGTTATTAAGAGAAGTATGCCTTTTTGTAATGCTTTAAGGTACCTGCAATGAACTATGGTTAGGTTTGTTTGTGTAAATAATGAGATCTCGGCTGTTTTCCTCTTAATACGTAAACTTGCCCCTTGTGGCCTTGTCCATGCTTTGTTTGATGGATTTGGAACCCTTTCACTATCTGTCAACTTTAATAACATTGAAGTCTGAACTATTTGGTTGAGTAATGGGAATTAGTCTCGAGTAAATGATTGGTGCTTTTGCATTCAAATTCTTGGTTTGATCTATAGTTGGTTGGCTATCTCCTCCTGATAAATGCTTAAACAAATCAATGATCTTGATGAGGGAGTTCATTCCAGGTGATGGAAAGCTTAGAACACGCAATGAAAAGGGATACACTGATCATTGTCGAGTACTTGGGCGGGGCTGTCAATTTTGATCCTTATGATATTACTAATCCAAGTCCTGATGGTGTTGTGATGTCTGCATGTATTAAGAAATGCCTTGAAGATGTTGGTGTGTCCCCTGAGGAGGTAATTTTTTTCCACCAATTTTTCTTGCCAAAGATGCTGGCGTGACCACTCAATCGAAACTAACCCGACCTGCCCGTTTTACAGCTCTAGACTTAATGATTGTAATTTAAAATGGTGTGCCAAAAAAGTAATTATATTCTCATATTTGTCTACCATGTTCAAGCTGAAAATTTGGCAAACTAATCAAGCCCTGTTTTTTTCAGGTTAACTACATCAATGCGCACGCAACATCTACGGTTATTGGTGATTTGACTGAGATAAATGCTATTAAAAAAGTCTTCAAGAAGGAACAGGATATCAAAATCAATGCAACAAAGGTACTTTTGTCTTAATTTCCTCTTCCAAAAGTTGCAAACTTTGAGGTTTACCAGAAACTACAATGCTGCTCTCTAGTTGTTAGCTGACCGCTTTTGTTTATTTGTTTCAGTCTATGATAGGGCACTCCCTGGGTGCTGCGGGTGCCTTAGAAGCCATTGCCACTGTTAGCTCCATTACGACGGGATGGCTTCATCCTACGATTAATCAATTTGTACGTACGAGTTACTTGCTTAATACTACCTTACATTTAAACAAGTCTAAAAGTTGTTTGAGCCTTGTTCATGCTCTAGTTCCATTGATGTTGTTCTGATTCTTCATTTTACTTGACAATACTCGTGTCATAAATTTATAGTTTTCTGATACAAGTTCGAGTAATTTTATCGTATAACATGGATCCCATGCCTAAATTTTTTAACTGCAGAACCTGGATCCTGCAATTGAGTTTGACATTGTTGCCAATGAAAAACAGCAGCATGAGGTTAATGTTGGTGAGACCTCCAATTGCAAGTTCTTCAAATATTGTCTCCCCCATTTGGCTATGATTTTAATTTATTTGATTTGGGCCATAATCCATGATACTAAACTGAGTTGTTCATTGATTCAGCGATTTCTAACTCTTTCGGAATCGGCGGTTAGAACTCTGTGGTGGCCTTTTCTGCCTTCAGGCCATGAAAAACAGTCTCGCCAATTTGTTATGAAAGATGTAGTTTATTGTACGGATTCATTATGTCTGCCCTTTCCCTGTTTCCTTAGCTATATGGGAATGAGTGCTTGTACTACGTATAAATTGTGTAAGTAGCCCCTGTATTTTTTATTCTGACATTTTTAGTCCGTGTGTTTTTGAAGCTGTTAAATTTGTTAAATTAAACTCTTTAGATTTAGTGATTAATAAGATTAAACCTTGATTCTTGAAGTGTTAATTTATGTCTTGGGATATTAATGTAGCTTTGAGAGTGAAACTATTGTTGCATGGAGTACAAACTCATCACCTACAACTTAATAGAAAAGAAAATATTTTCCATTTGTATAGTATTCTTAATATTTTGTCCCTATATTTATTGTTTAATTTGATTTTATTAATACTTTTATCAACATATATTTTTGTTTATTTAATCTAATCAAATTAAAATATTATTGTTTAACAAACAATATTTATTTAACACTAAATAAAAAAAAATATCTCATAATTTATCAATGGCCCTGTTTGGTAAGGAGAGGTTTGATTGGTCAATTTCGCTAATTTTGATGTTTGTTAAAGAGCTGATTGAGGTGGAATCTTTAATTTTGAAAAAACTGCTAATATAAGCTTTTTGAGATTAAAGGTTTTGACATAAGAATTATAAAGACTTTTTTACCCTTAATAATTATAAAAAAATTCAAAATAACTTAAGTTTAACCATTTCTATTTTAATTCTTCAACCCCATGTATTTACATTGTGACATTTGTAAATTAATACTTTTTAGGGAAAACTACACCACTGACCACCAAACAAATTGAGAATACCTATCTGAATCACCGAACTATAAAAAACGTCAATCACACCACTGAACTTATAAAATCAACTTATTTTGACCACCACCGTTAAAAATCTAACGGTGGAGTGAACGAACTGTCACGTGGCAATTGATGGGTATATTTAAAAATTACACATTTGGTCCATGTTATTTACACATTCTTTCAATTTAGTCATAATTTTAAATTAATAAAATAATAAATTATTTAATTAAGTGGTGACACTTGTCAAGACCATATTGGAGGATTTTAATTATTTATATTTAATTTTATTAATTTATTTCCTCCTCCAATCAGGTGGTGACACATGTCACCACCAATTTAGAGAAGAAATAATTTTTTCTTCATTTGCGCTAGGGTAAAATCAAACTTGGGTCTTCGGGGGTAAAGCCAATGGCTTTGCCACTGCACCAAGAAATACTTTGTGTTATAACTCTCCAGATTAGGGGTGTTCATTTTCAGATATCAGATCCGATCCGATCCGAAAATTCGGATCACCTAAATAGCGATCCGTATCCGATCCGAAAAAATCAGATATGCGAATATCCGAAAATTATGAATTTATTTGATTTTTTTAATTTAATGGTTCTATCTATGAAAATTTTAGGTTTTCGAATATAAAAATCAATAAATCATTGAATATAACAATATTTGTATCCATGGAAATTTCAATTTTTCATATATAACAAGTAAAAATATCAAATATAACAAGATTTATACCTATAAAAAAATTTGAATTTTCGGATATCGGATAATCGGATATCCGATCCGAATGTAAAACCACTATCCGTATCCGATCTGAAATTTTCGGATATCTGATCCGAATTATCCGAAAAATAAAAAACGGATCGGATATCCGAAATTTCGGATCGGATAATCGGATCGAATTTTTTTGAACACCCCTACTCCAGATATAATATATATCTCTTATTAGTTTTACATTTATAAGCCAAAATGTAACCCCCTCGTCCCGGTCTGGCCAGATGACCGGTCCGAGTGGGCCACACGGGGAAAACCGAAGCGAATCCCGTTAAGGTTCCCCCTCGGTTAGCAACCCTATTTTTTTTCTTTAACTTAATTTTTTCTAAAAGTTCATTTAAGTCCTATGTGATCAAACAGCGGATTAAAATACATGAGACAATCATTCGAACCCAAAACAGCATTCAAACAGCCCAATTTTAATCTTTTAGACAGGCCGTTTCGAAACACCCTCGAGGCGTATCGAAACGCCTTGACCAGGTCAACTGCCCCAGAGCCCATACAAGGGGCTGTATCGAAACGGTGGTCAACCGTTCCGAAACGCCCTCAACGGTCAACTTCTCGTGGTCAACGAGATTTTGACCGTTTCGAAACCCTCAGACCCGTTTCGAAACGCCTTCATCTCGTCAATTTCTCAGAATTCCAGTAGCCAAAACGTTCTGAAACGCGTATCGGAACAAGGGTTTCCAGAGGCCAAACCGTATCGATACGGGGTCCCTGAAGCCTACCCGTTCTGAAACGACCATCCCGTTTCGAAACGCGGGCTGTCTGCAACCTTTGAAAGACAGACTTAGGGGGGGTTTAACAAGTCTAAAGGTCCCATAAGACCCCTAAAGACACACAACACCAACAAACAAAGTCTAGAGGCATACATCCTAGGTTTAGCATACTCAAACACCCACAAGACATGGATTTAAACCACCTTTCATACATAGCAAATTTATACATTAGTAGCCATTCATACAAATCATGCTTGAAGACATTTATAACCAATAGGCACCATACATCATCAAATAAGCATACATGCCATCAAAACAATCTTAAGCATTCATAGGGCATCCATCATACTAGCATTTGGCAAGATATATCATGCTTACAAACCAAGTCAACCATAGACATCAAAATCATATATGAGTCTCACATAGCTCATTCAAACACACACTCTTGCCACATTGCTAAGCTACTACAAAATTATAATCCGTACTTGAGCAACAAAATTTGGAAAGCCCTTCTTGCCTTGCTCCGAGCTAACACCACGCTAATGATCTGCATTGTTAAAAATGAGAGCGTAAGCTATAAGCTTAGTGAGGATGCTCTAAAACCGAAAACATCAACAATGCAGGGTTCAAGCATGTATTCCCTAATTCTCGTTTCTATCATGCATAGGTAAAATGACAAGTAGACCTAGCTAGTCTTTCAAGAGGCATAATATGACATCTTACATCATACTAAGCTCAAACATCACATGTCAATGTCATGCACCACAAGTATAAGAACAAGTTCAATTAGCCACTATTAGTTTACCCGGATGTGTGGATTTAATCTCAACATTCACATTACCACGGTGGGATTACACTCATCACCGGACCTTGCATGGGCGGGATTCCACTCATCACCACATGCCCTACGGATGGGATTCCACTTATCATCCCGTAGAATATATATAAGCTTCCGGTGGAATATTACATCACCGTACTCCTTCTTGATGACTTAACGTCATCAAGGCCACGTACGTTTTGACTCAATTTGTGTGCACACTAATCTTAATGATCGATCATTTACACCCGGTAAGTTAATTAGTGCCAATTTACATTTACCACATCATATATCCATCAACCACATCTTATGCTCATCACATATACATATCATGGTATACATGTACAATTTAACCTACATTTCACAATAGCATAAATAGGCAAACACAATAACATTTGATGGAAGTCAAGAGCTAAATTAACAATTTAAATCCACCTAGAAATGACCTACCAAGCACATTTCAACTCAAACACCACACACTCTTGAACCAAACTTTAAAACACATTTAAAGTCACTCACCACCCTTCCTTAGCAACCAAAGCAAGCCTCCTACAAGCCCGGATTCGATCCCGATGCCTCTTCAATGTATCCTCTTGCTTCTAGCCAAACAAAACACATCCATTACTTCACAAATCAATGTTAATACTCAGCCATCATCTCACCCCATAAACACAAGCCAACTTCAATAATTTCCAAACCAATTAACCACCCAAAATACCCATTTTCGTGCTCCCTCAAAACCTAGCTGAAAATTCCATTTTCCAACATCCAAATGACCCCCAAATGGTCCCAAAACATCCTCATAACATACATAAACCATCAGCCCTCTAATTTTAACTTAAAGCCCACCAAAAATCAAGTTTTAGACACCTTAAAAATTGCCTCAAGAACCCATTTCGGGTTTTACCCAAACCCAACCATTTTAACATATGTTAAGCATTTTAAGGTGGTTAAACCAAAACCCAACATTATATTTCAAAACAACTTGAAAATCCCCATAAAACTCAAACTTTTATCAAACCCTAATTTTCAAAAGTTAATGGTTTTGAATTCTATGACTATGTAGAGATAGAGGATGAAGAGGAGAGTTAGAAAATGTTATTACCTCTCAAAATGGCCTTGGAATGAAGATGAAACTCAATGGAATAGTAACTTTTGAGTTGGGAGAGTTTGAAAAGGGGATTTGTTTTCTCACGTTGAAAAGAGGGGAGAGGGTAGAGAAGATGACAACTTTTTAAAAGTTGTCTTGCTTTTAAAATTCTTTTGGGTCAAATCACCAAAGTGGTCCATCCCCTTTATTTTAAATTTCAATTAACTCATGTCATGGCCAAAAAGATTTAATTTAATTTTACCGACTCGGACCACTAACCCGACTAACTCCTAACCCTAAGACACGGGTGTTACAACTCTCTCTCACTTAAGGAATTTCGTCCCCGAAATTACCTGACTAAAAGAGATACAAAAACTGCTTTTCCATATCCTTCTTCCTTTCCCAAGTGGCCTCGTCCACACCTCGACGTTGCCACCGCACTTTTACTAACTCAATCGATCTACCCCGCAACACCTTACTGTCAGAAGCTAAGATCTCAATTGGCTCTTCCTCATAAGTCAAATCCGGATTCAATTCAATCTCCTCTACGGGTATAACATGTGATGGATCGGACCTATACTTACGGAGCGTTGAAACATGGAATACATCGTGTATCTTCTCTAGCTCGGATGGCAAACGCAACTGATAAGCAACCAGACCAACCCTCTTCACAATCTCATACGGTCCTATGTACCTCGGACTCAACTTCCCCTTTCGGCCAAATATCATTACTTTCTTCCACGGAGATACCTTCAAGAACACCTTCTCACCCACTGAGAACTCAACTTCCTTCCTCTTCAAATCGGCATAGGACTTCTGCCTATCCAAAGCGGCCTTCAATCGCTCACAAATCAATTTTACCTTGTCAGTTGTCCCCTTGAGCAAATCCGGCATAGGCAACAACTTCTGTCCCACTTCAGCCCAACAAACTGGAGTTCTACACTTTCGGCCATACAAGGCCTCATACGGAGCCATCTGAATGCTCGACTGGAAGCTATTATTGTAAGCAAACTCAACTAGAGGCAAGTGCTTCTCCCACGTACCCTGAAAGTCAATGATGCAACAACGCAACATATCCTCTAAGATCTGAATAACTCTCTCTGACTGACCATCTGACTGAGGATGATAAGACGTGCTGAAGTTCAAACGGGTACCCAAAGCTGTATGTAGACACTCCCAAAATCGAGAAGTAAATCGCAGATCTCTATCTGACACGATGGACTTCGGTACACCATGCAGTCTAACAATCTCACCAATGTACAAATCGGCCAATCTATCTAGAGTGCAAGTAGTATTAACTGCCAAGAAGTGAGCACACTTCGTAAAACGATCCATAATAACCCACACTGAGTTCTTCTTCGTAGGAGTTAAAGGCAAACCCGAAACAAAATCCATGGTGATGTTCTCCCATTTCCATTCCGAAATCCTCAACGGCTGTAACAAAACTGAGGGAACCTGATGTTCCGCCTTTACCCTCTGACACACTAAGCACTTACTCACAAAGTCGGCTACATCTCTCTTCAAGACAACCCAAAAGTGCTCGTTCTTCAAGTCACGGTACATCTTCGTACTTCCAGGATGCATAACAAAGGGACTACTGTGGGCTTCAGTCAAGATCGTACGTCTCAAGTCACTGTCCTCTGGCATAACTATTATATTTTTGAAGCACAAAACCCCATCGGTACTAAAACTGTAGTCTGAAGATCTACCTTCGGCTATATCTAACACGTGAGGTGCCAAAGATCTATCTAAGAGCTGCTTCTCTCTAATCAACTGACCTAAAGTAGGTCTAACCTGAAGCTCAGCTACCAAACCACCATCTCCGGACAAACTCAATCTAGCAAACATGACCCTCAAGTCCACGACTATATTCCTACTCAATGCATCGGCCACCAAATTGGCCTTACCCGGATGGTACTCAATGGTAAGATCATAGTCTTTTAGCAACTCTAACCACCTACGATGTCTGAGATTCAAATCTCGCTGAGTCATAATGTACTTCAAACTCTTGTGATCGGTGTACACTGTGCATTTCTCACCGTACAAATAGTGCCTCCAAATCTTCAGAGCAAACACAACTGCAGCTAACTCTATGTCATGGGTCGGATAGTTGCGCTCATGGGTCTTCAACTGTCTTGAGGCATAAGCTACTACTCTCTTATCTTGCATAAGAACACACCCTAGCCCTACATAAGAAGCATCACTGTAAACTACATAGTCCTTCCCGAACTCAGGCTGAATCAAGATCGGTGTTTGGGTCAAAGCTTCTTTCAATTTCTCAAAGGCTCTCTGTCTTGCATCTGTCCACTCAAACTGAACACTCTTCTGAAGTAATTGTGTCAATGGAGCGGCTAACTTAGAGAAACCTTCTACGAATCTCCTATAGTATCCGGCTAAGCCTAGGAAGCTACGTACCTCTGTTACGGACTTCGGTTGCTTCCATTCAACAATGGCCTCAATCTTCTTCGGATCAACTCTAATCCCATCAGCTGACACTACATGTCCTAAGAAGACTACCTCTCGGATCCAGAATTCACACTTGCTCAACTTCGCATACAACTGATGATCTAGCAAAGTCTTAAAAACTAGTCTCAAGTGTCGGTCATGGTCTTCTTTAGTTCGCGAATACACCAAGATGTCATCTATAAACACAACTACAAACTGATCTAGATACTGATGAAAAATCATGTTCATCATATCCATAAAAGCAGTCGGAGCATTAGTCAACCCAAAAGGCATGACTAAAAACTCACAATGACCATACCTAGTCCTAAAGGTCGTCTTCGGTACATCAACCTCTCTTACCTTTAGCTGGTAATAGCCCGATCTCAAGTCAATCTTCGAAAAGACCGATGCTCATCTCAATTGATCAAACAAGTCATCAATTCTAGACAAGAGATATTTATTCTTCACTGTCAACTGATTCAACTGTCTATAATCTATACACATTCTCATGCTCCCATCTTTCTTCTTCACAAACAAAACTGGTGCACCCCAAGGTGAAGAACTAGGTCGAATGAAACCTCTATTTGTCAATTCTTGCAAATAAGTCTTCAACTCTTTCAATTATTTCAGTGCCATGCGATACGGAGCAATCAAAACAGGAGCTATGTAACCCCCTTAGCCCGGCCTAGACGGTTGACCCGAACTACGAAGATTACACGGGGAAAACCAAAGTCAACAGGAAAGTCAACCTTGATTAACGACCATTTTTTCTTTTTAATCTTGTCTAAATGCATATTAACCCTAGGTGAACTCTTGAGATAAGCATACTCAAAAATCACATCAATCGAAAGACAATTTGGGACTCAATTGCACAACATACGAATTTAGGGACCAAATTGTAAATTCTGGAAATTAAGAGGACCTTGCCAACTTTTAAATTACCATTATGAAACTAGTCATGTTTCATGCTTCTCTGCCAAATTTCATCTCAAACGGACATCTCAAACTCAATCAATTGCATATACAAAGATTGGGACTAAAACATGAGGTTTTCAAAACATATAACCATAAGATCCAGTGCCCAACTGTCGAGTGTTCCGAAACGGGGAAGTACCGTTCCGAAACGCGGGACCGTTCCGAAACCTGTTGCGGAACACGGCTTGACAGTGGCAAATCCGTTTCGAAACGGCTCTACCCGTTTCGAAACGCCATGGCCATTTCAGGCCATCTGTTCCGAAACAGTAGCACCCGTTCCGATACGGGCTGCCCAGAAATGCAGAATTTTTCTGGTTTAACACCCTTTCGACCCAATAAACACATTCATATGACCTCCTTAACATACCAACAAGTCATCAAACATTAAGGGAACATATTAGCATCATCAAAACTCAATCATGGCATCAATTAAGGAAAATCCCAAATCTATAGGCATGCATCCTATAATGAAAATCATGCAATCAACAAATCACCAAAACCAAATACCAAATGGCCCTTTACATGTTCCAAACACCATAGGCAACAAACCAAACTTAGGGAGTCCAAAACATCTCCCAAAAATCACAACCTAGGTTCCCATTGCCAAATACCAAAAGCTAATAGTGTTGTGAAAATAGTCACCATACATGAGCTTAGACTTTCACTTGGATCCTTGACCTCCTTGCTGCCCTTAAAGCACTTCAATGCTCTACATTATTGGTTCAAGAAAGAGAGAGCGTAAGCACATATGCTTAGTGAGGAATGCTCTAATAAAACAACACAATAAGGCATTTTGTAAAAACACCTTTCCAAGGCCTTAATTTCAAAACAACATTTATCATGCATCTATGCATACAAACCAAGCATCTCATGCTTCAATTCAACAACATGTCATATTGGCTTTCAAGTGATAATCCATAACCATTTTTCAACTCAAAACACAATCGGATACGCGAATTACAAGCGCTGTCCCATACGCTTCATACACACTACCAATATCAAGGTGGAGTTTACCGGTACAATCACAACCCCTCAACACCCGTGATGGAGTCTACGGTACAATCACAAACCCTCTACATCACTCATTGGTAGTTGTATCACATCACTAACGAGAACACGGGACACACTACACAAGATCCACACATGGACTTTTAACCACCGTTGTGATCTTAACCATCTCGTTAGTGTACTTGGATGGAGTTTACGGTACAATCACAACCCCTCAACATCCAAGGCGACTTTATTCACGGTGCACCCAATCCTATAGCCGGCTAACTATATCCGATTCAAGTACTTTTAAACCAACACATCACTTGCCAATATACATCATTTAACATCATCAATCCACTGTTTTAAAGCATTTAACAAAGCCATTAAACCATCATGCATCACTATGCATCAAAACCACATTTATCAATGTCAAACCAAGGATCTCTTACCTTGAGCATCCTTCAACACACGGCTTACAAAACCAGCATTAAACATGCTTTCAAAACAGAATTTAAAACATGCAAAATAAACACATTGCATTCAACCATCTCATGGTTCTTCAACAAGAGAGTTTCTCCGAAAACTTACTCTTGAGCTTAGCTAAGTTGTTTAGACTTAAACTAAGCTCCCATAACCTTCAAACATTGGTTTCAAAGCTGAAAACCAAACTTCACTCACCGATTCCGTTTCGCAAGCTTGCCGAAACACCGATCAAGCCTCCGGATCAACACCACAAGGATCCGAAGATGTCTCCCTTGTTTTAAACACATCAAAGCAGAGGATCAATGCATCATCATGCATTAAAATCTTCAGCCACAACACCTAAACTCGCTGCTCTCACCAAAACTCACATTTGGGCTACCAAACACAACCGAAATCACATCCAAACACCTCTACAACATTACCCAGCCAAGATCCATCAATTCCAAACATTCTTAAACATCAATTAACATCCAAAAAGAACCTAATCGCGTCCTTATACCTCCAGCTATAGTAGAACATCAAAATCACCCCAAAAACCACCATTAACTCAAGCAAAAACTTAGGAAAATCAACCTATCCGGGATTGCATTGATTAAACCTCAATTACACATCATTTATACATCCAAAATACATCAAGAAGACATCTCAAAACAGAGCCCAATCATTTAATACGAATTTATTCAAAATTAAATCCAAATCTTGCATTTTAAGCCAAAATCAAGATCACAACATCAAAACCTTTAATAAAACTCAATTTAAGGATTGAGAACTTGGGAATTTCAGTAAAGAACTGATTATTTAGAGGAGAAGGACGTTCATACCTCTAAATGTGGATTTCTCCTTGTTTAGAGCCAAAATTCTTGAAAATTCAATAAGCAAATGATGAGGATTTGGTGTAGAAATGATTAGAAATCATTTAGAGATTGAAATCTCAACTTTAGGTGTGAAAATCAAAGGAAAAGTGGTTGTGGAAATGTGTTTGGCTGAGGGAAAATTGAGAGAAAAAGAAATGGGAAAATTTTGACAAAAGTTAGTTATAAAACCAAAATATCTATTTTCCCTCCTTTCCTTTTATTAAATAACATTAAATAAATCTTTAATATTTAAGAAAAATCTGGAGAAACCCTCCCTTGGGTAAATTAGCTCCTTAAAGATTCAAAGTTTCAATCATTTTAAAACAGTCACCAACTTTTCAAAAATTACATTTTAGTCACTAACTTGAAATTTCATATTTCCAAACCCCATTTTGTAAAATTGATTTCACCACTCTCTTATATATAATAAAAGAGGATTTTTAGATATTTTTCCATATTTTTAATGCATCCCGAACTAGGTTTTCCCTAAAATCACCTTTTATATTCGAACTGTAGTTTAAACCAGTCCGGTTCAGACCCTAAACTTCCAAGCCCAAAATTGGGGTGTTACAACTCTCCCCCCCCCCCTTAAGAAATTCCGTCCTCGAAATTTACCTGTAGGAAAAAGGTACGGAGACTGCTTCAACATGTCATCCTTCCGTTCCCACGTGGCTTCTTCAGCACCATGATGCTTTCACAACACCTTTACCAACTCAATGGTCTTGCCTCGAAGAACTTTACTATCCGAATCCAGAATCTCCACCGGTTCCTCATCATAGGTCAAATCCGGATTCAACTCCACTTCTTCCACAGGCATCACATGAGAAGGATCCGATCTATACTTCCGAAGCATAGAAACATGAAACACATCATGAATCTTCTCTAGCTCTTGCGGTAACCTCAACTTGTACGCAACAGGACCCACACGCTCAATCACCTCGTATGGTCCAATGTACCTAGGGCTCAACTTACCATTTCGGCCAAACCTCATCACTTTTTTCCAAGGCGAAACTTTCAAAAACACACGGTCACCCACCGCATACTCAAACTCCTTACGCTTCAAATCTGCGTAAGACTTTTGCCGATCAGAAGCTGCCTTCAAACGCTCACAAATAAGCTTCACCTTCTCGGTGGTTCCTTTCAACAAAGTTGGCATCGAAACCAATTTCTGACCTGTTTCAGCCCAACAAAGAGGAGTCCTACACTTCCTCCCGTACAAAGCTTCATAAGGTGTCATTTGAATACTTGTCTGATAACTATTATTATAGGAAAACTCCACCAAAGGCAAATGTTTCTCCCAAGAACCCTGAAACTCAATCACGCAGCACCTCAACATATCCTCTAACACCTGGATAACACGCTCAGACTGTCCATCCGACTGCGGATGATAAGATGTACTGAAATTCAACCGTGTACCCAAAGCCTGATGCAAACACTGCCAGAAACGCGATGTAAACCTCGGATCTCTATCCGACACAATCGACTTTGGCACACCATGCAACCGCACAATCTCAGCAATGTACAACTCCGCAAGCTTATCCAAAGTGTACGTAGTATGCACAGGCAAGAAATGCGCACACTTCGTCAGGCGATCCACAATCACCCACACCGAATTCTTCTTCGATGGCGACAAAGGAAAACCAGACACAAAGTCCATGGTAGTCATCTCCCACTTCCACTCAGGAATTCTCAACGGTTGCAACAACCCTGAAGGAAACTGATGCTCAGCCTTAACTCGCTGACATACCATGCACTTGCTTACAAACTCGGCAACATCTTTCTTTAAACCCACCCAATAGTACTCATCACAAAGATCACGGTACATCTTAGTACTACCAGGGTGCATAGCAAAAGGACTACTATGAGCTTCAGTCAGAATAGCACGCCTCAAATCAGCATCATTGGGCACTACTATCCGACTCCCAAAGCATAACACTCCATCATTGTTAAAGCAGAAATCCGATGGCCTATCCTCCGCAATATCCTGTACATGTGGCACCAAAGAATCATCCAACAACTGCTTTTCCTTTATCAACTGAATCAAGGATGGTTTCACTTGCAACTCAGCCACAAGACCACCATCACGCGAAATGCTCAAACTGGCAAACATAGCCCTCAACTCCACAGCTACCTTCCTACTCAAGGCATCCGCTACAACATTAGCTTTACCCGGATGGTACTCGATCGTCAAATTGTAATCCTTAAGCAACTCCACCCAACGTCGTTGCCTAAGATTCAACTCTTTCTGAGACATCAGATACTTCAAACTCTTGTGGTCCGTGTACACAATACACTTCTCACCATACAGGTAATGTCTCCAAATTTTTAAAGCAAAAACTACCGCTTCTAACTCAATGTCATGCGTAGGATAATTGCGCTCATGCACCTTCAACGGACGCGATGCATAAGCCACCACCTTACCTTCTTGCATCAACACACATCCCAAACCAACGTAGGACGCATCACTATACACCACAAACTCTTTCCCTGATTCAGGTTGAACCAAGATAGGAGCTTGCGTTAAAGCTGCCTTAAGCTTCTCAAAAGCTTACTGTCTCGCTTCCGTCCACTCATACTTAACATCCTTCTGCAACAACTTCGTCAAAGGTGCAGCAATCTTTGAAAACCCATCCACGAACCTCCGATAGTATCCTGCCAACCCAAGGAAACTACGGACTTCATGAACAGACTTAGGAGGCTTCCAATTCATCACTGCCTCAATCTTCTGAGGATCAACACGAATTCCCTCAGCAGAAACCACATGACCAAGAAACACAACTTCTCTAAGCCAGAACTGACACTTTCTCAGCTTGGCATAAAGCTGATTCTCCAACAAAGCTTGCAACACAATTCTCAAATGCCCTTCATGCTCCTCCTCAGTACGAGAGTACACGAGAATATCATCAATGAACACCACAACAAATTTATCCAAGTATTCATGGAACACTCTATTCATCATGTCCATGAAAGCTGCAGGAGCATTCGTCAAACCAAACGGCATCACAAGAAACTCATAATGCCCATACCTCGTTCTGAAAGCTGTCTTTGGTACATCCACATCCTTCACCTTCAGTTGATAATACCCTGACCTTAAGTCAATTTTAGAGAACACAGCCGCTCCTCGAAATTGATCAAAAAGATCATCAATTCTCGGCAACGGATACCGATTCTTGATAGTCAACTTGTTAAGCTGACGGTAGTCAATGCACATTCTCATAGTGCCATCCTTTTTCTTCACAAACAAGACCGGTGCACCCCAAGGTGACACACTCGGCCGAATGAAACCACGATCAAGCAACTCTTGAAGTTGCGTCTTCAGCTCTTTTAACTTCTTAGGTGTCATTCGATAAGGAGTAATGGACACTAGAGTTGTGTTTTCATACAGCTCAATCCCAAACTCCACTTCGCGATTAGGAGGCAATCCAGGCAACTCCTCCGGAAACACACCAGGAAACTCTCGCACAGTCCTGATATCTTGCACACGCAACTCTTTAGAGCTAGGATTCATCACAAAGGCTAGGTAAGCTTCACAACCTTGCCTCAGCATCCGGCTCGCTTCCAACGTAGACACCACATTGGCAAGAAACTTCACATTCTCACCAACCACCACCACTTCATAATCATCCGCAAGTTTCAACGAAACTCGCTTATTCTCAAAATCCACTACAGCTCGATGCTCAACAAGCCAATCCATACCAAGGATTACATCAAAACCATAGAAAGGCAATTCCATAAGATCAACATGAAAAACATGATCTTGCACAACCAAGGGACATCTTCTATAAAGCTTTCGAGTCACAACAGTCTCACCAAAAGAACTAGTTACACACATACCAACATCCAAAGACTCAACAGGCAAACCAAGCAATTGAGCATGTTCACGCAATATGTATGAGTGTGTAGATCCAGAATCAATCAAGGAAAGTAATGACAAAGATTGCAAAGTGAAAGTACCTGCGATCACATCCGTGTCATTCCTCCCCTCCCTCTGAGCATACACTCTGGCCTGGCCACTAGGGATGTAAAAAGCTGACCCGACCTGGAAACCCGACTGAAACCTGCTCGAGTCAGAACTTGATTTGACCCGAAGATTTGATGACCCGAACCCGATCTATAACCGACTGTTGTTGACTCGAACCCGAATTTGACATGTTACTATAGTAACCGAACCCGATCTGTGTCCGACTGAAAACGACCCGAACCCGAATTGGACCTGTTACTATGGACCTGAAACCCGACCTGCGTCCGACTGAAACGAACCCGAACCCGAAGCCGACCTGGCAGATAACCGAATTTACCCTACTGAATTGACCCGATATCCGATTTTACCCGACCTGAAATGAACCCGACCTGAAATGGACCCGACCTGAAACGGACCCGACCTGAAATGGACCGACTTGAAATGAACCCGACCTGTTTTGAACCCGACCTGTTTTAAACCCGACCTGTTGTTGACCTGAACTGATAAAATACAAGTTTGTTTGTAATAATATTAGCTCTCAGATCTTATAGCAAAGACATAGTTTATCTCACATAAAATACTTTATTTCAATACAAATGAGAAATCAATATTGAACATTTGGTGGAATTAAAATATTGAATTTCAAAATTATAAGGACTTAATAAGTATTCAAACTCAAAATTTAGGGACAATACATAGTTTATCTACTAATTATACTTATATAGACCTAAATTGTTATTAGACCAAAAAATTGAGGACACATGTGAGTTGTGACATGCTCATCCTTCTTTTAGTTCAACCATGTTTAATTAAATCTAAAGAAATTATACCAAAAGTTAACACTAAAAAAACAAACTAAAACTTAAATAATTTAAACCCTAAGCATCTAATTAAGGAAGGGCCTAAAGGGTAATTAACCCTTAAATAACAAATTCAATTCAAAACTCCGTCAATATTCACTTTTATTTGGCGCCTCCCCTCCCCCGCCAATTCTTTATCGAAATTCCCCCCCCCCCCCCCAATTTGGCTACAAACTTTTCCCCAAATTAAAAATTAAAGTATTTTTAATTTTTAACTTTCCCCCTAAATAAAAAACTAAAATTATTTTTAATTTTTAACTTCTCCCCTAATTAAAATTTTTAATTAAATAAAATTTTAATTTAATGATCATAATTAATAAAATGATTTAAATTTTAAATAATTTATTTTTAATTCATCCATCACAAGTTATTAATTTAATAAAATTTAAGTTATTAACGCCACAAATAATTTATATTAAATGAGTTAGTACTAAGCATATTGAATTATTTAATAAAATTTAAAACTTAGAAGCGTGAAATGAATATTTAAATACAATTTTTTATACATATATATTAAATTGATTATATATGTATATTTAACAGAAATATTATTTAACACTTTAAATTGATTTAAAAAATTAATAGTTAATATTTTACATTTATCAACACTTTAAATTCATCAAATCATTGACCCTAAACCCTAAACTATAATGTATATAAGTATGTATATATCTATCAATGTATGAACTCGAAACCCTTGATGAGTTTTACCTTAAACCTTAAACTCTAAACACTAAACCCTAAATCCTAAACCCTAATGTATGTAAGTATGTATGTATATACCTATCAATGTCTAACGTCTAAACCCTTAATGAAGTTTTCCATAAACCCTAAACCCTTAAATCCACAACTTAAACCCATAAACCATAAACTCTAAACCCTAAACCCTAATATATGTAAGTATGTTTATATCTATCAATATATAAACCCTAAACCCTTAATGAGTTTTCACTACACCCTAAACTCTAGACAATTAATCGTAAACCATAAACCATAAACATTAAATCCTAAACCCTAATATATATATAAGTATGTATATATGTAGATATCAATGTATGAGCCCTAAACCCTTAATGAATTTCTCCCTAAACCTTAAATACTAAACACTAAACCTAAACCTTAAACCATAAACACTTAATGAAGTTTTCATAAAACTCTAAACCCTAAACCCTTAAATCCACAACATAAACCCTTAAAATATAAACTCTAAACTTTAAACCCTAATGTATGTAAGTATGTTTGTATCTATCAATGTATGAACCCTAAACCTTTAATGAGTTTTCGCTACACCCTAAAGTCTAAACCTTAAACCCTAATGTATGTAAGTATGTATATATGTAGCTATCAATGTATGAGTCCTAAACCCTTAATGAATTTTACCCTAAACCCTAATGCATGTATGTAAATGTACCTATAAATGTATGAACCCTAAACTCATATTCATTATTTTTTAATCCGTCCAATATTTTATAATTTTAATTTGATATTTTCATCATTCAAGACCCTAAAACTTTATTTTTATTCAAAATCGACCAACATTTTTTTTAATTTGTCTAATGTTTTATTATTTTAATTTAATATTTTCTTTATTCTAGTCCTTTAACTTTATTTTAATTCCGTATTGATCTTTGTATATATTTTAATTTATCATGTTTTATAATTTTAATTTGAAATTTTGTTCATTCTAGACCCTAAAACTTTATTTTTATTCTAAATTGACCTCTACTTATTGTTTTTTTAATTACTCTAATTTTTATACTTTTAATTTGATATTTTTGTTCATTATAGTCCTCAAAACTTTATTTTTATTCCAAATTGACCCATTTTCCTTGTTTTCTTTTAAATTTGTCTAATGTTTTATAATTTTAATTTGATATTTTTGTTCATTATAATCTGTGAAAGTTTATTTTTAATCCAAATTGACCCCTTTTCAGTCCAAATTGACCCATTTTCATTATTTTTTTAATTACTCCAATATTTTATAATTTTAATTTGATATGACTTTAAATAATTAACTCAAAATCAATGACGATTGACGGAGGCCAACCTAAAGTCTATCAACTACATATACGGTTGTACCGAACTCAAACTCAATACGAATTCCAATTCCGAAAATACCCTGACCTGAATTACCCGACCTAAAACTACCCGGCCTGAAATTACCTGACCTGAAATGCACCCGACCTGAAATGCAACCGACCTGAAATGAACCCGACCTGAAATGAACCCGACCTGAAATGGACCCGACCTGAAATGGACCCGGCCTGAAACGGACCCGACCTGAAACGGACCCGACCTGAAACGGACCCGACCTGAAATGGACCCGACCTGAAATGGACCCGACCTGAAGTGTATCTGAACCCGAATTAACCTGTCAATTACCTGCTTCGGACCCGACCCGTTTTGACCCGACCTGAAATGGACTCGACCTGAAATAGACCCGACCTGAAATGGACCCGACTTGAAATGGACCCGACCTGAAATAGACCCGACCTGAAACCCGTCCGATTACATGTTTTTACATCCCTACTGGCCACCACCCTCAGGCTGGACAGCTACCACATGAGCCACATTCCTTCCACCATCCTCCCTACGCTGGAAGTTACCGCGGTCGCGCCCACGACCTCTCTGTGATGCAACAACTCCAGGAGTACGTCCCTGACCACCACTGGCCAACAGAGGACACTCCCTCCTCATGTGATCCGCCGAACCACAGTTCCAGCACGAATTACCGGTCACCACAACAGGAGCCTGCACTTCCCTCGCTGCTCGAGGACAATCACGCCTCAAATGACCACGCGATCCACATGCCCAACATGTGTTCTGATCAGCTCTCGCCCTATCTCCCTGAACAGGCGCACCTTGCCCTCCACCACCACGCCTAACTGAAGACTGATACTTCCGATCACGTCCTCTCTTGTTCCGTCCGCCACCGGAACCATACTCAGCAGCTCGCTTGCCTGCACTAGAAACAAATCCTCTAGAAGATAAACCCAAATTCAGCTCAATATCTTTTGCTCTACCAACCAGCACATCAAAGTTAGTGTACTCAGTAGCCAACATATAGGTCTTCACTTCCGTCACCAATCCATAACGGAAATGTTCACACCTCTCCCGCTCATCAGGGATAAGCTCAAGTGCGTACTGACTGAGTCGGACAAACTGAACCTCGTACTCAGCCACTGACATGCTCCCTTGAGTAAGAGACATGAATTCCCTTTTCTTTTCATCCAGGTACCGCACACCCAGATACCTTTTCTTGAACGCGTTCAGAAAGAACGTCCAAGTCACATCAGCATCTTTCATTCCGGAGATAGTGGTTGTCCACCAGGTATACGCTTCGTCATGCAACAACGATATTACACAGCACAGTTTCTGCACTTCATTGCAGTTCATTTGTCCCAAAATTCTCTTGGTACTTTCCAACCAAGACTCAGAACCTTCAGCAGATAAACCCCTGAACTCAGTCCCTCCCAGACTGCGCAAGCGTTCCAGAGGTAGTCTAACATTAGCATCTCCCTGATGCCCAGCTCCATGTGCTCCAGCTACCGCCGCCTGAAAGGCTCCAGCAATAGCCTGAATCAACACTGTCATGTCAGGAGCAGCCTGCCCCTGCCCAGCTTCAGGTCCAGCGACCCCAGCATTAGCACCAGCACCAACTCCCTCACCCCCAGCACCACCACCACCAGGTGGAGGAGGTAAATCCACCATATTTTCAGCATTCTCTTCATTCTCATTTTGAGCCATAGCTCGCGTATTAATCCTCGTCTCTCTACGAGGTCCCATTTACTAAACAATGCAATCACAAATGCAATAAACAAAGTCATGCTCAGCAAGGTAAGCAATCCAAGTACTCAAGCTCATTTTCAATTAAAAACAAATCATTTCATTAGCTTTGATATGGCAATGGGTCCCTCTAACATGCTTTACCACAGCATACACCACAATTGTAACATGCTTACAATTCATACATCATACTTTCACTCAACAAGCATACAAAGCAATCATACACTTATCACCCATATAACCATTCCCAAATACTCGAGAACTCAGCTCTGATACCACCAAATGTAACCCCCTTAGCCCGGCCTAGACGGTTTACCCGAACTACGAAGATTACACGGGGAAAGCCAAAGTCAACCCGAAAGTCAACCTTGATTAACGACCTTTTTTTTCTTTTTAATCTTGTCTAAATGCATATTAACCCTAGGTGAACTCTTGAGATAAGCATACTCAAAAATCACATCAATCGGAAGACAATTTGGGACTCAATTGCACAATATACGAATTTAGGGACCAAACTGTAAATTCTGGAAATTAAGAAGACCTTGCCAACTTTTAAATTACCATTATGAAATTAGTCATGTTTCATGCTTCTCTGCCAAATTTCATCTCAAATGGACATCTCAAACTCAATCAATTGCATATACAAAGATTGGGACTAAAACGTGAGGTTTTCAAAACATATAACCATAAGATTCAGTGCCCAACGGTCGAGTGTTCCGAAACGAGGAAGTACCGTTCCGAAACGCGGGACCGTTTCGAAACCTGTTGCGGAACAGGGCTTGACAGTGGCAAATCCGTTTCGGAACGGCTCTACCCGTTTCGAAACGCCATGGCCATTTCAGGCCATCTGTTCCGAAACAGTAGCACCCATTCCGATACGGGCTGGCCAGAAATGCAGAATTTTTCTGGTTTAACACCCTTTCGACCCAACAAACACATTCATATGACCTCCTTAACATACCAACAAGTCATCAAACATTAAAGGAACATATTAGCATCATCAAAACTCAATCATGGCATCAATTAAGGAAAATCTCAAATCTATAGGCATGCATCCTATAATGAAAATCATGCAATCAACAAATCACCAAAACCAAATACCAAATGGCCCTTTACATGTTCCAAACACCATAGGCAACAAACCAAACTTAGGGAGTCCAAAACATCTCCCAAAAATCACAACCTAGGTTCCCATTGCCAAATACCAAAAGCTAATAGTGTTGTGAAAATAGTCACCATACATGAGCTTAGACTTTCACTTGGATCATTGACCTCCTTGCTGCCCTTAAAGCACTTCAATGCTCTACATTATTGGTTCAAGAAAGAGAGAGCGTAAGCACATATGCTTAGTGAGGAATGCTCTAATAAAACAACACAATAATGCATTTTGTAAAAACAACTTTCCAAGGCCTTAATTTCAAAACAACATTTATCATGCATCTATGCATACAAACCAAGCATCTCATGCTTCAATTCAACAACATGTCATATTGGCTTTCAAGTGATAATCCATAACCATTTTTCAACTCAAAACACAATCGGATACGCGGATTACAAGCGTTGTCCCATACGCTTCATACACACTACCAATATCAAGGTGGAGTTTACCGGTACAATCACAACCCCTCAACACCTGTGATGGAGTCTACGGTACAATCACAACCCCTCCACATCACTCATTGGTAGTTGTATCACATCGCTAACGAGAACACGGGACACACAACACAAGATCCACACATGGACTTTTAACCACCATTGTGATCTTAACCATCTCGTTAGTGTACTTGGATGGAGTTTACGGTACAATCACAACCCCTCAACATCCAAGGCGACTTTATTCACGGTGCACCCAATCCTATAGCCGGCTAACTATATCCGATTCAAGTACTTTTAAACCAACACATCACTTGCCAATATACATCATTTAACATCATCAATCCACTGTTTTAAAGCATTTAACAAAGCCATTAAACCATCATGCATCACTATGCATCAAAACCACATTTATCAATGTCAAACCAAATATCTCTTACCTTGAGCATCCTTCAACACATGGCTTACAAAACCAGCATTAAACATGCTTTCAAAACAGAATTTAAAACATGCAAAATAAACACATTGCATTCAACCATCTCATGGTTCTTCAACAAGAGAGTTTCTCCGAAAACTTACTCTTGAGCTTAGCTAAGTTGTTTAGACTTAAACTAAGCTCCCATAACCTTCAAACATTGGTTTCAAAGCTGAAAACCAAACTTCACTCACCGATTCCGTTTCGCAAGCTTGCCGAAACCCCGATCAAGCCTCCGGATCAACACCACAAGGATATGAAGATGTCTCCCCTCTTTTAAACACATCAAAGCAGAGGATCAATGCATTATCATGCATTAAAATCTTCAGCCACAACACCTAAACTCGTTGCTCTCACCAAAACTCACATTTCGGCTACCAAACACAACCGAAATCACATCCAAACACCTCTACAACATTACCCAGCCAAGATCCATCAATTCCAAACATTCTTAAACATCAATTAACATCCAAAAAGAACCTAATCACGTCCTTATACCTCCAGCTATAGCAGAACATCAAAATCACCCCAAAAACCACCATTAACTCAAGCAAAAACTTAGGAAAATCAACCTATCCGGGATTGCATTGATTAAACCTCAATTACACATCATTTATACATCCAAAATACATCAAGAAGACATATCAAAACAGAGCCCAATCATTTAATACGAATTTATTCAAAATTAAATCCAAATCTTGCATTTTAAGCCAAAATCAAGATCACAACATCAAAACCTTTAATAAAACTCAATTTAAGGATTGAGAACTTGGGAATTTCAGTAAAGAACTTAGTATTTAGAGGAGAAGGACGTTCATACCTCTAAATGTGGATTTCTCCTTGTTTAGAGCCAAAATTCTTGAAAATTCAATAAGCAAATGATGAGGATTTGGTGTAAAAATGATTAGAAATCATTTAGAGATTGAAATCTCAACTTTAGGTGTGAAAATCAAAGGAAAAGTGGTTGTGGAAATGTGTTTGGCTGAGGGAAAATTGAGAGAAAAAGAAATGGGAAAATTTTGACAAAAGTTAGTTATAAAACCAAAATATCTATTTTCCCTCCTTTCCTTTTATTAAATAACATTAAATAAATCTTTAATATTTAAGAAAAATCTGGAGAAACCCTCCCTTGGGTAAATTAGCTCCTTAAAGATTCAAAGGTTCAATCTTTTTAAAACAGTCACCAACTTTTCAAAAATTACATTTTAGTCACTAACTTGAAATGTCATATTTCCAAACCCCATTTTGTAAAATTTATTTCACCACTCTCTTATATATAATAAAATAGGATTTTTAGATATTTTTCCATATTTTTAATGCATCCCGAACTAGGCTTTCCCTAAAATCACCTTTTATATTCGAACCGTAGTTTAAACCGGTCCGGTTCAGACCCTAAACTTCCAAGCCCAAAATTGGGGTGTTACAAGCTGAATCAGAGTAAGTCTCAATGGTGAACTCTACCTCTCTGTCTGGTGGTAACCCTGACAACTCTTCGGGAAACACACTAGGAAAGTCACATACTGTCCGGATGTCTTGAGGTCTAACCTCACTCATGTTAGGGTTCATCACATACGCCAAGTATGCTTCACACCCCAACTCAACTAACCTCTTAGCCTCTAAAACTGAAACTACATTGGACAAGAACTTCACGTTCTCACCCACCACTACAATCTCGTAGTCATCTGCGAGCTTCAAAGAAATCCTCTTTGTTTCAAAATCTATCCTAGCTCTATGCTCCGTGAGCCAGTCCATACCCAGAATCACATCAAAACCATAGAAAGGTAGCTCCATCATATCCACTGGAAACACATGTCCCTGAACCATCAACGGACACCTTCTGTACATCTTTCTAACCACTACCGTGTCCCCAAAGGAACTAGTAACACTAACTCCTACCTCTAACATTTCACAAGGCATATTCAAAGACTGTGCATGCTCACTCAATATGTAGGAATGTGTAGACCCAGAGTCAATCAAAGAAAGCAAACCCAAAGACTGTATCAAGAAGTTACCTGGGATCACATCGGTGTCATGTTGATCCCCACGCTGAGCGTAAACTCTGGCTTAACCTCCGCTCTCCGGCTGAACTGCAACTACATGTGCTATGTTCCTCTGTCCATCATTCCTCGGCTGGATATAGGGATGTAAAAAGCTGACCTGACCTGAAAACCCGACTGAAACCTGCTCGAGTCAGGACCTGATTTGACCTGAAAATTTAATGACCCGAACCCGATTTGTAACCGACTGTTGTTGACCCGAACCTGAATTCGACCTGTTACTGTAGTGACCGAACCCGACCTGCGTCCGACTGAAAACGACCCGAACCCGAATTGGACTTGTTATTGTGGACCTGAAACCCGACCTGCGCCCGATTGAAACGAACCCGAACCCGAAGCTGACCTGACAGATAACCGATATTACCCGACTGAATTGACCCGAGATCCGATATTACCCGACCTGTTTTGAACCCGACCTGTTTTGGACCCGACCTGTTAATTGACCCGACCTGCTTTGAACCCGACCTATTTTTAACCTGAACTGATATTGATCTGACTTGATATTTACCTGATATATAGTTGAAGAAATTTACGATTTGATTAATTTAAAGTGTTGCTAAATGTAAAGTATTAATTTATTAAATTAATTTAATACTAACTCGTTCAATATAAATTATTTGTGAAGTTTAGTAAGAATTAACATACTTAAATTTATTTTATTAAAAATATTCAAAATTTAAAATTCTTATTAAATTAATAAGTTGTGAAGGATGAATTTAAAACAAATTATTTAAAATTTAAATCAATTTATTAATTGTGATCATTAAATTTAAGAAATATTTTATTAAAAAATTTAATTATAACTATTAAAATAATAAAAAAATATTTTTTAGTTTAGGGGAATTTTTTTTTGAATTAATGGGGGAATTTTTTTTTTATTGATAGAAAATTATGAGTGAATTTTGGCACCATATCAAACAAAATAGGGGAATTTTGACACCATATCAAACAAAAACAAAATTGGGGAGGGGGTGGTTTGCCGCCATTCAAACAAAATTGCGTTTGGGGTTGGGGGGTTGCCGCCATTCAAACAAAATTGGGTTTTGGGGGTTGGTTTGCCGCCATTCAAACAAAATTGGGTTGGGGGATGGATTTTGCCGCCTATAAAACAAATTGAGGGTGGATGTGAGATTTTTTTATTTAGGGGTTAATTATGCTTTAGGTCCTTTCTTAATTAGATGGTTAGGGTTTAGGTTTTAGTTTATTTTTTTAGTCTTAATTTTTGGTTTAGTTTTTTAAATTTTATTTAATTAGGTCATGCTTCATAAATTAATTAATTATTAAGCTTTTTGGTTTGCTTTAAATTTAATTTGGTTCTCATATAAAGATTTGGTAAGTAATTATGTTTAAAAATTTTATTCATTTGTGATTTGGGCTCTAATTAATAATTTGGTTTTAATTTATTTTTAGATTTGTCCTTTTTATGTTTCAATTTATTTTGTTTATTAGATTTATGAGTTTATGTTTAGGGTTTAAGGGTAAGTGTGTCAAGTTAATTGTTTGGGGCTATGAGATTAGTTTAGGGATTATGTGATTATGCTTGCACTCTAATTATTAGTGAATAGTGTCTGTAAGATTTAGATATTTATGTTTGGGGTTTAGGGGTAAATGTGTCAACTTAATTATTTGGGGTTATGAAATTAGTTTAAGGATTAGGGGATTAGGCTTGTACTCTAATTATTAGTGATTATAAGATTTAAGGGTTGAGGTTTATGGGTATTGTTTAGGGGTATACATATATACATACAAATATGTATGTTCTAGTATATATATATATACATACTAAAACTTACATACACATATATATATATGTGTATGTATATATATATATATATATATATATATAATTATAACAATATATATATATAAACTAAAACTTACATACATACATGTATATATATACTAAAACTTAAATATATGCATATATATGTGTTTTAGTATGTATGTATACATGTGTGTTTTAGTATTTTCTTCATTCTAGTCCATTAACTTTATTTTAATTTGTCCACATTTATTATTCCAAATTGACCCACATTTATTTTTTTAATTTGTCCAATGTTTTATTATTTAAATTTAATATTTTCTTTATTCTAGTCCCTTAACTTTATTTTAATTTCATATTAACCCCTTTTATATATATTTTAATTCATCATGTTTTATAATTTTAATTTGAAATTTTGTTCATTATAGACCCTAAAACTTTATTTTTATTCTAAATTGACATCTACTTATTGTTTTTTTAATTACTCTAATTTTTTAATTTGATATTTTTGTTATTACAATCCCCAAAATTTTATTCCAAATTGACCCATTTTCATTGTTTTCTTTTAAATTTGTCTAATGTTTTATAATTTTAATTTGATATTTTTGTTCATTATAATCCGTGAAACTTTATTTTTAATCTAAATTGACCATTTTTCAGTACAAATTGACCCATTTTCATTATTTTTTAATTACTCCAATATTTTATAATTTTAATTTGATATGATTTTAAATAATTAACTCCAAATCAGTGACGATTGATGAAGGCCAACCTAAAGTCTATCGACTACTTATACGGTTGTACCGAACTCAAACTCAATACGAATTTCAATCCTAAAAATACCCCGACCTGAATTACCCGACCTGAAACTACCCGACCTAAAATTACCCGACCTGAAATGCACCCGACCTGAAATGCAACCAACCTGAAATGAACCCAACCTGAAATGGACCCGACCTGAAATGGACCCGACCTGAAACGGACCCGACCTAAAATGGACCCGACCTGAAATGGACCCGACCTGAAGTGTATCCGAACCCGAATTAACCTGTCAATTATCTGCTTCGGACCCGACCCGTTTTGACCCGACCTGAAATGGACCCGACCTGAAATGGACCCGATCTGAAATAAACTCGACCTGAAATGGACCTGCACCCGACCCGAGTCGAGTCAAAATAGAAAAATGACCTGAAATGACCTGTATCCGATTTTACCCGACCTGACAGTACCCGACCTGAAACCCATCCGATTACCTGTTTTTACATCCCTAGCTGGAAGTTACCTCTACCGCGCCCGCGGCCTCTCTGAAAGTCATTGGCTCTAGCAGGAGCCTGAGCTGGTGCCTGTCCCACCAGATGTGGACAGTCACGCCTAATATGATCCCTAGCTCCACAACTCCAACACGAGTGGAAATTTCCCCAACACTCACCGGTGTGGTTCCTCCCGCAAGTAGCACATGTGGGCAACTTTTCACCAGCTCTCTGGCCCTGTTGGCCCCTACCGTGGTTACCGCCACCACGTCTATGATCATAGTGATGCATGTTGTCCCGATGCCTCTTGGCATCACCTCTATCAAAGTTACTGGACCTCTTACCCGAACTAGAACCTCCAGACCGCTTGGTCAAGCTCAAACTGTACTCTAAGTCCTTGGCCCTCGCGACCAAGTCATCAAAATCAGTGTAGTCTGAAGCTAAAGTATACATCTTGATCTATTCACTACGCCCATAACGAAAACGGTTACAACGTTCCACCTCAGTAGGAACAAGCTCAGGTGCATACTGACTCAATCTGACAAATCGAATCTCATAGTCTGTCACGGACATACTCCCCTGAAGCAAAGCCATAAACTCCCTCTTCCTCTCATCGAGGTATCGCAGACCCAGATACTTATTACGAAATGCTGACTCAAAGAACTCCCAAGTAATCTCGGCCTCATCCATACCCGTAGTAACGGTGACCCACCAAGTGTAGGCATAACCTTGAAGCAAGGACTCAACACATCCCAACTTGCGCTCACTAGTACATCCCATCTAAGCGAGGATAAAGACGATCTTCTCAAACCACAACTCTGATCTCTCTGGAGTAGACCCTCTGAACTCTTCGGCCCCTAAACCACGGAGTCTCTCTAACGGCAAACCAGTGCCCTCACCCTGATGGTGTGCTGCTGCCTGACCCCCAGCTACTGTAGCCTGAAATGCCCCAGCTATCGCCTGAACTAAGGGAGCTAAGTCTATTCCGGCCGGTCCTTGGCCTCCTTGAGGTCCCTCTCCTTCGGCCCCGGCTTCGCCTCCTACTCTAGGTGGAGGAGGTGGTGGTGGAGGTGGTGGAGGAGCTCCAACTCCAACCACATGCTCTCCCACTTGAGCCTTGACCCTAACTATTGGCTCAACTCCTAGAGCCGCTGCCCGTGGTTCCGGTTGAACCATCCTAGGCCTCCCACGTGGTCTCATGATACGACTAGCAAGGTAATAACTATAACAACAAACAAATAGGGATTACGTTAGCCAAAACAAGGGTCCAATAGTGCTCAAGTACTCCCTTTTTCCATAAAATCTTTTTAAATTAAGTAATAGTAGCAATGGGCACACACTCTACACCAGACGCAACAATTCATGCTTCAAAACATCATACGAACAGTCAAACATCAAGATTTCATGGCAAGCATACATCGAGCAACACAATTACTTAGCACATCAAGCTTACCTCACTTACCTGCCCGAAGTCTCGGTAACCTCAGGCTCTGATACCAACAAATGTAACCCCCTTCGTCCCGGTCTGGCCGGATGACCGGTCCGAGTGGGCCACACGGGGAAAACCAAAGTGAAACCCGTTAAGGTTCCCCCTCGGTTAGCAACCCTATTTTTTTTCTTTAACTTAATCTTTTCTAAAAGTTCATTTAAGTCCTATGTGATCAAACAGCGGATTAAAATACATGAGACAATCATTCGAACCCAAAACGGCATTCAAACAGCCCAATTTTAATCTTTTAGACATGCCGTTTCGAAACACCCTCGAGGCGTATCGAAACGCCTTGACCAGGTCAACTGCCCCAGAGCCCATACAAGGGGCCGTATCGAAACAGTGGTCAAGCGTTCTGAAACGCCCTCAACGGTCAACTTCTCGTGGTCAACGAGATTTTGACCGTTTCGAAACCCTCAGACCCGTTTCGAAACGCCTTCATCTCGTCAATTTCGCAGAATTCCAGTAGCCAAAACGTTCCGAAACGCGTATCGGAACAGGGGTTTCCAGAGGCCAAATCGTATCGAAACACGTTCCGATACGGGGTCCCTGAAGCCTACACGTTCCGAAATGACCCAGCCCGTTTCGAAACGAGGGTTGTCTGCAACCTTTGAAAGACATACTTAGGAGGATTTTAACAAGTCTAAAGGTCCCATAGGACCCCTAAAGACACACAACACCAACAAACAAAGTCTAGAGGCATACATCCTAGGTTTAGCATACTCAAACACCCACAAGACATGGATTTAAACCACCTTTCATACATAGCAAATTTATACATTAGTAGCCATTCATACAAATCATGCTTGAAGACATTTATAACCAATAGGCACCATACATCATCAAATAAGCTTACATGCCATCAAAACAATCTTAAGCATTCATAGGGCATCCATCATACTAGCATTTGGCAAGATATATCATGCTTACAAACCAAGTCAATCATAGACATCAAAATCATATATGAGTCTTACATAGCTCATTCAAACACACACTCTTGCCACATTGCTAAGCTACTACAAAATTATAATCCCTACTTGAGCAACAAAACTTGGAAAGCCCTTCTTGCCTTGCTCCGAGCTAACACCACGCTAATGATCTGCATTGTTGAAAATGAGAGCGTAAGTTATAAGCTTAGTGAGGATGCTCTAAAACCGAAAACATCAACAATGCAGGGTTCAAGCATGTATTCCCTAATTCTCATTTATATCATGCATAGGTAAAATGACAAGTAGACCTAGCTAGTCTTTCAAGAGGCATAATATGACATCTTACATCATACTAAGCTCAAACATCACATGTCAATGTCATGCACCACAAGTATAAGAACAAGTTCAATTAGCCACTATTAGTTTACCCGGATGTACGGATTTAATCTCAACATTCACATTACCTCGGTGGGATTACACTCATCATCGGACCTTGCATGGGCGGGATTCCACTCATCACCACATGCCCTACGGATGGGATTCCACTCATCATCCCGTAGAATATATATAAGCTTCTAGTGGAATATTACATCACCGTACTCCTCCTTGATGAATTAACGCCATCAAGGCCACGTACGTTTTGACTCAATTTGTGTGCACACTAATCCTAATGATTGATCATTTACACCCGGTAAGTTAATTAGTGCCAATTTACAATTACCACATCACATATCCATCAACCACATCTCATGCTCATCACATATACATATCATAGTATACATGTACAATTTAACCCACATTTCACAAGAGCATAAATAGGCAAACACAATAACATTTGATGGAAGTCATGTAACATCCTAAAAATTAGCTTAGAAGATTAGGGGATTTAATAAAGCAATTAGACAAATTATTGAGATTAAATTATTAATTGAGCTTAATTGGAATTAGATTCATAAGGACCAAATTGAATCTTGAAGCAAATGTTCAAGGAAATTCGGTCAATATGATCAATGACCAAACCGAATAAGATGGAAAAATTGAGGCTTGCATGCTAAAATGGAAATGCATGGATTAACACTTATAATAATATGAAATCATAGTGTAATTAAGACTTTATATATGATTAAGTGGAATTATTAAGGGTGATAATTAGGGGAATTAGTTGGGACATGACTTAGTGTCATATCTCATTTAATTTGTCCCCTCCCCTTTCTCACTTCCTTAGCCGGCTACCCAAACCAACTCACCCAAACTCATTTGTTCATTCACACTCAAATTATAAACACAAAAACTAGAGAGAGAGTTGGGAGCTTCGGTGAAGAAGAAAGGAGGGCTTGCATGGTGGTGAAATCTACTTAGAAAAATCAAAAGAAAAATTTAAGTAAGTAGCTTACTCCTTTCCTAGTTCGGTCATGGTAAAAATTGCATTAGACCATATGTTATAATATGTTTAGAAAATCATGAAGATGATGTCTCTAGATGTGGTTGCTGGAAAATGTAGAAATTCATAAGAATCCTTAAGAATTAAAAGACACAAAAGATTATGAACATGCATGAAGTCATGTTGGCAGATTTGGTAAGTTACATGACATGCAATTTTAGAAAATCATAGAAAATTCACTAGTGAGAGTCTAGTGCTAAAATTTGGATATGTTTTACCTTGATATGTCTAAAATGGTAGATGATGAATTGGAGTGTGCTGTAGCCCTGTTAGCTGATGAAGCTATGAATTGGTGGGAAACCACTACTCTCACTGTTCCGACTGAACTGGTGACATGGGAATTCTTCCTGGAAGAGTTCAAAAAGAAGTACATTAGTGAGCAGTACTTGGCTAAAAGAAGAAAGAAATTCTTGCATCTCAAACAAGCCAACCGTCCTATTGAGCAATACGTCGTAGACTTTTGCAAGTATTGCAAATACGGTACGGAATACATCAAAACTGAAGCTGATAAATGCCGAATGTTCATTGAAGGCATGAATGATGAACTGAGTCCAATCTTCACTGCTTTGGGAATCAATGATTTCTAGAATCTTGTTAATCGGGCTATTGCAACCGAAGCCAGAATGAAAGCTGCTAAAAAGCGAAAAAGGGGCAATAGACTTGACAAAAAGCAGAAACGAGACGACAAGTCTCAATGGCAGTTTAAGAAGCCTAAATTTCAGAAAGAAGGGTCTTCTAATTTCACTTCTGCTCCAAGGAGTAATTATACTTCCAAACCAGCCACAGTGATCAGATCCTCAGTACCTACTATGTATGTTAATAGTACGGGAAATTCTGAAAAGATTCCTCCTTGCAAGTTCTGTCAAAAACCACATCGAGGTTAGTGCAGACTTCAGGCTAACCTCTGTTATGCTTGTGGTGGTGATGATCACTACATCAAAGACTGTCCTCAGAAGCATGAATCTATGCTAGCTCGTAACACTGCAGTTCCTAGTCTGACATCCTCTAATCGGAATAGGAATGCCAAGTCAGCCCAGCCGAGTTATCAGAAGAAAGGCAAGGGTACTCATTCCAATGCTACTACTCATCGGGAATCTCGAGCTCCTGCTAGAGTTTACCACATTCGTGGTAGAGATGATGAAGAGTCTCCTGAAGTGATTGCAGGTACTGTTGAGCTAAACTCACATCCTGTTTATGCCTTAATAGATTCGGGATCCACCCATTCATTCACGTGTCTTTCTGTTGTAAAAAGGTTGAAATTAGAACCTGAAAATGTGAAAACAAGTCTGATAGTCTCAAACCCTTTATGAGGAACTTCGAACATAAACCTACTATGTAGAAATTGTTCATTGCATATTAGCAATTTGCCATTCCTTATTGATCTCTACATATTACCCTCATGTGTGTTCGATCTAATTCTGGGCTTAGATTGGTTAAGTAAATATGAGGCTTGGGTAGATTGTCAAAATAAAAGACTGTATCTTCAGGGTTTAGGAAAAGAATTCATACTCCTAATTGATAAAAAGCCCACTTCCATCTTTGCATCCATGGTCTTACGAGATCAAATTGAATTTGGAATGTCTAAAATGCCTGTTGTTTCTGAATTCATTGATGTGTTTCCCGAGGAACTACCTGGTCTCCCTCCGACTAGAGAAGTTGAATTCAGGATTGAAGTACAGCCTGGCTCAAATTCGGTGTCTATCACCCCGTACCGGATGACACCTCTTGAGTTAAAAGAATTGAAAAAGCAACTTCAAGAACTTCAGGACAAGGGTTTCATTCGACCCAGCACTTCTCCCTGGGGTGCACCTGTTCTGTTTGTAAAGAAGAAAGATGGAGCAATGCGTCTTTGTATTGACTACCGTCAATTGAACAAGATCACAATCAATAACCGATATCCGCTCCCAAGAATAGAAGATCCGTTTGATCAACTTAGGGATGCTTCGGTATTCTCAAAGATCGACCTGCGATCTGGATACTATCAAATGAGGGTCAAAGAGGAGGATGTGTCAAAAACAGCCTTCCGAACTCGTTATGGCCACTATGAATTTCTGGTAATGCCTTTCGGATTGACAAATGCTCCGACGGCATTCATGGATCTCATGAACAGAGTATTCAAGCCCTATCTTGATAAATTTGTGGTCGTCTTCATTGATGACATTCTAATTTATTCTCGCAACAAAGAAGAACGTGCTGATCATCTCCGCATTGTTTTGCAAACTCTCCGGGAACGCTACTTATTCGCAAAATTTTCCAAGTGCGAGTTCTGGTTATCGGAAGTCTCTTTTCTTGGTCATGTAATTTCTGCAGAATGAATTAAAGTTGATCCAAAGAAAATTCAGTCAATCATGGATTGGCGTCCTCCCAGAAATGTCAGTGAAATAAGGAGTTTCCTTGGTCTTGCTGGTTATTACAGAAGGTTTGTCAAAGGGTTTTCCTCTATAGCCTTACCTTTGACTAAACTTCTCCGTAAAGACCAACCATTTGAATGGTCTGACAAGCAACAGAGAAGCTTTGACCAACTCAAAGCAGCCTTGACTCATGCCCCAGTTTTGATCCAACCAGAACCGGGCAAAGACTATATTGTATACAGTGATGCTTCACATGCGGGTCTTGGATGTGTTCTAATGCAAGGTGACAACGTGATAGCTTATGCTTCACGCCAATTGAAATCTCATGAATTGAACTATCCAACGCATGATCTCGAACTTGCTGCAATTGTGTTTGCTCTCAAGATATGAAGACACTACTTGTACGGTGAGAAATGTTATCTGTACACCGATCATAAGAGCCTAAAGTATCTCCTAACTTAGAAAGATCTGAATTTGAGACAACGCAAATGGATGGAGTTGTTGAAAGACTATGATTTAGTCATTGACTATCATCCAGGAAAAGCCAATGTGGTTGCAGACGCCTTGAGTCGTAAACCGACATTGGGTAAAGTTCCTAATCCGCGAGCCTTAAATAAATAAAAATTTAATATGTCTGTAATAAAAGTTCTGATTAAAAAGTGGTATTTATTCTTGTAGCTCCAACTGCTATCAATGCTCATCTCCGAGTATATCAGAAGCAAGGATTTCTGTCTGAACTTCAAATTCAATCCAGTCTAATCTCAAGGATTGAAAATCTTCAGAAAGCTGATCCAGAACTTCAGGATATTATTTCCAAGCTAGATACAAAGTCTGGTGAAGGATTCCGTATTCACACAAACGGTCTCCTCTATTTTAAAGATAGAATCTGTGTTCCAAATGACGAAAGTTTGAAAAGAGATCTTCTGGAAGAAGCACACCAGAGTTCTTTCTCGGTCCGCCCTGGATCGATTAAGATGTATAAAGATCTCAAATCCTTGTATTGGTGGTCTGGTATGAAAGCGGCTATCAATGATTTTGTATCTAAATGTCTCAATTGCCAAAGAGTCAAAGCTGAACATAGAGTTCCCACCGGACTACTCCAACCACTTGTACTACCACAGTGGAAATGGGAACGAATTACTATGGATTTCGTGACTGGTCTTCCTTGTTCTCCCAGAAAATATGATGCTATTTGGGTAATTGTTGACCGATTCACTAAATCGGCACATTTCATTCCTATTCACATTAACTACAGTTTGGAAACCTTGGCCAATCTGTACATTCAGGAAATAATTCGGCTACATGGAATTCCTATCTCCATTGTCTATGATCGTGATCCAAGATTTACTTCTAGATTTTGGAGAACTCTGCAAAGAGCTATGGGTACTAAATTGAATCTAAGCAGAGCTTTCCATCCGCAAAGTGATGGTCAGTCTGAACGAGTAATTCAGATTCTCGAAGATATGCTTAGAGCTTGCATCATTGACTTTGGGAAGAATTGGGAGAAATCCCTACCCTTAGTTGAATTTGCCTACAACAATAGCTATCAGTCGTCTATTCAGATGGCTCCTTTTGAAGCATTGTATGGCAGAAAATGCAGAACACCTATGTGCTGGTCCGAACTTGGTGAAAACGAAGTTTTGGGACCCAATTGCTCAGAGAAACAGAAGAGAAAGTTCAAATTATCCACTCTCGATTGAAACAAGCCTTCGATAGACAAAAAGCTTATGTTGATCTGAAACGAAGAGATATCCAGCATAATGTGGGAGACAAAGTCTTTCTTAAAGTCTCTCCATGGAAGAAAGTGTTTCGGTTCGGAAAGAGAGGAAAGCTCAGTCCTCGCTTTATTGAACCTTTTGAAATTACTGAAAGAATTGGCCCAGTGGCTTATCGACTTGCACTCCCTAGTGAGTTCGATAAAATCCACAATGTCTTTCATGTGTCAATGCTCAGAAAGTATAGATCCGATCCTTCTCACATCTTAGAACCGGAAGAAGTAGAGCTGAATCCTGATTTGTCTTATGAAGAGTAACCGGTTCAGATTCTGGATAGGGAAATTAAAAGACTCCGGAACAAAAATGTTGCACTGGTTAAAGTCTTGTGGAGAAATCACAAGATGGAAGAGGCAACATGGGAACCTGAGGAAACAATGCGAAACCAATACCCTCATTTGTTCAATTCAGGTAAGAATTCGGGGACGAATTATTTCTTTAAGGGGGGAGAAATGTAACATCCTAAAAATTAGCCTAGAAGATTAGGGGATTTAATAAAGCAATTAGACAAATTATTGAGATTAAATTATTAATTGAGCTTAATTGGAATTAGATTCATAAGGACCAAATTGAATCTTGAAGCAAATGTTCAAGGAAATTCGGTCAATATGCTCAATGACCAAACCGAATAAGATGGAAAAATTGAGGCTTGCATGCTAAAATGGAAATGCATGGATTAACACTTATAATAATATGAAATCATAATGTAATTAAGACTTTATATATGATTAAGTGAAATTATTAAGGGTGATAATTAGGGGAATTAGTTGGGACATGACTTAGTGTCATATCTCATTTAATTTGTCCCCTCCCCTTTCTCACTTCCTTAGCCGGCTACCCAAACCAACTCACCCAAACTCATTTGTTCATTCACACTCAAATTATAAACACAAAAACTAGAGAGAGAGTTGGGAGCTTCGGTGAAGAAGAAAGGAGGGCTTGCATGGTGGTGAAATCTACTTAGAAAATTCAAAAGAAAAATTTAAGTAAGTAGCTTACTCCTTTCCTAGTTCGGTCATGGTAAAAATTGCATTAGATCATATGTTATAATATGTTTAGAAAATCATGAAGATGATGTCTCTAGATGTGGTTGCTGGAAAATGTAGAAATTCATAAGAATCCTTAAGAATTAAAAGACACAAAAGATTATGAACATGCATGAAGTTATGTTGGCAGATTTGGTAAGTTACATGACATGCAATTTTAGAAAATCATAGAAAATTCACTAGTGAGAGTCTAGTGCTGAAATTTGGATATGTTTTACCTTGATATGTCTAAAATGGTAGAAAAATTGTAAAACAGAGTTTTAATGGCTGTATTAAAATCTGGAAAGCATATTTTGATCAACATGCAAAACTGTCCAGCAATGCTTCTAGCTGGACAATGAACTTTGAAAAATTGTAGAAATTAATCTACTAAGAGTTTTGGTCTGAATTTTTTATATGTTAAAATTGGGTATGTTAATTGAATTTAGGAACAAACGGTGTTCGATTTGGATTTGTATACAGGAAATAAGAAATGAATTAATTTAGGTGGTCAGAAATGAGTATAAATGAAAAGAAGAAAAATTTAGAACATGAGAATTATGAAAGTGGTAAAATTGGATTAAATGGAGTGTTAATAAATTGAATTACAATCTGTAGGATGTGAAATCTACCAATTTTAGTGATCAATTTGAAGATTTAAGTGGTTAATTAAAGAAATTAGGAAAATGGGAACTAGTCGAATTGAACCGTAAAAGTATAAGGAATGTTTTGAATAAAATACAAAATTCAGCCTCAAAATGCATGAATTGAATTCTGAAAATTCCCCATTGTTTGGATTGAATGCCTTAGATCCTAGAAGCGAAAGAGTCGAAGAGGAAATTGCACCGGGATCGGCTTCGGATCGAGCGAAGGGCATTCGGATACAAAATTAGCTCGGCGAACTGTGAGTGAAACACCCTTAGAGTTGAGATTAGAGTCTCAACTACCTTTAATTTGCTGTTAGTATATAAATTGAGCATGAAATTGGACTAAATTAAGGTTGGTAAATATTAAGGGAAGAAGGAATAATGGAATTCGGATTTATGCATGTGTTATGTGATTTTATGACCTATGCGATTGAAATTAAAATTGATGATTGCTATGATTGTTTTCGAATCTGATTTGTGGTTATTGGACTGATTTGGATGAGTTAATGATGTTGAATGTCCAAATTTTGATGTTGATATTGATTTCTTGGTGAATTAATGATATTGCGATATGATATGTGAGTAAATAATGATTTTACATAGTATGAATATGTTTGATAAGTTCAATTGAGTATTGAACTATGAAAGGAAAGTTTGAATTATATGATATGAGTTGGAATTGTACGAATGCTGATCTGAAATATGCGAATTGAGCTTGTAAATTATTATATGATCATGTGTGATAACATGTTATTGGAATTGAAATTATAAGAAATTAATCGAAAGGATTAATTAAACAATTCTAAAAATCTGATCGAATAAGTATCTGATTAAATTAAAGATTGATAAGCAAAGCCCTTGGTGTGTACAGTCTGTCCAGGTAGTACGGCTAGCCTAGAGTCTGAGCTCAATAAGAAAACCGGTACGTTAGTGTACTCGATATTGTGGTACGTAAGTGTACATTCTTGCTTAATGTCTGCGGACATTATGATATGTTATATGTGATACGATTTTGGTACGTGGTACCTATTACATGGTGAATTTTGATTCACAATTTCTGTTACACATGACTTGATTACCTAGCATACTCTACTATCCAAGGCATTGCTAATTGAATAATATGAAATTAAAGAAATGAAATCTGGAAATTGAAATTAAATTCATGAAATTAGCTTAATAGGAATATTCGAATATGATGTTGAAAATTCATGAATTATTGTTCTTGATATGCTATGAAATTTGGATATGTGATAGATTGAAAATTTGATAAGATTAAATTGGGTTTCATGGCTTGTATGTGTATCATTGATATGAATGATATGAAATTACTTGCATGTATTCGAATGGAACTACATGACTCCTTTGTGCATATATTCGAATGATTGTTATAGTGCATCATTAATTGTGAATTGATTGTATTGCTTGAACCATTCGAATGAACTAATGTGCAAAGTGAAATTATATTGTGTGATCATAAGAAATTAATTGGAAATCGAATAGAATAGGGTTTCCTCACTAAGTACGAGAAGTACTTACCACTCGAACCTTTCCTTCCTTCTCCTAAATTTCAGGTTCTAGCATTGTCGACCTCTACCCGTAATCTACTCTTACGAAGACTAAGTATGATTTTCCATGTCTTTGTCGTGCTTATGTTGGGTGGCCTAGCGTTCAGCATGTTAGTTCAGTTCGGTCTGATGGTGATGTTAATGAATTATTATTTTGGTTCGATATGAACTTTTCTAATATGTTTCCCTCTATTTTGATATGTATGTAAGGGGTAAATATTTGGGGTATAGATTGCCCAAGTATTTGTTTGAGGCTTAATTCTTTTTGTTGAAATCTCTTTTTGTATAGGCAACCTTTAGGTTTAGCCGTTGAAGTACCTCGAGTATATTTTGTACAAGGGAAACTAGAAACGATATGGAAACGCGTTTTGAAACGCCTTCATCTCGTCAATTTCTCAAAATTTTAGTAGCCAAAACGTTCCGAAACGCGTATCGGAACAGGGGTTTCCAGAGGCCAAACCGTATCGAAACGCGTTCCGATACGGGGTCCCTGAAGCCTACCCGTTCCGAAACGACCCAGCCCGTTTCGAAACGCAGGCTGTCTGCAACCTTTCAAAGACAGACTTAAGGGGATTTTAACAAGTCTAAAGGTCACATAGGACCCCTAAAGACACACAACACCAACAAACAAAGTCTAGAGGCATACATCCTAGGTTTAGCATACTCAAACACCCACAAGACATGGATTTAAACCACCTTTCATACATAGCAAATTTATACATTAGTAGCCATTCATACAAATCATGCTTGAAGACATTTATAACCAATAGGCACCATACAACATCAAATAAGCTTACATGCCATCAAAACAATCTTAAGCATTCATAAGGCATCCATCATACTAGCATTTGGCAAGATATATCATGCTTACAAACCAAGTCAATCATAGACATTAAAATCATATATGAGTCTTACATAGCTCATTCAAACACACACTCTTGCCACATTGCTAAGCTACTACAAAATTATAATACGTACTTGAGCAACAAAATTTGGAAAGCCCTTCTTGCCTTGCTCCGAGCTAACACCACGCTAATGATCTGCATTGTTGAAAATGAGAGCGTAAGCTATAAGCTTAGTGAGGATGCTCTAAAACCGAAAACCTCAACAATGCAGGGTTCAAGCATGTATTCCCTAATTTTCATTTCTATCATGCATAGGTAAAATGACAAGTAGACCTAGCTAGTCTTTCAAGAGGCATAATATGACATCTTACATCATACTAAGTTCAAACATCACATGTCAATGTCATGCACCACAAGTATAAGAACAAGTTCAATTGGCCACTATTAGTTTACCCGGATGTGCGGATTTAATCTCAACATTCACATTACCTCGGTGGGATTACACTCATCACCGGACCTTGCATGGGCGGGATTCCACTCATCACCACATGCCCTACGGATGGGATTCAACTTATCATCCCGTAGAATATATATAAGCTTCCGGTGGAATATTACATCACCGTACTCCTCCTTGATGACTTAACGTCATCAAGGCCATGTACGTTTTGACTCAATTTGTGTGCACACTAATTCTAATGATCGATCATTTACACCCGGTAAGTTAATTAGTGCCAATTTACATTTACCACATCACATATCCATCAACCACATCGCATGCTCATCACATATACATATCATGGTATACATGTACAATTTAACCCACATTTCACAAGAGCATAAATAGGCAAACACAATAACATTTGATGGAAGTCAAGAGCTAAATTAACAATTTAAATCCACCTAGAAATGGCCTACCAAGCACATTTCAACTCAAACACCACACACTCTTGAACCAAACTTTAAAACACATTTAAAGTCACTCACCACCCTTCCTTAGCAACCAAAGCAAGCCTCCTACAAGCCCTGATTCGATCTCGATGCCTCTTCAACGTCTCCTCTTGCTTCTAGCCAAACAAAACACATCCACTACTTCACAAATCAATGCTAATACTCAGCCATCATCTCACCCCATAAACACAAGCCAACTTCAATAATTTCCAAACCAATTAACCACCCAAAATACCCATTTTCGTGCTCCCTCAAAACCTAGCTGAAAATTCCATTTTCCAACATCCAAATGACCCCCAAATGCTCCCAAAACATCCTCCTAACATACATAAATCATCAGCTGTCTAATTTCAACTTAAAACCCACCAAAAATCAAATTTTAGACACCTTAAAAATTGCCTCAAGAACCCATTTCGGGTTTTCACCCAAACTCAACCATTTTAACATATGTTAAGCATTTTAAGGTGGTTAAACCAAAACCCAACATTATATTTCAAAACAACTTGAAAATCCCCATAAAAACTCAAACTTTTATCAAACTCTAATTTTCAAAAGTTCATGGTTTTGAATTCTATGACTATGTAGAGATAGAGGATGAAGAGGAGAGTTAGAAAATGTTATTACCTCTCAAAATGGCCTTGGAAAGAAGATGAAACTCAATGGAATAGTAACTTTTGAGTTGGGAGAGTTTGAAAAGGGGATTTGTTTTCTCACGTTGAAAAGAGGAGAGAGGGTAGAGAAGATGACAACTTTTTAAAAGTTGTCTTGCTTTTAAAATTCTTTTGGGTCAAATCACCAAAGTGGTTCCTCCCTTTTATTTTAAATTTCAATTAACTCATGTCATGGCCAAAAAGATTTAATTTAATTTTACCGACTCAGACCACTAACCCGACTAACTCCTAACCCCAAGACACGAGTGTTACACAAAAGCTCAAACCCTAAACACTAACTTTACATATATAAATTCTAAACCCTAAACTCTAACCCTAAATATTTCAAATTAATTTCACGCTAAATATTTCAAATTAAACCTCAAATCCTAAAATTTTCAAATTAATTCCACGCTAAATATTTTAAATTAAACCTTAAACCCCAAACCCTAAAAATTTTAAATTTATTTCACGCTAAATATTTCAAAATAAGCCTTAAACCCTAAACTATATATATTTCAAATTAATTACACGCTAAATATTTCAAATTAAACCCCGAACTCTAACCTTAAACCTTAAATTTCAAATTAATTACACACTAAATATGTAGGGTTTAATTTAAAATATTTAGTGTGAAATTAATTTGAAATATTTAGGGTTTAGGGTTTAAACTAAAATAGTTAGTGTGTAATTAATTTGAAATTTTTAGGGTTTATGGTTTATGGTTTAATTTGAATTGTTTAGCGTGAAATTAATTTGAAATATATAGTGTTTAGGGTTTAAGGCTTAATTTGAAATATTTAGCGTAAAATTAATTTGAAATTTTTAAGGTTTGGGGTTTAGGGTTTAATTTAAAATATTTAGCATGGAATTAATTTAAAAATTTTAGGGTTTGAGGTTTAATTTGAAATATTTAACGTGAAATTAATTTGAAATATTTAGGGTTAGAGTTTAGGGTTTATTATTTATATATGTGAAATTAATGTTTAGGGTTTGAGCTTTTGGCTTATAAATGTAGAAACTAATAAGAGATATATATTGTATCTGGAGAATTATAGCACAAAGTTGTGTTTGGTGCAGTGGCAAAGCTATTAGCTTTACCCTTGGGCCAGTTTCGAATCCACCCTAGTGCAAATGAAGAATAATTTATTTTTCTCCTCTAAATTGGTGGTGACACGTGTCACCACCTGATTGGAGGGGGAAAATAAATTAATAAAATTAAATATAAATAATTAAAATCCTTCAATAAGGTCTTGACACGTGTCACCACTTAATTAAATATTTTATTATTTTATTAATTTAAAATTAAGACTAAAATGAAAGAATGTGTAAATAACAGGGACCAAATGTGTAATTTTTAAATATACCCATCAATTGCCACGTGGCAGTTCCGTCACTCCACCGTTAGCTTTTTAACGGCGGTGGTCAAAATAGGTTGATTTTATAAGTTCGATGGTGTGATTAACGTTTTTTATAGTTCGGTTGTTCAAATAGGTATCCCCAATTTGTTTGGTGGTGAGTGGTGTAGTTTTCCCTACTTTTTATTTTTTTATTCTCACACATTTATATTTTTATTTAAATTTAATAATTAATTAAATTATATTAAAAAATAATTATATAAATTATAAATTAATATATAGATCTTTCAAATATGCTTAGTAATGTTATATTAAAAATTATTTTTTATAATCTAATGAATATTAATAGATACAAAATATTGATAACTAATAAACTATTCAATCAAGTATATAATCATGTCCTTATATATCATTTTGCATGTTTAAATAATTAAACAGCTATTAGCTATCAGTTAATTTTACCAAACACTTTTATATAATCCGTGAACTATCTTATTAATATTTATTTGTTTTCTTTTTTTATTTGTGAAAGTACATATTTGATAAGTTATATTTTGGTTCTAAATGTATTTTGTTATATAAACTCATTTATATAAATATCACTCATGTAAATATAAATATTTTTATATTATGTGTAATAAACCTGTGCTCCTGCTTCCTACGAGAATACAAAGTAATTATTTTTTTTACAAAAGCTAAAGTGATTACAAGTAGTATCTATTCTAAATATACTCTCAACCATTTGACAATGAACGCTCAATCACCCTGCTGCAGCTGTTGGTGTTCGAACCCGTGACCTCTAGAAACAACAACCGTTCCCTTAACCACTGAGGCAAGTTGGTTCGTGCACAAAGTAATTATTTGAACATTGGTCTTCTAAGAAGACCAACATTATCTTCTTTTTCCCCACTAATATCACTTAGATTTACAAGCTGGTTAAAATGTATAAATTAAATAACTATAATATAAAGACTAAACCTAAAATTTATATAAAAAAATTTCAATTTGTGGTTGCAACATTTAAGAGATTATAAATTTAAGGAATCAATAATTTAAATAGGCTAAAATTTTGATTCCACATATTTTGTAAAATTAATTTTACACAAGTTTGCATATTTATTCTATAAAATATAAATCTTATATTTTTAATTCTAACCCTAAAAAATTAAACTCTAAATTTTAAACCTTATACCATAAATTCTAAACCATTACTTTAAATATTAAACACTATTAATATAAAACCCTAAACTAAAACCTTAACTCCTAAAACTAAAAGGGACGTCTGTCTATCAAAGTTTTTATTTATTTATTTAAATAGTACTAAAATAGTTAAAAAAACATTGACTTTCGTATACCATCGCCTTACCAATTGGGCCATGGCCCATGCCACCATTTTATAAAGAACTATCCATCTATGACAGCTTAATTCCCGCCAAAGCAGTAATCCCCTCACTTGTTTCCCGCCAAAACCACACACTCTATTCTTACAGGAAAAAGGAAAAAAGGGTCTCATTTGCGATAGCGTTTCGTGTTTCCTTCTCAAATCTTAAGGAAAAAATGGAGTTGGGAGCTCAAGATTATGCTGATAGGAAGAAAGATATCAGCCAATTTTTGTCTCAAGATGTACTGTTCCTCCATCGCTCTATATTCATTTCCCTTTAATCTCATATTCCTATGTATTAATTTAACCATGGTTTTGTATTTCGTGTAATTTGATTGATCAGATTTACCAAGATGAAATCAAGGCTATGATAAACCACAAGCGCCGCCGCCTCATCGTCAACATCTCCGATCTCCACTCTTTCAACAACTTGGCTCCTAGGTTCTTCTCTCAAGCTTTTATATTTCTCTCTCCCCTTTCAATTTTGAGCGTTGATTGAAGTAAAATTTATTTGGGTTTTCTGTTTATTTCTCTGGGTTTTAGGATTCTGAAGAATCCGAGTGAATTTATGCAACCATTTTGCGATGCGGTGACGGAAGCTGCTAAAAGTATCGACCCAAAGTACTTGAAAGAAGGAGAAACAGTTCAAGTGGGATTTGAAGGTCCTTTTGTTTCTCGTCGCGTCACACCCAGAGAGCTTCTCTCCGAATTCATTGGCTCCATGGTATGCGTGGTGGGCATTGTCACCAAATGTACGTTTTCCCCTCTTTATTTTTTTCTTTATAATTTGATGTATAATATATGCATAATTGTTTGTTTATATGAACTAGTAAAGATTGAATTTGGGTTTTTGAAAAAAAGTTGGCACATGCTTTGAGCTTTGAAAGCTCCTATTGCTTTTGGGCACTTGTAAGATGTTTGCAATTCTAGTAATATAGTTTGGCATTTTCCTTATCAGTGCTTTTGCTATGCAGGGGTTCTGATTTTTACGTATCTAACATGAACTTGTCTATATTTAGGTTCTCTGGTAAGACCAAAAGTTGTTAAAAGTGTTCATTTTTGTCCTGCTACTGAGAACTTCACTGTTCGGGAATATCGAGACATCACCTCCAATAATGGTTTGCCAACTGGATCTGTGTATCCTACTAGGGTAATTTCCACTGTTTAGATCTCCTAGTGTCAGTATGGTTACTGGATTAAGCATCGTCTCATGCAGAATGTTTTTCCAGGATGAAAATGGCAACTTATTGGTGACTGAATATGGGTTGTGCCAATACAAAGATCACCAGACATTATCAATTCAAGAAGTTCCCGAGAATGCTGCACCTGGTCAGCTTCCCCGGACTGTGGATGCCATTGTTGAGGATGATCTGGTTGATTCATGTAAGCCTGGAGATCGGGTGGCTATTGTAGGGATGTATAAAGCTCTTCCAGGGAAAACCAAGGGTAGTGTTAATGGTGTATTCAGGTATCTCTTATGTAGTGCATCATTTGAATGCAATTTTCAAATCCTCATTGTAGTTTGGTCTTTTTTTCTATTTACAATCCTAAATGAGCGTTTTTCATTTGTAGGACTGTACTCATAGCTAATAATGTATCTCTGCTCAACAAAGAAGCCAATGCACCAATCTACAGTCCTGAGGACCTGAAAAATATTAAGAAGATAGCAGAAAGAGATGACACATTTGACTTGCTTGGTAACTCCCTTGCACCTTCTATATATGGGCATTCATGGATAAAGAAAGCTGTGGTTTTATTAATGCTTGGTGGTGTGGAAAAGAACTTGAAGAATGGCACTCATTTGCGAGGGTTAGTTCTAATTTTTACTAAAAGTGTATTTGTTGTTATATGCAGCCATCCTTGGATTTTGTACAGTTTAAGTCTTGACATAAGCTAAATTCTTGCTATCTTTTAGGGACATCAACATGATGATGGTTGGAGATCCATCCGTAGCAAAATCCCAACTTTTAAGAGCAATCATGAACATTGCTCCCTTGGCCATTTCAACCACTGGTCGAGGTTCTTCTGGTGTTGGTTTGACTGCTGCTGTCACATCTGATCAAGAAACAGGTAAAGCACTTCAATTGGTTATATCATATCGCTATGATATTGTTTTTAGTGTTTTTTTTTTACGAAATTAAATGTCTCCTTGGTCAGGAGAAAGAAGACTGGAAGCAGGTGCAATGGTCCTTGCTGATAGAGGTGTTGTCTGCATTGATGAGTTCGACAAGATGAATGATCAAGATCGTGTTGCAATTCATGAAGTCATGGAGCAGCAAACTGTAACTATTGCCAAAGCTGGTATCCATGCATCATTGAACGCTCGATGCAGTGTGGTGGCTGCTGCCAATCCCATATATGGAACTGTAAGTGTAATCAGTTGCTAAGATGCACATTCAACCCGCTTGCAAGGTTGTAAATTGAGTTTATACCAATTGTTGGTTGAATATGCAGTATGATCGGTCATTGACTCCAACAAAGAACATTGGACTTCCAGATTCCTTGCTTTCTCGTTTTGATTTACTCTTTATTGTATTGGATCAAATGGATGCTGATATTGATCGTCTAATCTCTGAGCATGTCTTGAGAATGCACCGTTTTCGCTCTGCTATTGATGGAGGTAGGCAAAGAGTTCCCTTACATGCTTAAAGACTGGTGGCACATGTACACCTACTAAGGTAATTGATTAAGGGTGCAGGCGAGGCAGCTCTTGATGGGAGTACAAGATATGGAAGAGAAGATGAAGCTGATACTGACTCATCTGTTTTTGTCAAGTATAACCGCATGCTACATGGGAGAAAAACGGAAAGAGGTCGGAAGCGTGATACTCTTACCATTAAGTTCCTCAAAAAGTATATTCATTATGCAAAACACAGGATTCAGCCTGAACTGACTGATGAGGTTGTGGCAATTCTTTTCTTTTACTAATATATTTATTTTCCAGTAATCCATTTATATTATGCTGCCATTTCAATTGATTCCTTTCGTCTACTTTTATTCTGTTTTAGTCAATATGAATATTATGTATGGTTATTCCACAATATCTTTTCTAGAATAAACCTTGATTACCTCATAACTTTTCTCCCCAGCAATCCTTAATTTACTTCCAGGGCTTACTCTAAAGTATTTCTCATCTGCAGGCTTCAGAACAGATTGCAACAGCTTATGCAGAGCTCAGAACTGCCAGTTCAAATGCAAAGGTTTGCTTTTGTAATCAGCCAAGAAATACCTTGGTATGCTTACCTCAATTGGTAATTCTAAATTTCTAATACTCTGATACTTGTAGACTGGTGGAACCCTTCCTATCACAGCTAGAACCTTGGAAACCATGATTCGTCTGTCAACTGCTCATGCAAAGTTGAAGCTAAGCAGAAAGGTAATCATTTCTTAGAAGGAAAGAAGCAATTTTCTATTAAGCAATGGTAGTTGGAATTCATGACGCAGTTTACTTTCCTTTCTTTAAAGAAAAATTCTTCATTTTTTATATTCAATCTTGTTCTTTTGGGATTAGCTGTGACAAATTATTACAGCAACATCATGTTTATGTCTTTGAATTGCTTGTTGCTGCTTCATTATATTTCCTTTTACGTGCATTTGGGTTTATGCATTTAATTCATAGCTCTATTGCATGGCGGTTCATCATGGCAGATTACAAAGGTTGATGTTGATGCTGCTCTGAAAGTCCTAAATTTTGCTATTTATCACAAAGAATTGACCGAGATGGACGACCGTGAACAAGAACGACAAAGAGAAGAAGCGACAAAACACAGTGCTGATCATCAACGGTAAGCATGCATGCGGTATTCCTTTAATGAGCATATGTTGCTTATAATTTACAAATAAATATTGCTTATAAGCATCTGATCATCTTTATGTAAATACTTTCTTTTCTTTGTATAAATTTTATTTGAAAATTACTAAATGATTAAATTTATCCCGATGTGTTTGACCTTCTCTATTGCTGGAATTAGCCCAACCACAAGTGCTATGGAAGTAGATGATCCTCCTACAACCGAGCAGCCCACTGCCACTGGCTCTCTTGAAAGGTCTGAACCCTAACTAAACACTTCAATTACAAGTTAACACATGTTTTTTCTCCAAACTCAGCTGCACTCAATTGTTTCACATGTTAACTTTAAACTCATTCCCCCCCCCCCCTACTTTGTTGATGGATTTCAGAATAGAAGCATTTAAAGCTAAATTTGGTCAGCATATGCGTGCGAACCACAAGGATACCATATCTATATCCGAAGTAGAGGATGTTGTCAACACCGGAACTGATGACCATTACTCAAGGGCGGAGATTGTTACCATATTGGAGGTAATGTTGATATATGGTTTGTTGGGATGGGAATACCTATACAAAGTTTCTATATTCTTAATGATGAATGACACTTCTCTTTCTCCATTCTTGGTATAACATTTTGAAGCTCATATACTTACTGATGGTCACTTTTTTCACAATTTTCAGAAACTGCAAGACGATAATATATTGATGATAGCCGGCGAAACAGTGCATATGATAGTATGAGATATAAAGGGAAGGCCTGGATTGAACTAACTAAGCAGGTATGAATCTCTGCTTTCTGTTATGCAATCACAATTCACGTTGCGGCATCCTGGTGCTAGGGATGGATCTTGATTTATTCTAAGATTGTCTTAAAACTAATGATTTGCCCCTGTTTGCTTCTGCAAGTGAAGATGCAAAAGAACTTCATATACTCTGTTGTTCACTAATGCTTTTTAATGAATTATTTGGTACTTTATGAACCTTTTGAAGTTTATGATTTCAATGGTTTACTAGTGTGGATCTAATTCTAAACAAACACCAATGATACAATAAAAATCAAGATTTTATTAACATTGTAATAAACAAGAAAAGGAATCAAAAGCCATGAAAATGGGGTCGGACAATATTGACCAAGGAATTAGAAGAGAGAAATGAATAGAAAGGAATGGACTTCAAAAGAACCATGCAGCCATAGAAGCTAAGGCAGCCAGTGCAGCAGGAACACTGAGAGTCATGCCTGTGCTTTCCATCGGGGATGGTGCAACGGCACCTTGATCTTCCCTCAAAGCAGTGGCTCCACTGGCCAATGCAGCAACAACCATAATGCAGGCAATGGCCATTTTGCTTCTCTCCATATTTCTCGGCAAATTCGAACTAAAGAAAAAGCACACCTAAGAATTACAAAAGTGAGAGAAGCTTCTGAAGTTGTGTGTTTTGAGCTTGAAACAGAGATTCAAGTGTTTTTATAGGGGAAAAGATGAGTATTTGCCAGCTTTATTTTGTTGGTTTTAAAACAAACAATCATTTCAAGGCATATTTATGTGTTGTCAGCCATTCTCCCATACCAGCCTGGAAAAAATACACAAACGACACGATGAGACTCATGAAATCTTGAAACAGACCAAACGATTTGAACCCTAATCTTCGAGAATGAACATTATATGTTTTTTTATAAGTTTAATACCTCGTAATGAATGTAAAAAGTTTATTTTTGCCAAGTTCTGTCTGTTTAGGATATACATTGTTAAAACTTAGTGGATCAACTTACAAATTATAAATGATCCAATAGATTGGGTAAAGTAACACCAAAGATATGATATACTATTTTTTCTCCTCCTTAGCGTTTTGCCGCACCATATTTAACCAGCGCTGATACTAGTTTTAATGTTGGTTTTTTTTAGTTCTTAATAATAATAATTTTGTTTTGATGGCACATTTTTCTCTAATTTCGTGGCACGTTTATCTTTACTTTTTGGCACGTTTTTTGTCTTTTTTATCGATCTTTGTAATCACTGTAAATGAAGAATTGGATTTAAGATAGAAAATCAAAGAAGAAAAAACAGAAATAGGAGGCCGATAGAGTATATCTCAATAGATATCCAAATGACAAACATCAACAACGATAAGGATGGCTGCGTCCCAGCAAGTCCCTTAAAACCTTATCCACCAAACGACAGCGTTTCACAGTCTGCTTATTAAACTTGATACGCACCGTATCATTAAACTAAAAATAGCAATTAAACAAAACGACACACTCAACGGTAAATTAAATATTCCAACGGCTATCTGAGATCCTCAATTCGAGCCATTGCAAGTGTCCCTCCTTCGAAGAACATCCTTGTCCTCAAGGATGAAAATCTGGGAAACGAATTTGGAGTTGATGAAGTAACTCCCATGTAGCATCTTCTGGAAAAGCGTTGGCCCACTCCACCAAGACTTTTGTGATGGCTCTTCCTCCTCTCTTCCCAATTCTCCTGTCAACAATTCTCAAGGGTTCCTTACTGATTTCTCCATCAGGATTAATAACAGGCAATTCAGAACTGAAGTCAGCACTCCCAATGTGTTTTTTCAGCTGGGAAACATGGAAAATGGGATGAACCCTAGAATCTCTTGGTAACTGCAGTTTATAAGCAACAGAGCCCACTTTGCCAATAATATAAAAGGGACCAAACTATTTTGGAGCAAGTTTTTGACTAATTTTTTGTTTCACAGTTTGTTGGCGATAAGGCTGAAGCTTCAAATACACCAGATCTCCAATTTGATATTCACACTCAGTCCTCTTTTTATCTGCTTGCTGTTTCATCCTGATCTGAGCCCTTTGTAAATAAAACTTCACCATTTTTAAAGCAGCTTCCCTGTTTTGCAAGTCTCTATCCACTGAAGCAACTAAGGACTCCCCTGCTGTATAAGGCAAATGTTCTCCTGGTGCTTGGCCATACAAGGCTTGATATGGAGTTGTTTGGATAGCAGAGTGGAAGGAGGTGTTGTACCACCACTCTGCTAAATGCAGCCAACTTCCCTATTTCTTAGGCTTTTCCCAGACATACATCTCAGGTATGCTTCTAGACATTGGTTCACCTTCTCGGTTTGGCCATCAGTTTGTGGATGATAGACCGTTGAGGGTTTGATCTTCACTCCAAGTTTTTGAAAAAGTTCTCTCTAAAACAGGCTCATAAAAACTTTGTCTCGATCACAGAGGATGTCTCCAGGTAATCCATGCAGTTTGAAGATGTTCTCCATGAAACATTTGGCCACATCCTTGGCAGTAAAAGGGTGAGTCATTGCAATGAAATGCCCATACTTAGTTAGCCTGTCAACCACTACCATAATGACATCCTTCTTCCTTGATACTGGTAGGCCTTTAATAAAATCCATACTAATAGATGACCAGGCAGATTCTGGAATAGGTAAAGACTGCAAAAGGCCTCTAGGGTGTATCAGGTCAGCCTTGTTTATTTGACAGATTGTACATTCTCTAACCCATCTTTTTACCTCCTTCCTCATCCCCTTCCAATACATTAGAGCTCCCAACCTCTTAATAGTAGCATGAGCTCCTGAATGGCCACCTATGGGACTTGCATAAAAGTACTCTATCAATTTTTTCCTCAATTCAGCATCTTCCCCAATTACCAACTTCCCTTTCCTCTTCAATTGCCTCCCATCCTAAGCATACTTAGAGTGTTTCCCAAAACCAAGTTTCAGGTCCTCCATGATCTTTTTCAACTTAGCATCCTCCTCCCATGAACTAGCTATTCTCTTGGAAAATTTAGTGGAAATAGAACTAATTACCAAATTCTGAAGTTGTACCCCTCCAGGTCTCCTAGAAAGTGCATCAGCCACTGTGTTATTGATGCCCTTCTTGTAGCACACTTCAAAGTCATATCCCATCATTTTAATGACCCACTTCTGCTGTGCTGGGGTCACAGCTTGGTTTTCAGTAAAGAACCTTAAACTCTGATGGTCAGTTTTAATTTTAAAATGCCTTCCAATCAAGTAGTTAGACCACTTCTTCACTGCCACCAATGCAGCCATCATTTCCTTCTCATACACTGACAAAGCTTGGTGTCTCACCCCCAATCCTTTGCTGAGAAATGCTAATGGTCTCCCACACTGAGTCAGAACAGCTCTAATTCCCATCTCAGAGGTATCAGTCTCCACAACAAACTTTATATCCCAATTAGGCAAAGTCAGGGTAGGGGCTGAACTTATAGCTTCCTTCAATTTTTTGAAAGCTACCTCTTTCTCATGAGTCCATCTCCATCCTCCTTTTTTTAACAAATTAGTTAATGGCCTTGCAATCCACCCATACTGTTTAATAAACCTTCTGTAATAACCTGATAACCCCAAAAATTCCCTCAGCTCCTTGATTGTAGTAGGTGATGGCCACTCCAGTATACACTGAACCTTCTCCTTGTCCATTGTAATTTGCCCACCAAAAATACTATACCCCAGATAATCCATTTCAGTTGCCCCAAAGCAGCACTTGCTTTGTTTAGCAAACAACTTGTGCTCTCTAAGAATTCCCAACACCTCTTTCAAGTCTTCCAGATGAGAATCCCAGTCTTCTGAATACACTAAGATGTCATCGAAGAAGACTAATACAGATCTCCTCAACAACCTTTAGAAAACCTTGTTCATGAGCCCCTAAAATGTGGCAGGAGCATTAGTAAGCCCAAATGACATTACTAAGAACTTATAGTGCCCTTCATGTGTTCTGAAAGCTGTCTTGTGAATATCTGGACCCCACATTCTAATTTGATGGTACCCATACCTCAGATCCAGTTTGGAGAACACCCTAGCTCTTCCCAGTTCATCAAGGAGTTCTTAGGCATAGGAAATTTATCTTTAACTGTGACTTGATTCAATCTCCTATAGTCTATGCACATTCTTCATGACTCATCCTTCTTCCTAACCATCACAATTGGGGATGAGAAGGCACTGGTACTATCTCTAATAATTCCAGATTGTAACATTTCAGCCACCATTTTCTCAATAATGTCTTTTTGCACACTGGAATACCTATAGGGCTTCACCTTGATCACATCATCTTCATTGATCAGGGGAATCCTATGATCCTGTGCTCTCCCAGGAGGCAAGTCTTTTGGCTTTTCAAAAACATCCCAGAATTCCTTCAACAATACTTGAATTCCCTGGTTGCCTTTCTCCACTGTTCCCTTCATCTCTAAATGGGCATTGAGGGTCATTAAGAAAAAATTACATGGACTGGTTGTGCCTCTCATCAATTTAGCACAGACTTTTGCATCAGTCCATTGAAAAGATTCTGACTTACATCCCTTCAATTCCACCAACCCACCATTGTATCTGAATTCCATCTTCAATTCTGCAAAATCCCATTTAATGGCTCCCAGTTGAGAAAACCATTGTACACCAAGAACCACATCACAGTTCCTTAAAGCTAATACCAAGAAGTCAGACTGGAAACAATATCCTTGTGCCTCCCACTTCACCTTCAAACATTCTCCAAGAGTGCCCAATGAGTTGCCATCTGCCACTGTGACCTTCAACTGTTTCCTCTTGTCAACCAACATCCCTAGTTTCTTAACCACAGCCAAACTGATAAAATTATGGGTGCTCTCAGAATCTAACAAGGCAACACAATCCATGTTCCCCACTCTAATCCTCAACTTCATAGTTTCACACTGATCAGTCCCCCATATGGCTTGTAGAGACAGTATAGGTGACTCTGTTGCAGGTCCATCTATGTTTGTTAACTCCCCATGGTCCTCACAATCTAAAAACTCTTCATGCTCCCCTTCTTCTTCAATGCCTCCAACCAGAATCTGATACAGTTGGGATTTCTGGCACTTGTGCCCTAGGGAGTATTTCGCAGCACACCAGAAACACAGGCCTTTCCTACGCCTCTCTTCAATCTCAGCAGCTGACAAAGCCTTCCCTGCACCTCTGGAGTTGTTGACACTAAGCCCCTTCGGATGCACCGAGCTTAATGCTTTAGGAGTTGTGTTCCTTGAAGCAATTGATGGGGCAGACAAATTTACTCCACTCACAGAGCCTTTGAACCTAACTAACGCAGGTCTATGGGGAATGGAAATTGCAGAAGAAGCTAATGTTCGACTAAAACTAGAGTAGGATCTCTTTGGCCCAGGGAAGAACATGCTCTCTAGATGTTTGGCCATTTGAAAAGCTTTCGATAGTGATGAAGGATGCAAGAGTTGAACGTATTGGCTAATTTCCAATTTTAAATGTGCTTTAAAGAGACTCAAAACATAATCATCAGGAAGGTTTACCTGATTCAGCAAATCAATAAAGTCTTCGTAATATTTCTCCACCGAATCCGTTTGCCATAGCCCGACCAAATCTGAAAATGGATTTTCGAACCCTCATGGCGCAAACCATTCCTTCATTTTGGTCAGATACTGGTTCCAGGACAGTTGATTCAACTCCGAAAGATTTTTCGTCGCAAAATGGTGCCACTGTAGTGCTTTTCCCTCCAAGTGAAGCATCACCAACCATACTTTGGCACTCTCCGGCGTCCGCTCAGCCTCAAAGTATTGTTCCAGTTTGCAGAGCCACCCCTTGAAGTCAGACCCATCAAATTTTGGGCACATCAGTTTATATGCCAAGTTCCCAGTGTGAATCTGGTCCTCATTTTGCTCCTTAGGATCCTCAGCATCTAAGACAGTAACCTCTGGACCCGTGTCATTCATCGTTGCTCCAGTCGTGTTAGTGTTGACCGGATTCGAAGAACTAGGGGTTGAACCCGTCGCACCCTGAGTAGCCGAGTTGATATTCATGGAACCCACTACCTTCCCAATTGATTCGTCCAACAGGTTCTTGAAATCAACAATCAATTGGACCTTAAACTCTGCGAGCTTAGCTTCCATTTTCTCATCTAGTTTTGAAATTTCAGACTGTAATCTCTCCGATTCCAACTACCATGTGTTCGCTTGACTCGACTGTTGCCTAGTTTGCACCATCTTTCGGATCGTTGATAGCTCTGATACTCTTGTAATCACTGTAAATGAAGAACTGGATTTAAGATAGAAAATCAAAGAAGAAAAAACAGAAATAGGAGGCAGACAGAGTATATCTCAATAGATATCCAAATGACAAACATCAACAACGATAAGGATGGCTGCGTCCCAGCAAGCCCCTTAAAACCCTATCCACCAAACGGCAGCGTTTCACAATCTGCTTATTAAACTTGATACGCATCGTATCATTAAACTAAAAACAACATTTAAACAAAACGACACACTCAACGGTAAATTAAATATTCCAACGGCTATCTGAGATCCTCAATTCGAGCCATTGCAATCTTTTGGTCGTTCTTTTATTTTATGTTTTCTCAGACGCCATGACTGATCAAGATGTAACTTATTTGTAATCATGCTGATCATACTTGCTCTGGCACTCATATTGAATTTGGATACACGGTTTGAGTCTATGGATAATTTTTTACGACGCTCGACTTTGATTTGTGGTTTTCGATGGTCTTTCAATAGCTTAATTACTTTTTGTGGTTCGTTTGTCGATACAGTTAGATTTATTTCGATTAGTTTCTTGTGTCTATGTTATAGTTGTAAACTTTTATTATAATTATATTTTTTCTTTTTAATAAGACTAACCACTTTTATTAAAAAAATGTGATATACTATCAGCATTTTATTAACATTTTAATTACTTCAAAAAGTTTCTTTTTTTTTTCTCTTGCTTTTTTTCCTTTTTTATTTTTATTTTTGACTAACCGACGACGGCGTAAATCTAACGCTGGTCGTGGACCATCGATATTCATTCCCTCTTGATTTCTTATATCTATTTCTTGTTTTTTATGTTTTAACTTTTTTTTAGTTTTTATCTATTTTTGTTACACTTTTTCTCTATGTATGTAGCATGCTTTTATCTTATGGCATATTTTCGTTTATCTTTATGACAAATTTGAGTTTCTAGATGGTTTATAGTTCGTTTACTGATGTAGTAAAATCTGTTTTACGAAATAACCTGCAAGATTATTGGTTTCGCTTACCACTCTTACTTCGATCATTAAAGATGTAGGTGGATATAAACAATAAATTTTGTTTCCCGTTCACTTTTTACAATGTTTCATCTCATCCTATAATTCATTGGACGTATCTTATTGGTAGCACAATTCATTTTCTAGTTTTTTTTTTAATTTTTTTTGTAATTTTTCTGTTACATTTTAATTTTGTTTGAAATATTTTTTTATTTTATTTTTTTAATAAATTCCGCCGACGTATTATTAAAGAAAGAATAAATCTTCCGTCTCCAAATACAACAAACTCAAGCAATCAAACCAACAGAAAAACTCAAGAAAAATAAATTAGAAAAAGAAGGTTTTCAACAATATGAACCACGGAATTAAAAGAGAAACAAATAGAAAAGAATGCAAGTTCAAAAGAACCAAGCAGCCATTGAAGCCAAGGCAGCTAATGCAGCAGGAACACCCAGAGCTGCTCCACCACTTTCCATCGGAGATGGCGCCACAGCCCCTTGATCTTCCCTCAAAGCGGTGGCTCCGCTGCTCAAAACAGCAACAACCATGATGCAGGCAACACCCACTTTGCTTCCCTCCATTTTCCTTACCAAACTCAAAGTAAACCGAGCACTCTTGAGAATTGCAGAAGTGGGAGAAGCTTGACTTGGATTGCAGACATTTCAGGTGTTCTTTTTTTTATAGGGAAAAGATTGTGCTAGAGACCAAGTATTTGCCAGCTTTGTTTTTTTGATTAATTTACAAACAAAATCATTTGAAACCAGCCTGGACTGATATGTATAATTGGGTTTTGGTTGAATAATTCATGGAACTTTATGTGCGTATATACAGTTGTGACAATTATGTAGGGATCTTAAGGCATAAATTAAGATGAAGTAACATGGTTAGTAGCCTAAAAGTATAAATTAAGTAGGGCATTTGCTTCAATAATAAGTAGGCTAACTAATAAGTGTTTGGTACAATGGCAAGATATATTGTACTTTCAAGGAGAAAATTCAGGTTCAAACCTTGAAGACGACTTTGATGGAAAATAGAGCTACAAATTTCGAACATAATGTTGAGGGATTTTTATGGATCCCCAACACATCCGATATTATTCCCAGAGGAGATTTTTCTCTGGGTATCCTTGGGGTCATCACCTAAGATACTGAATAGGCGAGCTGACCCGGGAAACTTGAAGAGTTTGCACTTACTGGGATTTGAACTCATTCTATGCTCTAGGACATTGCCATGCGCAAACTCTTTCAGTTTACTTGGCCGGTTCGATTGTTCAGTAATCCGAATATTTGGGGGTTTGCAAAATTCCATCTATAAATCACTCTCTCTATATGGATTATTATTCTATGTATAATTTAACTTTAAGCTAAAATTCAAATCTCCAACCCTAAAACCCTAAATTATCAACCAAAAAAATCTAAACTTAAACTCTAACTTTAGAACCTGATTCCCAGTTTTAAGGAAAGGAAAGATATAAGAAAGTTAACCAAATCTATGAACAAAAATTATACCTAAGGAAAACTCACAAGAAGTAGAAGAAAGCAGTCGGTGGTTTCTTGGGCATTTTAGCATCGATTTTTGTTTTCTTCTTCTTTTGCTTCGATTTGAGCCTTGACTTCGACTTGGGTCTCGTTTCGCTCTCGCTAACAACACTCCCTTGAGCTATCTTCTTCATTTTCTCACTTGATTTCATCCTCAACGCCATTTGGCTACCATTTTTTTTCAAGCAAAAGTGTCTATTGTTAACCCCAAAAATTCCTTCCAAGCAAAAATAAACGAAGGAAGCTATAATCTGTTTTGCAAATTATAAAAGCAAATTTTACAAAGAAAAGAGGTGAGAGAGAGAGAAATACTGATTGGAGGCTGTTGATGGGCTCTTAGCTGAAGCAACGGAGGTTGAAGATGAACGATCATTTTCGGACTTTGGAGCTTTCTTCGCCATTTGTTGTTTATATTTCTCAGGCAAACAGGAGATGGAGACCCGGAGCTTGCGGTTTGGTTTTCTTCCGCCGGTACCCACCAGTCAGGCAGTTACCACCACCACCACTGGACTGTTTATGGCCGGAAACGAGCGCGTGAGGGTCAGTGCCAAATTGCCAAGGTATTTGCTGTCAGAGCTGAAGGCTAGCTTTTCTAGGCTCTAGCAGTGTAATACTTGGGCTCATGGTAAATCCTACAACTGGCCCAACCTCAATATGAAAACTAATAGCCCATGGCTCCACTCTAAAAACAGTCCCCACAATTCGACTCAAAATATTAAACTTTTGGCTCGATTTAATGCGGGAAAATTAATTTATTTTGACTTAGATTCAAAATTTTAACACCAATTTTTTTTTGAATCAAACACCAAAAAATTAAAAAAAAAAATTATAACATAATTTGTATCCCCGTAGTTATTAAAATAAATTCAATTTAGAACAAGTATCAACATCTAAAATAAACTCAGCGACTCCGCTGGGGATCGAACCCAGAATCTCTGGTTCCGTAGACCAGCGCCTTATCCATTGGGCCACGGAGTCATTCAGATGTCAAGGAGTAAAACATTTTTGTATATATATGTATAAAACAGTTGAGTGCCCCATTTAAAGTACCTCAACTATTTTATATAATAACCATAAAATTAAATTGGGATGTAAAGTAAAAATTACGTTTGTATTTATATTTTTGTTTATATATAACTTTAATAATATAAATTAAATTACAATCAAAGAAGCTTTCAACAAAATTAGCAAAGGTTGAGATTTTGAGTCATTGAGTACTTGTGTTTGAGTTAACTTTGTTTAACTATTAATATATTCTAATTATTAGGAGACATTTCGTTCGTGATATCCAAAATTATAAGGTGTAATCTGAAAATTTATGACATGAGATTATATTGTTTGATTTGTCAATATAACATGTAAATCATAATTTGGCGATAATATTATGGGTAGAAAAATTATAAACTCTAAACATTAACAGTAAAATAAACATGACAAATAAAATAAAAGTAAAATTTAAAGACAAGTTCAAATATTTCAACGGAAGAATATCAATCTTAACGCTAAGAACTTGTTAATCAATAATCATATATATTTAACTTATTTAAAGAAAACACAACATTTAACATATGTTCCGCAAATGTTTTTCAAAAGAAAATTTTGAGATCAGAAACAATGAAGATAAGTAGATTTTTAGGTCAAAAATATTTTTTTAGCTTGGTTTGAAAAATTACTTTTCAAAACCTGAAATTTATAATTTAACTTTTTTTTTCAAAAGCACTTCTTTTTTCACAAACACTTTTGAAAAAATTTATTCATTTATCATAGTCTATTTCACCAATTCGTTTATATTTTTTTAAAGTAATATATAAATAAACATTCTATATAGTTAAAAGCATTTTTTGATAACAATACAAAAAAACTCTCATTTTATACCAAATAATTTAAAAAGTACTTATCAAAAACATTTTTTCACCACACTTTTATAAAAATTATAAATTTTATCTAATATAATCATTTGAGCTAAACAATTTTTTTAATTTGGTCCTTAAATTATTTTGTTCCACTTTTTGTTTGGACCTTGACAACTTTTTTATCAACTTGATTCCTAAACTTATATTTTTGCAACGTTTAAGTCTAAAATACATGACAAAGTCTAAATTAAAAAAAATATTAAATTTAGGGACTAAAGTAACAAAGGTTAAAGAGACCAAGTTAAGAATAATTTTTCAAGTTAAAAAACTAACGTGGACAAAGAAATTAGGAACTAGATTAAAAATAAAATTACCGAATTCAAATATTAAATATAAAAAATAAAATATGTGGGCTTTATGTGAGCCCAATTTAAAAGAAAATTCAGATAGATATACGTGGCTCAATTCAACAGAATCAAACCCCGTAGACCAGCTTAATTGGCGCCAAAAACCAATCTTCCTCCCACGTTTTTCCCAGCCAAAAACCAGTTCTCTCTTATGAGCGTCTCGTTTTGCAATACAGATTCGCGTTTTCTTCTAAAGGAAGTTGCAGTGTAAGCGCAGGAACGATCAGAAAAGAAAGAGACGAAAAAAGGAGTCGGGAGCTCAAGATTATGCTGATAGGAAGAAAGATGTTTGCCGATTCTTGTCTCGAGATGTACTGTTCCGCCATCGATTTATATTCCCAGTATCAATTTAATTTACCCGTGGGTTTAAATTGTGTGCAATTGATTGATCAGATTTGCCACGACGAAATCAAGGCTATGGAGAAATCACAAGCGCCGCCGCCGCCGCCTCCGCTTCCGCCTCATCGTCAAGACCTCCGATCTCCACTCTTTCAACAACTTTGCCCCTAGGTTATCTCTTCATTTTGCTTACTTTCTCTTTTGAGCGTTGATTGAATCAAAACTCACTTGGGTTTCTGTTTATTTTTCTGGGCTGTTAGGATTCTGAAGAATCCGAATGAATATCTGCAGCAATTTTGCGATGCGGTGGTGGAAGCGGCTAAAAGCATCGAGCCAAAGTAATTGAAAGGAGGAGAAACGCTACATGTGGGATTTGGAGGCCATTTTGTTTCTCGTCGCTTTCTCCCCTAATTCACCGGCTCTCGTGGTATGCGCCGTCTACATCGCCACCAAATGTAAGTTTTCCTTTTTTTTTTCAGAATTAGGGCAACCGAACGCAATCAGTCCGTTCGGGTAATAATTAATTAATTTTCTGTTTGACTAAAGCTTCTAGACTGATTTATCCGTACGAACAGGTTCGTTCAAGCATTTCATTAAATAAAGCAATAGTTTATTGGGAAAATCAAGCCAATCTTTCTTGCACCAACGCGCGTATGTTGGTGTCCTAAAACCTTGGTTCCAAGGCTTGTCAAAACCCATCTCTTCAAAGTTCGTTTTTTCCGCACTAGCACCTACTTTGCCTCGTCAAGTCATAACCATGCAAGCTTCTCAAAGTTCATCTCTTTTATCTTCCCCTCTAAATTCTCTCCGAAAACCCAATTTCAACACCCGGGTTTCCTTTCTAAGACCCCCTCCCAGTCTCAGGCCAACCAGGAAATTCACTTCAATGGCTTTCGCCGGTTCTTCCTCCGCTGTTGCTGCTCCCAGGCGTGAGAAAGACCCCAAGAAACGGGTCGTTATCACCGGGATGGGATTGGTTTCCTCTTTGGGGAACGATGCAGATGCTTTCTATGGTAATTTGCTTGGTGGTGTGAGGGGGGTTGGAACCATCGACAGGTTTGATGCTGGCGAGTTTCCAACCCGGATTGCCGGTGAGATCCACGGGTTCACTTCTCAAGGTTACATTGATGCTAAGTGGGATAAGAGCATTGATCTTTCCTCGAGGTACGGTTGTGTTGCTGCCAAAAAGGCACTGGAAGACGCTGGTCTCGGGGTTGATAAGTTATCTAAGGTGGCTTGTTCACTCGTTTCAGAGCTTTTTTCCTTTTCTGGTTTTCAGTTGTGGGTTGTTTTTATGGTTGTAATCCATTTTGGTTCAAATATGACGACTCCATCAAGTTTGATATGTACTCAATAAAATTGGATAAGACTATAAATAGTTGCCTTAAATAGCTTCTGGTCTTCTTTGGGTTTGCATTGGAATTCAGCTCCTGTTATTAATTACTTCATTAAAACATTGTGTTCTATTTCAACTCTTTTCTCTCAACGGTGCTAACAAAAGATGTTTGAGTTTTGTATTCATTGCAGATCGATAAGGAGCGGATTGGAGTGCTTATTGGGTCGGGTATGGGTGGTGTTTCAGTTGCATTTGTTGGCCTTCGAAACCTGTTCGAGAAAGGTTTTAGGAAAATCACACCATTCTTTGTTCCTTGTACTATACCAAACATGACATCTGCCTTGCTTGCCATGGATCTTGGCTTCATGGGCCCTAATTACCCAATTTCAGCTTTATGCGCTACCTCCAATCATTGCTTCTATGCTGCTGCCAATCACATCCACCGAGGTGAGGCTGAAGTGATGGTTGTGGGTGGAACAGAAGCTCCAATTGTTCCTATTGTGATTGGGGGTTTCACTAAAGCATTGTCTCAAAGAAATGATGATCCTCAAACTGCTTCGAGGCCATGGGACAAAGATCGAGACGGCTTTGTAATTGGTGAAGGTGCTGGAGTGTTGGTAAGCTTGCATTCTTTAACATGCTAAATGTAGAGATGCATCATTTAGCTTCATGTTGGTTGTTGTGTTGTCTATTTCCAGTAAACATCTTGTTTTGCCTTCTTTGATGACATGAGGTACTGTTAATCCTGTTATCAAGAGAAGTATGCTTTTTTTGTAATGCTTTAAGGTACCTGCAGCTGCAATGAACTATGTTAAGGTTCGTTTGTGTAAATAATGAGATCTTGTCTGTTTTCCTGTTAATACCATGAACTTGCCCTTTGTGCTCTGTCAACTTTTATAACACTGAACTATTTGGTTGAAGAATGGAAATTAGTCTCGAGTAAATGATCAGTGAAGGTGCTTGAGTGTTGGTACGCTTGCATTCTTTAACATGCTAAATGTAGAGATGCATCATTTAGCTTCTTGTTGGTTGTTGTGTTGTCTATTTCCAATTAACATTTTGTTTTGCCTTCATTGGTGACATGAGATACTGTTAATCCTGTTATTAAGAGAAGTATGCCTTTTTGTAATGCTTTAAGGTACCTGCAATGAACTATGGTTAGGTTTGTTTGTGTAAATAATGAGATCTCGGCTGTTTTCCTCTTAATACGTAAACTTGCCCCTTGTGGCCTTGTCCGTTCGTTGTTTGATGGATTTGGAACCCTTTCACTATCTGTCAACTTTAATAACACTGAAGTCTGAACTATTTGGTTGAGTAATGGGAATTAGTCTCGAGTAAATGATTGGTGCTTTTGCATTCAAATTCTTGGTTTGATCTATAGTTGGTTGGCTATCTCCTCCTGATAAATACTTAAACAAATCAATGATCTTGATAAGGGAGTTGATTCCAGGTGATGGAAAGCTTAGAACACGCAATGAAAAGGAATGCACTGATCATTGTCGAGTACTTGGGTGGGGCTGTCAATTTTGATCCTTATGATATTACTAATCCAAGTCCTGATGGTGTTGTGATGTCTGCATGCATTAAGAAATGCCTTGAAGATGCTGGTGTGTCCCCTGAGGAGGTAATTCTTTTTTTTTCACCAATTTTTCTTGCCAAAGATGCTGGCTTGACCACCCAATCGAAACTAACCCGACCTGCCCGTTTTACAGCTCTAGACCTAATGATTGTAATTTAAAATGGTGTGCCAAAAAAAGTAATTATACTCTCATATTTGTCTACCATGTTAAAGCTGAAAATTTGGCAAACTAAGCAAGCCCTGTTTTTTTCAGGTTAACTACATCAATGCGCACGCAACATCTACGGTTATTGGTGATTTGGCTGAGATAAATGCTATTAAAAAAGTATCCAAGGATCAGGATATCAAAATCAATGCAACAAAGGTACTTTTGTCTTAATTTCCTCTTCCAAAATTTGCAAACTTTGAGGTTTACCAGAAACTACAATGTTGCTCTCTAGCTGTTAGCTGACCGCTTTTGTTTATTTGTTTCAGTCTATGATAGGGCACTCCCTGGGTGCTGCGGGTGCCTTAGAAGCCATTGCCACTGTTAAGTCCATTACGACGGGATGGCTTCATCCTACGATTAATCAATTTGTACGTATGAGTTACTTGCTTAATACTACCTTACATTTAAACAAGTCTAAAAGTTGTTTGAGCCTTGTTCATGCACTAGTTCCATTGATGTTGTTCTGATTCTTCATTTTACTTGACAATACTCTGTGTCATAAATTTATAGTTTTCTGATACAAGTTCGAGTAATTTTGTCGTATAACATGGATCCCATGCCTAAATTTTTTAACTGCAGAACCTGGATCCTGCAATTGAGTTTGACACTGTTGCCAAAGAAAAACAGCAGCTTGAGGTTAATGTTGGTAAGAGCTCCAATTGCAAGTTCTTCAAATATTGTCTCCCCCATTTGGCTATGATTTTAATTTATTTGATTTGGACCACAATCCATGATACTAAACTGAGTTGTTCATTGATTCAGCGATTTCTAACTCTTTCGGAATCTGCTGTCAGAACTCTGTTGTGGCCTTTTCTGCCTTCAGGCCATGAAAAACAGTCTCGCCAATTTGTTATGAAAGATGTAGTTTATTGTACGGATTCATTATGCCTGCCCTTTCCCTGTTTCCTTAGCTTATATGGGAGTGAGTGTGTGTATGTAGCCCCTGTATTTTTTATTCGGACATTTTTAGTCCGTGTGTTTTTGAAGCTGTTAAATTTGTTAAATTAAATTCTTTAGATTTAGTGATTAATAAGATTAAACCTTGATTCTTGTCCTTGAAGTGTTAATCTAATTGTGTAGACAAGAATTTGACTTTGTCTTGGGATAATAAATTAATAATGTTGCTTTGAGCCTTTGAGTGTGAAACTATTGTTGTACTTGTATGGAGTACTAACTCATCACCTACAGGCTACAGCTTATAATAGAAAAGTATAATGTTTTAGAGTTAAGTAAAATAATTGAAATTTCCTCTTTTTTTTGAAACTAGGGTTTTCTGAATGACTTATAACTAATTGCATTGTTTAATTTCAAAATACTAAACTATCATGTTAATATTTATTTGTTTTTATTTTTATTTGTAAAAGTGCATTTTTAATAGAAAAGTGCATTTTTGATATTTTATATTTTGGTTCTAATGTATTTTGTAATACAAACTCATTTACATTATGTAAAAAAAACTCATTTACATAAATATCAGTCATATATATATATATGTACATATTTTATTATACGTGTAATAAATCTGTGCTCCGAGAATACAAATTAATTAAAATATATAAATTAAATTCTAACTATTATTAAGTATAATATAGAGACTAAAACTTAACCTGAAAAGTATGAAAAGGAAAAAAAATCCGTTTGTGGTTGCAATATAAATATATTTTTTGAACAACGTTGCAAACTTGCAATATAAATATTTGAGAGATTGTAAATTCAAAATTTTGATAATTTAGAACCCCAACAATTGTTTTTTTTTTGGAAAAAACGGATGATATTCATTTTAAGAGACACTAGTTCAAATCGTTATGTCTGCATGGTATACATTGTTTTTAAAATTAAAAATATCTATAAACATATACTACCTTATTACCCCTTTTCGATCATTAAAGAAAATAAATAAAAGAACATCGATTATACCAGCGCCTTAGCAATTGGGCCATGGCCCATGCGACCATTTTATAAAGGGCTATCCATCTATGGCAGCATAATTCCCGCCAAATCAGTCACCCCCTCACCTGTTTCCCGCCAAAACCACACACTCTCTTAGAGTAGAATACAGGAAAAAGGGAAACAAGAGGAAAACAGGGTCTCATTTGCGACAGCGTTTCGTGTTTCCTTCTCAAATCTTGTAGTGTTATAGTAGGGAACGATCGCAAAAGAAAGAGAAGGAAAGGGAAAAAAATGGAGTTGGGAGCTCAAGATTATGCTGATAGGAAGAAAGATATCAGCCAATTTTTGTCTCAAGATGTACTGTTCCTCCATCGCTCTATATTCATTTCCCTTTAATCTCATATTCCTATGTATTAATTTAACCATGGTTTTGTATTTCGTGTAATTTGATTGATCAGATTTACCAAGATGAAATCAAGGCTATGATAAACCACAAGCGCCGCCGCCTCATCGTCAACATCTCCGATCTCCACTCTTTCAACAACTTGGCTCCTAGGTTATTCTCTCAAGCTTTTATATTTCTCTCTCCCCTTTCTATTTTGAGCGTTGATTGAAGCAAAATTTATTTGGGTTTTCTGTTTATTTCTCTGGGTTTTTAGGATTCTGAAGAATCCGAGTGAATTTATGCAACCATTTTGCGATGCGGTGACGGAAGCTGCTAAAAGTATCGACCCAAAGTACTTGAAAGAAGGAGAAACAGTTCAAGTGGGATTTGAAGGTCCTTTTGTTTCTCGTCGCGTCACACCCAGAGAGCTTCTCTCCGAATTCATTGGCTCCATGGTATGCGTGGTGGGGATTGTCACCAAATGTACGTTTTCCCCTCTTTATTTTTTCTTTATAATTTGATGTATAATACATGCATAATTGTTTGTTTATATGAACTAGTAAAGATTGAATTTGGGTTTTTGAAAAAAGTTGGCACATGCTTTGAGCTTTGAAAGCTCCTATTGCTTTTGGGCACTTGTAAGATGTTTGCAATTCTAGTAATATAGTTTGGCATTTTCCTTATCAGTGCTTTGCTATGTAGGGGGTCTGATTTTTATGTATCTAACATGAACTTGTCTATATTTAGGTTCTCTGGTAAGACCAAAGGTTGTTAAAAGTGTTCATTTTTGTCCTGCTACTGAGAACTTCACTGTTCGGGAATATCGAGACATCACCTCCAATAATGGTTTGCCAACTGGATCTGTGTATCCTACTAGGGTAATTTCCACTGTTTAGATCTCCTAGTGTCAGTATGGTTACTGGATTAAGCATTGTCTCATCAGGAATGTTTTTCCAGGATGAAAATGGCAACTTATTGGTGACTGAATATGGGTTGTGCCAATACAAAGATCACCAGACATTATCAATTCAAGAAGTTCCCGAGAATGCTGCACCTGGTCAGCTTCCCCGGACTGTGGATGCCATTGTTGAGGATGATCTGGTTGATTCATGTAAGCCTGGAGATCGGGTGGCTATTGTAGGGATGTATAAAGCTCTTCCAGGGAAAACCAAGGGTAGTGTTAATGGTGTATTCAGGTATCTCTTATGTAGTGCATCATTTGAATGCAATTTTCAAATCCTCATTGTAGTTTGGTCTTTTTTTCTATTTACAATCCTAAATGAGCGTTTTTCATTTGTAGGACTGTACTCATAGCTAATAATGTATCTCTGCTCAACAAAGAAGCCAATGCACCAATCTACAGTCCTGAGGACCTGAAAAATATTAAGAAGATAGCAGAAAGAGATGACACATTTGACTTGCTTGGTAACTCCCTTGCACCTTCTATATATGGGCATTCATGGATAAAGAAAGCTGTGGTTTTATTAATGCTTGGTGGTGTGGAAAAGAACTTGAAGAATGGCACTCATTTGCGAGGGTTAGTTCTAATTTTTACTAAAAGTGTATTTGTTGTTATATGCAGCCATCCTTGGATTTTGTACAGTTTAAGTCTTGACATAAGCTAAATTCTTGCTATCTTTTAGGGACATCAACATGATGATGGTTGGAGATCCATCTGTAGCAAAATCCCAACTTTTAAGAGCAATCATGAACATTGCTCCCTTGGCCATTTCAACCACTGGCCGAGGTTCTTCTGGTGTTGGTTTGACTGCTGCTGTCACATCTGATCAAGAAACAGGTAAAGCACTTCAATTGGTTATATCATATCGGCTATGGTATTGTTTTTAGTGTTTTTTTTACGAAATTAAATGTCTCCTTGGTCAGGAGAAAGAAGACTGGAAGCAGGTGCAATGGTCCTTGCTGATAGAGGTGTTGTCTGCATTGATGAGTTCGACAAGATGAATGATCAAGATCGTGTTGCAATTCATGAAGTCATGGAGCAGCAAACTGTAACTATTGCCAAAGCTGGTATCCATGCATCATTGAACGCTCGATGCAGTGTGGTGGCTGCTGCCAATCCCATATATGGAACTGTAAGTGTAATCAGTTGCTAAGATGCACATTCAACCCGCTTGCAAGGTTGTAAATTGAGTTTATACCAATTGTTGGTTGAATATGCAGTATGATCGGTCATTGACTCCAACAAAGAACATTGGACTTCCAGATTCCTTGCTTTCTCGTTTTGATTTACTCTTTATTGTATTGGATCAAATGGATGCTGATATTGATCGTCTAATCTCTGAGCATGTCTTGAGAATGCACCGTTTTCGCTCTGCTATTGATGGAGGTAGGCAAAGAGTTCCCTTACATGCTTAAAGACTGGTGGCACATGTACACCTACTAAGGTAATTGATTAAGGGTGCAGGCGAGGCAGCTCTTGATGGGAGTACAAGATATGGAAGAGAAGATGAAGCTGATACTGACTCATCTGTTTTTGTCAAGTATAACCGCATGCTACATGGGAGAAAAACGGAAAGAGGTCGGAAGCGTGATACTCTTACCATTAAGTTCCTCAAAAAGTATATTCATTATGCAAAACACAGGATTCAGCCTGAACTGACTGATGAGGTTGTGGCAATTCTTTTCTTTTACTAATATATTTATTTTCCAGTAATCCATTTATATTATGCTGCCATTTCAATTGATTCCTTTCGTCTACTTTTATTCTGTTTTAGTCAATATGAATATTATGTATGGTTATTCCACAATATCTTTTCTAGAATAAACCTTGATTACCTCATAACTTTTCTCCCCAGCAATCCTTAATTTACTTCCAGGGCTTACTCTAAAGTATTTCTCATCTGCAGGCTTCAGAACAGATTGCAACAGCTTATGCAGAGCTCAGAACTGCCAGTTCAAATGCAAAGGTTTGCTTTTGTAATCAGCCAAGAAATACCTTGGTATGCTTACCTCAATTGGTAATTCTAAATTTCTAATACTCTGATACTTGTAGACTGGTGGAACCCTTCCTATCACAGCTAGAACCTTGGAAACCATGATTCGTCTGTCAACTGCTCATGCAAAGTTGAAGCTAAGCAGAAAGGTAATCATTTCTTAGAAGGAAAGAAGCAATTTTCTATTAAGCAATGGTAGTTGGAATTCATGACGCAGTTTACTTTCCTTTCTTTAAAGAAAAATTCTTCATTTTTTATATTCAATCTTGTTCTTTGGGATTAGCTGTGACAAATTATTACAGCAACATCATGTTTATGTCTTTGAATTGCTTGTTGCTGCTTCATTATATTTCCTTTTACGTGCATTTGGGTTTATGCATTTAATTCATAGCTCTATTGCATGGCGGTTCATCATGGCAGATTACAAAGGTTGATGTTGATGCTGCTCTGAAAGTCCTAAATTTTGCTATTTATCACAAAGAATTGACCGAGATGGACGACCGTGAACAAGAACGACAAAGAGAAGAAGCGACAAAACACAGTGCTGATCATCAACGGTAAGCATGCATGCGGTATTCCTTTAATGAGCATATGTTGCTTATAATTTACAAATAAATATTGCTTATAAGCATCTGATCATCTTTATGTAAATACTTTCTTTTCTTTGTATAAATTTTATTTGAAAATTACTAAATGATTAAATTTATCCCGATGTGTTTGACCTTCTCTATTGCTGGAATTAGCCCAACCACAAGTGCTATGGAAGTAGATGATCCTCCTACAACCGAGCAGCCCACTGCCACTGGCTCTCTTGAAAGGTCTGAACCCTAACTAAACACTTCAATTACAAGTTAACACATGTTTTTTCTCCAAACTCAGCTGCACTCAATTGTTTCACATGTTAACTTTAAACTCATTCCCCCCCCCCCCCCCCCCCCTACTTTGTTGATGGATTTCAGAATAGAAGCATTTAAAGCTAAATTTGGTCAGCATATGCGTGCGAACCACAAGGATACCATATCTATATCCGAAGTAGAGGATGTTGTCAACACCGGAACTGATGACCATTACTCAAGGGCGGAGATTGTTACCATATTGGAGGTAATGTTGATATATGGTTTGTTGGGATGGGAATACCTATACAAAGTTTCTATATTCTTAATGATGAATGACACTTCTCTTTCTCCATTCTTGGTATAACATTTTGAAGCTCATATACTTACTGATGGTCACTTTTTTCACAATTTTCAGAAACTGCAAGACGATAATATATTGATGATAGCCGGCGAAACAGTGCATATGATAGTATGAGATATAAAGGGAAGGCCTGGATTGAACTAACTAAGCAGGTATGAATCTCTGCTTTCTGTTATGCAATCACAATTCACGTTGCGGCATCACGGTGCTAGGGATGGATCTTGATTTATTCTAAAGATTGTCTTAAAACTAATTATTTGCCCCTGTTTGCTTCTGCAAGTGAAGATGCAAAAAAACTTCATATACTCTGTTGTTCACTAATGCTTTTTAATGAATTATTTGTGACTTTATGAACCTTTTGAAGTTTATGATTTCAATGGTTTACTAGTGTGGATCTAATTCTAAACAAACACCAATGATACAATAAAAATCAAGATTTTATTAACATTGTAATAAACAAGAAAAGGAATCAAAAGCCATGAAAATGGGTTTGGACAATATTGACCAAGGAATTAGAAGAGATAAATGAATAGAAAGGAATGGACTTCAAAAGAACCATGCAGCCAGGAATTAGAAGAGATAAATGAATAGAAAGGAATGGACTTCAAAAGAAGCATGCAGCCATAGAAGCTAAGGCAGCCAGTGCAGCAGGAACACCGAGAGCCATGCCTGTGCTTTCCATCGGGGATGGTGCAACTGCACCTTGGTCTTCCCTCAAAGCAGTGGCTCCACTGGCCAATGCAGCAACAACCATAATGCAGGCAATGGCCATTTTGCTTCTCTCCATGTTTCTCGGCAAATTTGAACTAAAGAAAAAGCACTCCTAAGAATTACAAAAGTGAGAGAAGCTTCTGAAGTTGTGTGTTTTGAGCTTGAAACAGAGATTCAAGTGTTTTTATAGGGGAAAAGATGAGTATTTGCCAGCTCTATTTTGTTGGTTTTAAAACAAAACAATCATTTCAAGGCATATTTATGTGTTGTCAGCTATTATCCCATACCAGCCTGGAAAAAAATACACAAACGACATGATGTGACTCATGAAATCTTGAAACGGACCAAGCAATCGGGTCTTTGAGAATGAACATTATTCGTTTTTTTTATAGGTTCAATAGTCTAGTATTGTTTTATGTGATAGTTCCAGCATTAAATAATTGTGCTTAGGTTCAATAATTCATAGAAACTTTATCTTTATATGTCGTGACCATTATATTTTGATTACTCCATTTAAAATGTTGCTGTCAATACATCGTAATGAGTGTAAAAAGTTTATTTTTGGCAAGTTCTGTCTGTTTAGGACTTAGGAGATACATTGTTAAAACTTATATCAATAGTCAATTTACTTATAATTTGTAAGTTGATCGACTAAATGGGCAATTTACATATAAATGATCCAATAGATTGGGTAAAGTAACACCGAAGATATGATATACTATTTTTTTCTCCTCTTTTAATCAACGACGATACTAATTTTAATGCTGGTTGCCGTTGCCGGTTTATTTTTTTTGTTTTTTATTTGTTAATAAGAATAACCCTGCCTTGATAGTACATTTTTCTCTGACTTCGTGGCACGTTTATCTCTATTTTTAACACGTTTTTTTGTCTTTTCTCTTAATTATTTGGTCGTTTTTTTTTATTTTATGTTTTCTCAAACGCCACGACTGATCAAGATGTCACTTATTTGTAATCATGCTAATCTTTTTTACTTTGGCCCTCAGATTGAATCTTGATACGCGGTTTGAGTCCATAGATAGTTTTTCATGACGCTCGGCTTTGATTTGCGGTTCTAGGTGGTCTTTCAATAGCTTAATTCCCTTTTGTAGTTCGTTTGCCGATGCAACCAAGTTTGTTTCGTATCTATTTTTCGTTTAAGTCTTTTTGTTTAGGTTTTTAACCTTTTCCATATGTATGGTCCTTGTATGATCTAAAGTGACTAGTTTTTTGTGTCTATGTTATAAGAAAATGTCCAAATTATGTGTTTAGTTTACGATGATAATTGTAAACTCTTATTGTAATTTTAGATATTTTCTCCTTTCAATAAGACTGACAACTTCTATTAAAAAATATTATATACTATTAAGATTTTATTAACTTTTTAATTACTTCAAAAAATTTCTTTCTCTCTTGTTTTTTTCACTTTTCTTTTATTTTTACTACCTGACGACACCGTAAATCTGACGAAGGTCGTCGACCATCGATATTCATTCGCTTTTAATTTCTTATATCCATTTCTTGTTTTTTATGCTTTAATTTTTTTTTAATTTTTATTTGTATTTGTTACACGTTTTTTCTCTGTCTTAAAGCACGCTTTTATCTAATGGTACGTTTTCGTTTCTCTTTATGGTAAATTTGAATTTCTAGATGGTTTATAGTTTGTTTACTGATGTAATAAAATCTGTTTTACGAAATAACCTGCAAGATTATTAGTTTCGCTTACCACTCTTACTTCGATCATTAAAGATGTAGGTGGATATAAACAATAAATTTTGTTTCCCGTTCACTTTTTACAATGTTTTATCTCATCCTATAATTCATTGGACGTATTTTATTGGTATCACAATTCATTTTCTAGTTTTTTTTTGTAATTTTTCTGTTACATTTTAATTTTGTTTGAAGTATTTTTTTATTTTATTTTTTTAATAAATTCCGCCGACGTATTATTAAAGAAAGAATAAATCTTCCGTCTCCAAATACAACAAACTCGAGCAATCAAACCAACAGAAAACTCAAGAAAAATAAATTAGAAAAAGAAGGTTTTCAACAATATTAACCAAGGAATTAAAAGAGAAACAAATAGAAAAGAATGCAAGTTCAAAAGAACCAAGCAGCCATTGAAGCCAAGGCAGCTAATGCAGCAGGAACACCCAGAGCTGCTCCGCCACTTTCCATCGGAGATGGCGCAACAGCCCCTTGATCTTCCCTCAAAGCGGTGGCTCCGCTGCTCAAAACAGCAACAACCATGATGCAGGCAACAGCCACTTTGCTTCCCTCCATTTTCCTTACCAAACTCAAAGTAAACCGAGCACTCTTGAGAATTGCAGAAGTGGGAGAAACTTGACTTGGATTGCAGAGATTTCAAGTCTTCTTTTTTATAGGGAAAAGATTGTGCTAGAGACCAAGTATTTGCCAGCTTTGTTTTTTTGATTAATTTACAAACAAAATCATTTGAAGGCATATACATGTGTTGTCAATGTCAGTTCCATACCAGCCTGGACTGATATGTATAATTGGGTTTTGGTTGAATAATTCATGGAACTTTATGTGTGTAGATACAGTGGTGACAATTATGTAGGGATCTTAAGGCATAAATTAAGATGAAGTAACATGGTTAGTACCCTAAAAGTATAAATTAAATAGGGCATTGCTTCAATAATAAGTGTTTGATGCAATGGCAAGACATATTGTACTTCCAAGAAGAAAATTCAGGTTTAAACTTTGAAGACAACTTTGTTGAAAAAGAGATGATGTGAGCACGATTATATCACCCAACGATGCAACTTCAAACTTTCAGGGAAGTTTACTTTTTCACTTGTTACATTCTGATGTGTAACATTTCTTATAATTATAAGTGTTTGAGTGTTTTTTAAATAAGTTTACAAAGCTTTGATAGGAGTTTCAATGTTTTCTAACATGTACATAGGAGGACACCAGCTCAAATGAGTACATGCAGCTCACCTCCAGCTCAGGAGAGTGTAACTAACTCATCGTCAGTTCAGGAGAGTGTAACCATCTCAACATCAACTTAAGAGAGTAATGTACCCCTTTATCAAGAGAGCTACAAAGTTCGAACATAAATCGTAAAGTAGACATGAACTGTACAAAAAAATAAGTGGGATATGAAATGGTAAAATGAAAAAGGAGAGAGATATATATTAAGGGTTTGTTTATTTCACTTCTCTTGCCAATGTAAGATTATAAAATAGGATTGAAGATGATATTTCAATATATTGTTTGATTCACTTACCACTCAACTGTTTCATGCATATATATACAAAAATGTTTTATTGCTTGACATCTGAATGACTCCGTGGCCCAATGGATAAGGCGCTGGTCTACGGAACCAGAGATTCTGGGTTCGATCCCCAGCGGAGTCGTTGAATTTATTTATAACATTATTTTACTTTTTTTTCCACAGACAAAACGTAACGCTGGTGCAACTTCAACGGCCATATCTTTTAACAATAAACTACTCCTGTGAATGTACAAGTTACTCGACTTGAGCATTTTTTACTTTTTAAGAGAATGAAATGGTGTTTGAGTTATTTGTTCAAATCCTTTCACGATCTTCGAATCCATGTTGCCCGGAAGCTCTTTTCAAATCCATACTGCTCGGATCCGAATGTCAGACAAGCATTCAAGCAGTGTTAAAAGCATGTACTAGAATATTATATAACAATTTAGCAGGAAATGCGAAATCATTCGTACGAGCTAACAAAAGAAGATACTGAAACCCAAAATATTAAAGTTCAACCTTTCTGATTCAAACAAAAATAATCCGCAATCAACAAACCGATGGAATGTTCGCTACCAAAAATTGTAGAACTACAATTACCGTAACTAACTCCCGTTTCATCGAATGAGAGACATTACATAAACAAGTTAGGCCTTGACGCCTTGTAGGTTGTCTTCAGCTTCCTGGATGGTGGCCTCACCTTCTTGACCACCAACGGGAATTTGATTTTCGAGTTGTGGAACTGCTTGGTGTTGTCCCTCTTGCATAGCTTGGCCGGGATAGTAGCGGTCTTGATAATCTGGATGCAGGGGAACCTGACTCTGTGACGAGAAGCCATCTCGGTGTACATCTGTTCAACAGCTCCATTTAAAGTAGTGTCACGGTATTCCTTATACATGTTGTGATAACCGGTACGGCTTTGATAGCGGAGCCAGATACCATAGTTCTTGATCTTGGTAGGGTTCTTCTCGAAAATCTGCAGAAAATCAAAGAATGCATTAGAAATCATGTTCCCTTGGGTGTATCAGATGATCAAATAAATCATTAACCATATCTTTTCTTTTTCCGACGAAGATTCCACAGTACAGAGTAAATGAATTCAAACCAACAAGCAAAGAAAAGAGCTAGGGGGATCACAACAAAGTAAATTATTGATAACCTGTTGCAAGTTGCAACCATCTAGTTAAAAGAAGTTTCAAACCAATTTCGATGAACTGCTCTTTGAATTCGGTCTTACATGCAAACCCCCCAAAAGTTACGTGACCAAATAAATCATACGATGCAATTGCAATCGGCTAAACAAAGATCTAGGAACTTAAAGTGTAAATAAATTTGGCATGAAAGCCTTGAAGATCATATGTTTCTTTGCTACATAAGTTCCCTATTCCGGTGTAAATCGCACAAACATGAGCTAAACACCGGCAATTCCAGCAAAATAGTTTCGGATATTAATCAAAACAACCCTAGCTGTAATAAAGAAGTTAAAAACATACAATGAAAAGGGTACTTTACCTACTAAAATTTCAACACAACAAATCACTTGATATAGAGTGAATTATCGAATCGTTCACATCGAGAACATATACCTCATTGATAGCAAGGACTTGACCATTGCTCTTCTTAACCTTCTTCAGCTTCCTCAGGAAGTACCTAATTGGTGAATATATTCAAGAACACCCAAAACTCAGAAACCCTAAACAAATTCAATCAAACGGGATATTAAATTAAGCGAAAAAACAGAGATAGCCATTAAAATAATCACTAACCAGAACTTGGATTTGGCGCGAACCTCATTGGTGGCCCAAAGCTTCATCCTGTAAATCTTGGGATGCTCATCGCTCTCCGTTGGGTGAGCCCTTCCAACAACTTGGTACTGGTGAAACTGCAGCCATAAACAAAACCAGAAAAGAAAATCAAATACTTTCGTTATCCTCATATTAATCCAAACACAACTAACAAATTCAAAGCAAAAAGAAAGTGAGAAAATTCCGAATGGATCGAAACCCTAGCTTAACATAACAAAACCACCATCAAATTTTAAGAATCTAAAGCTAAAAAGAGGGAAATTGAGAAGGTAACAAGGATGATCCGGGAAGAGCCTTTGGCCACTTACCCTGAAAGTAACCATTTTTGAGGAAGATGATATCTCACGGCCCTCTCTCTCAATTAGGGTTTTGTCAAATTCAAATGGTCTATATTTTGATAGTTTGGTTGAATCGGGTCGGGTTTTGGATTTAGATCAGTTTACGGTTATTAAATGGGTTTGGTAAAATTCTAAATCTCCACCCAAATTGTTATAAATTATTTTATTCCGGCCCAAAATAAATATACATACTATAATTTCTTTTGAACTGGCATACCTACAATAATTAAGTGCAATATATGTTTTCTAAGTTACGGTTATGATTATAATTTTTTTATAATCCCATTATCCAATTCATTAAAAAAATTAATTGAAGAACTCAACGAGTAATTTTAGTAAAAAAAATGATTTCATTTTAAAAAATTTGGGTTAGAGCAGTTTTTGTTTGAAAGATGTATGCCATATCAAATGATTAAAAAATAGTACGAACAAATACTATTATGTAATCACCTTAAACTTATTTTAAAAAATCATGGATTGACTGATTCGAATTAAATAACACATCTTCCCACCAAACTCATTAGTTGTTGGTATTCTATTCAAAAAAAAAGTTGTTGGTATTAAAACTAGAGAACACATTCCATGCACTGACGTTAGGAAAAAAACTTTCCGCCAATGTGGTTTTTAGGGTTTAGATTGCCTAAAAGAGTTACTTAACTTTATAAACTTGTTTGTGGATGCATCAAATAATTACCTAAAAATAAATATTAATTTTATTGAACACTCACTCTATTGTTGGAGTATACTTATTTATATATTGACCCTCTTCATATACACCATATTCTTGTAAATGCTCTTTCTCATAAATTGAACGTTTAAATATGTTCACTTTCACATTTTTTTGTATATTGTTACTAGGGGTGGCAACGGGTCGGATTGGGGACAGTTTTGTATTCTCCATTTCGTCCCCAACACTTGTGGGTACGGTTTTGAGAATTTCCATTAAATATTTCGGGGATTTTTTTGTCCCCATACCCATCCCTTACGGATCCCCGCGATTTTCGGTTAATCCCCATACCCAAAAAAATATAAATTAATTTATAAAACAAATACTCAACATTAAATCTCTCAAAAGTATAAAACATGACTTAAATATTAACCGTTTGAAACATGACATCTTGCACTACTTTTAAAAGAAAATATGTGATTAATAATCTATAGTTTCAAATAATGGTATGTTTGTTCTAAAAGAAATATGATTCAATAATTTTTCCAATCATATAAATTACTTCTTCTAATTTTACTCGTACGATTTATGGTGAATTTTCAAAGTCATTGTTATTGTTGTTTTTAGAAACAATATGTTGTCTTTTCCTCTAAAATTTGCTCACTAAAAAATTAATAATTCCTAATATGTAACTCGAAATCAATAATTATTTGTTTTAAACAAATCTAGACTTTTGTGTGATTATATAAATATAACGCTCACTTCCTAATTAAGAATTTTTGGTGACTTTTCAAAGTCATTACTAATTTTTTTAAGAAATATACTGCCAAATTTTTATGACCTTTCAACATTCAAATATTCATATAATTTAGAATACATATCTAAATCAATCACAATGTATTTTAAATAAAACTAGACTAAATCATGTTTACAACAATGTATAGATAACATTCTAATTATTTTTATAGATACAAAGAATTTTCAAACTTACACTATCCGGCCATGCTCAAGTGAGAATAGATTTTTGATGAAACATAGGTAAATTACCCTTATGACCATCAAACTTCGTAAAATATAAGGATCCCTACGGATATTTTTTGGGATTCTTGCTGATATTTTTGGGATCCCCACGGTGATTTATACGGGTCCGGTTCGGTTATCCCCACGGTTCGAATATTGTAACCCCCTCATCCCGGTCTGGCCGGATGACCGGTCCGAGTAAACTACACGGGGAAAACCGAGTGAAAACCCCTTAAGGATTCCCCCTCGGTTAGCAACCCTATATTTTTTTCCCATTTTAATCTTGTCTAGATGAGTATTTAATCCTATGTGATCATACAACGGAGCAACATTCACAAGGCAAACAAACGAGCTCAACCCAACATCTTACAACCCAATTTTAAGCTTTAAACTGCAGGCGGTATCGATACACTTAAGGGGTGTATCGATACCCCTTGACTAGGTCAACTGGTCAAAGTCAACCCGTGGAGACCGTATCGATACACCCAAGAAGTGTATCGATACCCTCCCCAACGGTTGACTTCCCACGGTCAACGCTAAGATGACGGTATCGATACACCAGAGGCCCGTATCGATACCGAAATGGACAGTAGCTCCAGTGACCAAAAAGGTATCGATACGCCCCCTCGCGTATCGATACACGAGGCCTGAAACAAGAAGGCGGTATCGATACTGAACCAACCGTATTGATACCCCTGCTACGAACTTACAAGTTTTAGCTGATTTAAGGCACAAGGAGGCCCCTAAATCCCTTTAAAACCTCAACCAGCACACTATCATCAATCCTAAGGCAATCCAACCATAAAAGCATGCATTCACATGAAACCAAAGGCACAATCCAACACAAGGTGATACACAAACCTTACGAGCAACATAAACTTTCAAGCATGGCATTCCAACAAGAGGCATTTCAACATTTAAGGTCATACAAAGAACTCAAAGCCTTAAAGGCACATGATAAGCATATAAGAGGGTTACACCCACATCAAGGCAACCTAAACATTAAGAGACATGCTAACACCCACAACATTCATCATAGCATATCATGCTTACAAACCATAGTCAAATCAAATGTCAACATACATGAGTCATACAAGCTCATACATAACCCTTGCCACATTGTTAATTAATACAAAATTAACCACCGTACTTGAGTCACAAACTTAGAAAGCCCTTCTTGCCTTGCCTCGAGCTAACGCCACGCTAATGATCTGCATTGTTGAACATTGAGAGCGTAAGCTATAAGCTTAGTGAGGGTGCTCTAAAACGGAAAACATCAACAATGCAGGGTTCAAGCATGTAAATCCTAGTCTCACATACATCAAACATTGGCATATAAACAAGTAGACCTAGCTAGTCTTTCAAGTGGCATAATATGGCATCTTACATCATACTAAGCATCAAGCATCAATATCCACAATCATGTATCCACATCATATATCATATTATATGAACAAGTTAATTGGCCACTTTAAATTACCCCGATTGAGCGGATTTAAACCTCAACAACACTTTACCTCGGTGGGATTACACTCATCACCGGACCTTGCATGTGCGGGATTCCACTCATCGCCACATGCCCTACGGATGGGATTCCACTCATCATCCCGTAGAAATAGATAAAAGCTTCCGGTGGAATATTACATCACCGTACTCCTCCTTGATGACTTAACACCATCAAGGCCACGTACGTTTTGACTCAATTTGTGTGCACACTAATCCTAATGATCGATCATTTACAACCGGTAATTTATTTAGTGCCAATTATCATAACCACATTATATATATCATCAACCATACTCCATGCTCATCACATATATACATTTCATGAATACATGCATCAATTTAACCACAATCCACAAGAGCATAGATAGGCAAATACACAATAGTATTGAATGGAAATCAATAACTAAAATCAACAACTTGAAATAAGAGGAAATGGCCTACCAAGCACATTTCACTCACACACTAAACACACTCGAACTAAACTTTAAAACAAGTTTGAAACCACTCACCACTCTTCCTTAGCAAATCGAAACAATCCTCCTACGAACCCGGATTCGGTCCCAAAGCTCCTTCAACGATTCCTCTTGTTTCTTCTAAATTGGTGTTGAAACCAAGTTGCAAATCAATGGAATAGTAACTAGCTTTTGAGAGGTTTTGAAAATGGAGGTTTACCCCTTTTTAACGTTGGAAAGGATTTTTTGGGAGGAAGATGACAACTTTTATTTTAAAGTTGTCTTACTTTTAAAGACTTTAGGGTATAATTACAACATAAATCCTCCCTTTTTTACCAAAGCTCAATTAGGTCATTATTTAGAGTTGAATTGTTTTAATTTAAATTTTATCGACTCAAACTATAAACCTGGTTAACTCCTAGGCCCAAAACACGGGTGTTACAACTCTCTCCCACTTAAGGAAATTTCGTCCCCGAAATTACCTGACTGAAAGAGATACGGAAACTGCTTTTCCATATCCTCCTTCCTCTCCCAAGTAGCCTCGTCCACACCTCTACGTAGCCACCGCACCTTCACTAACTCAATCGATCTACCCCTCAACACTTTACTGTCAGAAGCTAAGATCTCAACGGGCTCTTCTTCATAAGTCAAATCCGGATTCAATTCAATCTCTTCTACGAGCATAACATGTGACGGATCGGACCTATACTTACGAAGCATCGAAACATGGAACACATCATGTATCTTCTCAAGCTCGGATGACAAACACAACTGATAAGCAACCGAGCCAACCCTCTTCACAATCTCATACGACCCTATATACCTCGGACTCAACTTCCCCTTGCGGCCAAATCTCATCACTTTCTTCCACGGAGACACTTTCAAGAATACCTTCTCACCCACTGAGAACTCGACTTCCTTCCTCTTCAAATCGGCATAGGACTTCTGCCTATCCGAAGCAGCCTTCAAACGATCACAAATCAATTTTACCTTGTCAGTTGTCCCCTTGAGCAAATCCGGCATAGGTAACAGTTTCTGTCCTACCTCGGCCCAACACACTGGAGTTCTACACTTCCGGCCATACAAGGCCTCATACGGGGCCATCTGAATGCTCGACTAAAAGCTGTTATTGTACGCAAACTCTACTAGAGGCAAATGCTTCTCCCAAGTACCCTGAAAGTCAATGATACAACAACGCAACATGTCCTCTAAAATCTGAATAACCCTCTCTGACTGACCATCTGACTGAGGATGATAAGAAGTGCTGAAGTTCAAACGGGTACCCAAGGCTGTATGCAGACACTCCCAAAATCTAGAAGTAAACCGGGGATCTCTATCTGACACAATGGACTTCGGCACACCATGTAGTCTAACAATCTCACCAATGTACAAATCGACCAATCTATCTAAAGTGTAAGTAGTGTTGACTGCCAAGAAGTGAGCACACTTCGTAAGACGGTCCACTATCACCCAAACTGAGTTCTTCTTAGTAGGAGTCAAAGGCAAACCCGAAACAAAATCCATGGTGATGTTCTCCCACTTCCATTCCGGAATCCTCAACGGCTGTAACAAACCCGAGGGAACCTGATGTTCCGCCTTCACTCTCTGACACACTAAGGATTTACTCACAAAGTCGGCCACATCTCTCTTCAAGCCAACCCAAAAGTACTCATTCTTCAAATCACGGTACATCTTCGTACTTCCAGGATGCATAGCAAACGGACTACTGTGAGCTTCAATCAAGATCGTACGTCTCAAGTCACTGTCCTCTGGCACAACTATTCTATCTTTGAAACACAAAACCCCATCAGTACTGAAACTGTAGTCTGAAGATCTACCCTCGGCTATATCTTGCACGTGAGGTGCCAAAGATCTATCTAAGAGTTGTTTCTCCCTAATCAACTGACCTAGAGTAGGTCTAACCTGAAGCTCAGCTATCAAGCCACCATCTCCGGAAAAACTCAATCTAGCAAACATAGCTCTCAAGTCCACGGCCATCTTCCTACTCAATGCATCGGCCACTACATTGGCCTTACCCGAATGGTACTCAATAGTAAGATCATAGTCTTTTAACAGCTCTAACCACCTACGCTGTCTGAGATTCAAATCTCGATGAGTCATAATGTATTTCAAACTCTTGTGGTCGGTGTACACTGTGCATTTCTCACCGTACAAATAGTGCCTCCAAATCTTCAGAGCAAACACAACTGCAGCTAACTCTATGTCATGGGTCGGATAGTTGCGCTCATGGGTCTTCAACTGTCTTGAGGCATAAGCCACTACTCTCCGGTCTTGCATAAGAACACATCCTAGTCCTACATAGGAAGCATCACTGTAAACTACATAGTCCTTCCCGGACTCAGGCTGAATCAAGATCAGTGCTTGGGTCAAAGCTTCTTTCAATTTCTCAAAGGCTCTCTGTCTTGCATCTGTCCACTCAAACTGAACACTCTTCTGAAGTAACTGTGTCAAAGGAGCGGCTAACTTAGAGAAACCCTCTACAAATCTCCTATAGTATCCTGCTAAGCCTAGGAAGCTACGTACCTCTGTCACAGACTTCGGTTGCTTCCACTCAACAATGGCTTCAATCTTCTTCGGATCAACATGTCCTAAGAAGACTACCTCACGGATCCAGAATTCACACTTGCTGAGCTTCGCATACAACTGATGATCTAGCAAAGTCTTCAAAACAAGTCTCAAGTGTCGGCCATGGTCTTCCTCAGTTCGCGAGTACACCAAAATGTCATCAATAAATACAACTACAAACCGATCTAGATACTGATGAAAGATCCTATTCATCATGTCCATGAAAGCAGCCAGTGCATTAGTCAACCCAAAAGGCATGACTAAGAACTCATAGTGACCATATCTAGTCCTAAAGGCCGTCTTCGGTACATCAACCTCTCTTACCTTTAGCTGGTAATAGCCCGATCTCAAATCAATCTTCGAAAAGACAGATGCTCCTCTCAACTGATCAAACAAGTCGTCAATTCTAGGCAACAGATATTTGTTCTTCACTGTCAATTGATTTAATTGTCGATAATCTATACACATTCTCATGCTTCCATCTTTCTTCTTCACAAACAACACTGGTGCACCCCAAGGTGAAGAACTAGGCCTAATAAAACCTCTATCTGTCAATTCTTGCAACTGAGTCTTCAACTCCAACCACAGGCTCTCCCACTTGAGCCTCAACCCTAGCTACTGGCTCAACTCTTGGAGCCTCTGCCCGTGGTTCCGGTCGAACCATCCTAGGCCTCCCACGTGGTCTCATGATACAGCTAGCAAGGTATAAACTACAACAAGAAACAGATAAGGATTACGTTAGCCAAAGCAAGGGTCCAATAGTGCTCAAGTACTCCTCTTTCCAAAAATATTTTTAAATTAAGTAATAGTAGCAATTGGCACACACTCTACACCAGACACGACAATTCGTGCTTCAAAACATCATACGAACAGTTAAATATTCAAGAATTCATGGCAAGACATGCATCAAACAACACAATCATTTAATGCATTAAGCTTACCTCACTTACCTGCCCGAGGTCTCGGTAACCTCAGACTCTGATACCAACAAATGTAACCCCCTCGTCCCGGTCTGGCCGGATGACCGGTCCGAGTCAGCTACACGGGGAAAACCGAGTGAAAACCCCTTAAGGATTCCCCCACGGTTAGCAACCCTATATTTTTTTTTCCATTTTAATCTTGTCTAGATGAGTATTTAATCCTATGTGATCATACAGCGGAGCAACATTCACAAGGCAAACAAACGAGCTCAACCCAACATCTTACAGCCTAATTTTAAGCTTTAAACTGCAGGCGGTATCGATACAATTAAGGGGTGTATCGATACCCCTTGACTAGGTCAACTGGTCAAAGTCAACCCGTGGAGACCGTATCGATACACCCAAGAAGTGTATCGATACCCTCCCTAACGGTTGACTTCCCACAGTCAACGCTAAGATGACGGTATCGATACACCAGAGGCCCGTATCGATACCGAAATGGACAGTAGCTCCAGTGACCAAAAAGGTATCGATACGCCCCCTCGCGTATCGATACACGAGGCCTGAAACAAGAAGGCGGTATCGATACTGAACCAACCGTATCGATACCCCTGCTACGAACTTACAAGTTTTAGCTGATTTAAGGCACAAGGAGGCCCCTAAATCCCTCTAAAACCTCAACCAGCACACTATTATCAATCCTAAGGCAATCCAACCATAAAAGCATGCATTCACATGAAACCAAAAGCACAATCCAACACAAGGTGATACACAAACCTTACGAGCAACATAAACTTTCAAGCATGGCATTCTAACAAGAGACATTTCAACATTTAAGGTCATACAAGGAACTCAAAGCCTTAAAGGCACATGATAAGCATATAAGAGGTTTACACCCACATCAAGGCAACCTAAACATTAAGAGACATGCTAACACCCACAACATTCATCATAGCATATCATGCTTACAAACCATAGTCAAATCAAATGTCAACATACATGAGTCATACAAGCTCATACATAACCCTTGCCACATTGCTAACTAATACAAAATTAACCACCGTACTTGAGTCACAAACTTGGAAAGCCCTTCTTGCCTTGCCTCGAGCTAACGCCACGCTAATGATCTGCATTGTTGAACATTGAGAGCGTAAGCTATAAGCTTAGTGAGGGTGCTCTAAAACGGAAAACATCAACAATGCAAGGTTCAAGCATGTAAATCCTAGTCTCACATACATCAAACATTGACATATAAACAAGTAGACCTAGCTAGTCTTTCAAGTGGCATAATATGGCATCTTACATCATACTAAGCATCAAGCATCAATATCCACAATCATGTATCCACATCATATATCACATTATATAAACAAGTTAATTGGCCACTTTAAATTACTCCGATTGAGCGGATTTAAACCTCAACAACACTTTATCTCGGTGGGATTACACTCATCACCGGATCTTGCATGTGCGGGATTCCACTCATCGCCACATGCCCTACGGATGGGATTCCACTCATCATCCCGTAGAAATAGATAAAAGCTTCTGGTGGAATATTACATCACCGTACTCCTCCTTGATGACTTAACGCCATCAAGGCCACGTACGTTTTGACTCAATTTGTGTGCACACTAATCCTAATGATCGATCATTTACAATCGGTAATTTATTTAGTGTCAATTATCATAACCACATTATATATATCATCAACCATACTCCATGCTCATCACATATATACATTTCATGAATACATGCATCAATTTAACCACAATCCACAAAAGCATAGATAGGCAAATACACAATAGTATTGAATGAAAATCAATAACTAAAATCAACAACTTGAAATAAGAGGAAATGACCTACCAAGCACATTTCACTCACACACTAAACACACTCGAACCAAACTTTAAAACAAGTTTGAAACCACTCACCGCCCTTCCTTAGCAAATCGAAACAATCCTCCTACGAACTCGGATTCGGTCCCAAAGCTCCTTCAACGATTCCTCTTGTTTCTTTTAAATTGGTGTTGAAACCAAGTTGCAAATCAATGGAATAGTAACTAGCTTTTGAGAGGTTTTGAAAATAGAGGTTTACCCCTTTTTAACGTTGGAAAGGATTTTTTGGGAGGAAGATGACAACTTTTATTTTAAAGTTGTCTTGCTTTTAAAGACTTTAGGGTCAAATTACAACATAAGTCCTCCCCTTTTTACCAAAGCTCAATTAGGTCATTATTTAGAGTTGAATTGTTTTAATTTAAATTTTATCGACTCGAACTATAAACCTGGTTAACTCCTAGGCCCAAAATACGGGTGTTACAGATATAGCAATCCTCGTCCCTTTCTCCATTTGAGCTGCGGTTATAAAACTTCCCCCATCCCCGTCCCCATGGGTAAGAATTTCGATTATTCCCCATGCCCATCGGTTCGGATCCCCACAGTTTTCGGTTATTTCCCGCCCGATTGCCACCCCTAATTGTTCCAGCGACATACCAACCGAACTAAACTTTACGTTAAATAACTATAATTTAATCAAACATTACAAAATACAATTAGACTAAAATTAAAAATATATTCGAACAAGAATCACATATGTCTAAGCCCTTTGTATTGTTAGATAAAATGGGGGGATGAAAAAAATATGCAGAAATAATGGGGAACAAAATTTGAAGATGGGGTAAAAATGATGGAAGGCAAAGCTATTATGCCGATTTAAGGCCAATGTAAGCAGCAAATAAAGCCAACACACAGGAAACAACATAAGCACCAGCCACAATCATTGTCTCCTTGTGCCCACATAATTCCAGATGAAGATGCAAAGGCACCATTTTAAACAAGCGACGTCCACTTCCCTCATAGTGCTTTGTTGCTTTAAAGTATAACACCTAAGAACACGGCAACGACACTGTTATCGGCATTCATCGCTAGCTGCAGCAATGGTGTATTATGCAAAGTCGGAAAGTTGAACCGATGATACAATCGATGAAACTATGCATAGCATACCTGCATAATGACTGATGATGCTTCCAAAACAAAAAAGCCAGATGCAATGAAAAGGGGAAAGAACATTCCGGTACAAGCAGCCATTGCGGCTAATGCGCCACCGAGGGCCGAGGATCCGGTATCGCCCATGATTACAGCTGCTTTGTACTGGTTGTGCAAAAGAAAACCAACGCAGGCCCCGGCCATTGCTGCCCCGAATATACTAAGTTCTGATTGAGATTGAGAAATGAATGACAATCAAGTGTTGAGGACTTTTACAGCAAATGACAGGCAAGGTAATGCTCATAAAAGCATAAAATAATAACATTTTAATGATATGATAAAATGGAAACGAAACAACGAGGAGTCGACAATAAATGCAGCGACATGGCTTGTTCAAAGAAATCTACACTAACCTGGGCATAACGGAAGCACTGCAATCGACATTCCAATAAAAGCTAATGCGGCAGTCCCAGCAACCAGACCATCAAGACCATCTGCTAAGTTAACCCCCTTTCCCATGGAAACGAAACAAAGTGGAGTCAACAACAGGTATAATTTTCCCAAGCACAGAAGGCCTAGCGGTAGAGGAACCAGCATTTTCCTGCAATAAAAGTTATAAAATGGTTTAAGCGAAAACCTAAAGCGTCATTCGAGAATAAAAGATACGATGAAGTATGGTCTTCAAAGGATAGTCTAAAACATGAATCGAAGCAATGGTAGTTTATTTACTCAATCAATCATTCATTAAAGACCCTTTTTTCAGACAAGAACGAGCTGACACAAACATATTGATAGTCATCTAAGTGCTATAATTCCCCTTAACGGCTCTTGTATGATAACTCTCCTTCACTAGAATGAGTATCTCAACTTTCAGACTTGTGTTCTTGCCTATACTGAGAATGAAAAAGGACAACGGAACATATAAAACGGTTTCTATCAGCCCCTTTTTCGAATGAAAAGTTAAGGAAACTTGTTATTTTGTCATAAATTTTCTGGCACAAGAATGGATGTGAGTTACCAGATAAATGTGATTCAGAATAGTTAACAAGAAGATATACATGCCATAGGGTGACGACAAATTCGTAGTATCCAACCAAAATGAAAACCAAATCCCAACAGCCGCCTGTAATGACAAACGATTCCGGATTAGTGCAATGATGATAAAATGAACTCCTAAGGCGACATGGATCCATACATCACTAAAGATAGAGATGAGGAAGAAAGTAGATACCTCCAAAAGTAGTCTTAACCATGGATCCATACCACACTTTCGCTTGGTGAAACTTAAGGCGTCATCAAGCAGTCCAATTGCAGCAAATGCGAAGGTTGCCGCTGCAGTAGCGGCAACTTCAACGGAATAAACACCGGTTGCGAATTTCGCAACAGCTATACCTACCGGTACAAAAAAGAGTCCACCCATCGTTGGGGTCCTTTTCTTTCTCATATATTTAGGAGGCCCTATTTTCCTAACTACTTCATGAAACCTAAAAATTCTAAGCAATGGGACACCAACATAGCCTGCACATGAAGCTAAGATCAAAGATATCAAAAATGGGGAGGTCAAGTAGAATGGCGCCAAAGGTAGCCTCACAATTTTCCATCCACACCAATCCACAACTAAAAGAACCATTGTCACGAAGATTATAAGAGTCAAGTTCATTATCAACCCAGGGTATATCCTGCAATTAAGGGCAATCCATCAACAAATGCCTCAAAACTCGACTCGACTTGGCTCGAATCGTAATTTCATAAATTCAACTCGAAAAAATTTCAAATAAAATTTGAGTTATAAAATGAAACTTCGAATAACTCGATATTTCCAATAATCAGAGGGTCAGTTTTTAAATTCGAGTCGAGTCTATCAACCTTGACTAATCTATGTATATTGTATATGGAAAATATATATGAACAAATATACATGTAGATCGTACGTGTTATACAAAGTCATTTAAATTAGAACCAATTAGTATCATAAAATAAATGTTTACAATTAAATTTGAACAGAAACTCAAACAACTCGACTCGAGGTAAGTATCATGAACTCAACTCGACTGACTCGAATTTTTTTAATAACACATATCTAAATGTATAAGAGCTTGCCTGTGTCTTTTTAGGCCTTTTCCACGCAAAGCAAGCCGATGGGAAGCCTTGGCAAGCGCTTCTTCGAGCGGCAAATCCTCATCGGACAAAGAATTTAATGCCAAATCCCCATCGCTATATTCTCCATCAGATGAAAGCATATAACCTGCCATCGTATCGTCAATGGCCCAGTCATCAAACGGATCCTAAAACAATAACCAAAAGAATAATTATGCCCTCAGTCCCTGTACACTTTGAAAAATCAAAATTTTGTCATCCTGCTTTTAATTTCAACAATTTAACTCCCCTGCCTGGTTATCTATTTGATATAAAAAATAAAAGCAGATTCATAAAATTGAAATTTCAAATATCGAAATTCCTAGCAATGAAAAGCAGAAGGACTAGATTTAAAAAGTACGAAGAGTTTAGGGACTGGTACAGGATTAAACCTTCCATAAACCATATTGCTAAATGGAAAATCGTTTACTTACATCGTCGGCGGCGTTAGCTCTAACAACGCCACATCCTGATCGTCGCCTCCGCTTCTGGACATTTCTGGACCGTTTTAATTGAAACCTGATCGGAAAGTAGAAGCTCGAAGAAGCGGCGGCGGCAGCAACGCGAATCCGAGGAGATGAAACGGCGACGGATGCGAGTCGTTTTGGGGACCGAGTGAGTCCCGTAGAAGAAGAGAAAAGGTGTAGATTTAAAGACGGTGAATGAGATCGCATGACGACTGAGAGTTTCATTTGATGGGGAGATCAGAGGCCATTCCAGAACATTAACTGCAAAATGGTGGTTGGAAATATATATATATATATATATACAGATCAGATTTGAAAAGAACAAACAAAAACATCGTAAATACCGGTAACGCGGAGACTATGGGTTTCAAGAGTGATGCGCCCTTCGCGAGGGGGCATTTTGAATCTATGGATCTTCATTCTTCACCTTGTCCGAACTTTGACTAAACGTTCATTTTAATTATTATTATTATTTTAAACAATTTAACCTATAATATTTTATTTTAAATCAAAATATTTTTTTACGTATAAAAATTATTAATCAACCAACGGTAAATGGTTTAAAATGATATGTTAATATTACATAGACAAAATTGTTAACTTAAAAGAATGTCACGCCAGTCAAAAAATAATTATATAAAATTATATAAAAATATGAAAATATTTTTTCTATTGACGTGTCATCTTGTCAAGTTATTTTAAGTTATTTATCGTTGGTTCACTAATAGTTCTCAATTGCAGATAGACTATTTTAACTCAAGATGAAACGTTGAGGGTTAAATTGCTTAAAAAAATAATAGAGGTAGAAATGAAAAATAAATAATTTTTATTTAATATAGTTAATATTTTTATAGTTTTATAAATAAACCTTTTATTTGGAAATGAAAAATAAATAATGTCATTGTTTTAAATATTCAATGTTAAATCTATAAAAAGAAATATATGCATTTATTTGAATCTTTATACATTTACATGAACTAAGCCTATCTATTTTATAGTAGAGAGATTAGTTTGAACAAATCTCTATAATAAAAAGATTAAATTGATCCATGTTTAACACTGAATTTAATTTAATCAGTAATAATCTAAACGGCATTTCATGGAATTGGGAAGAGTACAATTAGGCAAGTAATTACATTTGGGTTTTATTTTGATGCACAAGCTGTGTAAATTTTTTTTACACATTCCTTTTATAAAATTTAAAATCTAAATCACAAACCCTAGCAACCTAAAACCTAAGCCCTAAATCCTAAACTCTAAATTCTAAATTCTACCCATAAACCTTAAATTATATACCCTACATACTAAACCCCTAAACCCTAAACTAAAACCCTAAACCCTAAACTCTAAAATTAAAGGGCTTGTGTAAACTAAAGTTTACACAGCTTGTGCATCAAAGTATTTTCCAATTACATTTTGCAACTTGAAAACTTACAACCAAACGAAACAAACTGCAAGGAAGTGAACAATCAATTATGCCACATCCAACCAAATTAATCGTAACCGAATTATTTTCGCTACAAATCTAATTTATACGAACCATAATCCCAAAACAAGAGCCATGTAGGTGGTACTTCTCATAATCGATGCCAGATTTGCAAAAGATGTATAAACCAACAGCATCACTAGAGAACCCATATTTATGGAGAAACCCTCTTCCAGCTTTCCGCGTCTGTACAGTTTCAGTCACAATAACCAACACGTAATGCGAAGATTATACCGGGGCACAACTCACTACTAGGTCTATTTAGAGACGAGTGGTCGTCCACGTCCCATTGTGAATCCTCTAGTTCCGTCGGGCATTCTAGGGCCCGGAGGTGGCTTTGATGGTTCAGTGGCATGAGATGAGGATGTCGCTCCATGGCCTGTATAACAATATATATTACAATAAACTATTATCATATAGGAGATAAGAAAGTACAAGAAAGCTTAGAGTTGTTGGTTGTTCTAATACCGAGTCCATTGGTAACACGAGTTTTGGGTTTCCTTGATCGCCCTTTGTTTTTAAGTCGTTGCCCATTTTTCTCCTTGGACAAAGGTTCGCCATCCTATAATGTAAGAGCAAACAATATGTTAAAACTTTTCCTTATCCGAAATTAGTTGCTCATGCCCTTCTACTTCACCTGCGGAGCGGGAAAAACATAGAGCCTACCTCGTCATCTGGTAAACCTTCATGATGCTGACTTGAGGTATGCTTCTCATCATCTCCTGTTTGATCAGATGCTCGAGCATTGCTGTTCTTTTCAGGTTCTGGTCCCCTCCAAGTTTGCCTTCGCTGAGCATAGTTGCCCTATAACGAGGGGAAAAAAACATTAATACCAGTTTATTGCCAAGTTTAAAAAGTAAAAGAAACAGGAATATTACCATTCGCTTAAGAAGCTTAACATGCATGCCACTTCTCCAGTCGCGTTCATCATTAAAAGTAGTCACCTGGTCCCATGTTCAAAGAAGAGCTCAAAAACAATTAATAAACTACTTAAGCCTCGTAACAGTTAAGTGGATTATAATATGCCAAAAAGAAAATTGCAGTTGATTGCCGACTTCGTTGACACTTACAGCTTTTTCAGCAGCCTCCGCAGTTTGATACTCCACTAGAGCATGTAACTAGATCCAAAAACCAGGAAATTAAGCAGATCATAAGCAAGGACATATACATGTAAAGAAAGTTTCATATAAGCATTAAAAACACTGGATGTTGCTAAACCAAGGGGTTTTCACACAAAACGGCAATATAGGAAGAAATCTGTTGCAGATTGCTCTTATAAGAAAAGCCATGTCATGTATACAATTAATGCCAAACTCAAAGATGGTCACAGAAGTTAAACATCATCATCAACGCATGCTAACCGATTTATAACAAATAAATCACAAATAACACAAAAAAATGCACTTCAGTAATTATCTAGTTCCATGTTTTGCATGATATCCAAGCAAGTCATCTCAATACAAGAACTGGTTAGGTTATTCGAACAAGGAATTGAGGGGGAAAGAATACGGGAGAAGGGAAGAATCAATTAGTTACTCAGAAAGAATCTGATTAGATAGAAACCAGTTCCATACCTTGCTGCTGACCAAAATATCTGCCCTAGCATTTTTCTTCGACTCTTCCACAGCATGTGGGTCGCGGAGGGATATGTTCTTTATGCTGAAAATTCAGAAAGAAATCTATAATCATTCAAATCAGGAAGCACAAACCCCAAAAATAACAGCAATGGGGAATGAGCATGTTGTCCGTTATAAAAAAAAAACATACGGTCCAACTTCACCAAATATCCTCCGAATGTTCTCCACTGAATGATCCTCTGGAAGGTTTTCTACCAAAACAGTGAATAACTAGGCTCCACAAATTAGATGTCAATTAAAGATAAAAATATGATAATGAAGTCCTTAAGTTCCATAAGAGAAATACCTTAGGGTCCCTGACCTCAATGGGTAGAAGAGGATTGCGGCGCTTCACCTTCTTCCCATCAGAACTAACAACCTGAGACATTTCAAAAAAAAATTGGAAATCACATAGCAGAGAGAAACAAAAAAATCTAGATCACTTTGAATTACATTGTTGCCTTTGAGTCTCTATAGCATCAGCAAGTCAGGGCCCTATGGCAGTTGTTCCATAAAAAATGACTATATTTGTAAGGAATGAGAGGTTAGAAACATACAAGCATGGAGGATTCTTTAAGCGCGACAACTATTGATGGATGACTTCTGGTGAGTTTTTTTATTCTCCTAAAAGAAGCAATCATAGATATGGAAACTGCAAGAAAAAGAGAAAAATAAAATAAAAAGTAAACAAGGAAACATCAATTGTAGGTTTATGTGATCAATTTTAGCAAACAGAAATTTTCAGAACTTGATCATTATATTTTAACACACCTAGTTATACTTGTTAATTTATTTCTCAACTTCATATTTTATACGTAATCCAAGTTTATCCATAACTTACTTCAAAACCAAATTCAAATCCACATTCTTCAATCTTCCATTCAGTGAAAGCAATCAAAAATTGAAATGCATGAGACGTTGAATAATCTACTTTAATGCCTTTTAAGATATTGCCACATTAACTTCATTGTGATTGATCGACTGATCGAACAGGTCCCTGGTCATTTCTACACAACAAAACTAATCCAGGCTACGAGCCAAAACACAATATCTAATATTCAAACATGAAATCAGCCTGCAACTTGTTGTGCAGATGGTATAAGCAATCTAAATTCTTAATGCTACGGAGTGAATTTGAGTTACTTACCGAAACCTTCTTTGTTCTTCTTAATCAGACTCATCATATACTTATCCGTCTGCAAATTTTCATCGCTAAAATAATATTCCACCTACAAGATGCAAATAAACATGAATGGAGAATTAATGATCAGTAAGTTCATCTAAAAAGAGGAAGAACAATGATCTTGCCTGCTTAATGATCTTGTTTTTGAGATCATCAGTAAGAACAGCATTCGCCGACGAGTTCTCGTGATTCTGCTTTTGCCCCCGATCTTGACCGTGAGCGTGACCGGGATCCTCATCGGACAGCGGAGAGAGACCTTCGATCTCCTCCAGCTCAGCGGATCCGACGGAAATGAGTTCATGAGAATCATGCGGCGGAGAGAGCGGCGCAGGGCCGGCGGTGACGGTCGTAGGCTCCACGTGGCTGCCCATCTCGGAGAGAGAGTAGGGAGGCAAAGAAAAAGTAAATTATTAAAAGGAGGCAAAAGGAAAAAAAAATCAAAAACCCCCCGCCCTTCCTCTTTATTTTCCCTTCTCCTGCTCTCTCTGGAAAAAAAAAACTGGTTTGCTCTATGCGGGACCCTTTTATATTGAAACTGATAGAATTGAAAAAATTTATCCACAAGGGTGTTATTGTCATATCCATGAACATATTGCTCTTTCAACTTCTAAATATATATATTTTTAAATATTTCCTTTTTTGTTTTTACATATTTGATAAAAAAAATTATCATCAAATTATGCATGGGCAATTATTTTTTAGGCATTATATATGAATTTAATTTCAAATTTTACTTTTGAAATTCATGGTTTATTAATTTATGGATTTAAATTTCATCATGCGAAAGACTATAAAAAAATTAAATTTCAAATTATAATTTGGATTTGGTATATCATATTTTTGTATTTTATTTTAAGAATTGAAGCTCAATAGTCAGTAAAAAAAAAATTAAAGTTAAATAGTAGTCTTAGGACACATTTGAATAAAAATAAAAGTAGAATTTATTAATAGTAATTAAATTATACTAAAATGATCATTTAGTTAGTGCACTTTCAAAAATAATAAGATGAATATTAAATTTTACATTTTGTTACAAAATATGTATTGAGCCGTTAGATGTCGTTAATAATTATAGTCTAACAACAAATTGATTAGACAATTAAAGTAGTATATTAATTGTTACAAAATAATTATTAAATTTTATAAATATTACGTAATGCTAATTAGAATATTTAATAATTATATAATGATAAATTTATTATTTTATTATTATAAAGTAATCATTAAACTATTTAATTTTTAAATAAACTATATAAACATTAAATTACCTTTTTTATCTTAATTACAATTATCTATGGTAACACTTTAATTTACTGAATAATTTAAATAACTTGCGAGACTAACATAGTTAATAACTTAGATAATATTATACATCCAATAACTAAAATACAAAAAATAATATGAAGATGATATGAATAACAAACGTGTTGAAGTCCACATAAAACCATGATGTTAAAAATCTATGTAAATATATTACTTGAAAATAATTATGATAAAAAAAGGATATAAACATAATGGCATGCGACATAATATGGGAGCTATGAATACAATATACACACAAAAATGTATTAAAAATACAACTAAACATATTCCTTTGAAAATAATTATGACAAAAAATATATAATACGATAACATGTCACACGAGGTAAAATTTTATTTTCTGAAATAAGAGTTGGATTTTATTTAAAATAAAGAAAAATACAATAAAATATATGACAATAAAGGCATAAAAGTTAAACACGTGAAAACTCAAAGGACATGAAAGAAAAAACATTCCCGTGATATTTTCCCTTCGTTTTGTTCATGATATTTTTGAAAATTTTCATTGTTTTTATCATTGATATTTTTTCACTGCTTTGTTCTTTTTCCCATATAACTAAAAGCATAATTAAATATATATCCATTTTTTTTTGTATCTAAACACAATTTCACAATGTTTGGTTTGTGAAAAATCGAAAGAAAAATTCAAAAAAGATATATGGTCGGGTCGGATCGGGTCAAATGACTTCATATATATATATATATATATATTTCAGTCTAAAATCAGAATGGATATATTAATATTGACATAAAGTCAAAAAATGTCTTAAACGTTTGACTGATTAGTCACTTTGACTCATATTATATTTTAAAGCAATTTAACTTTCAAATGTTAGAACCAAACCATAATTAAATATGAAATCTAACACAAGGTCTATCATGTTAAATCATCAAGAACAATAAAATATTAAATGTGGAAGCATACCTGAAAAAACCTTAAATCTTGATGTTGAAATCTCAAGTCTTTTGATATTGATCTTCCAAGAAAATAGATTTACTCTTAATGTAAAACTCTCTGGTGGAAAAGGAGAGAAAAACAAGTTAATCAATTTTTTGGGACCACTACCTCTTTATATTTTTTACCTCTTTATATAGTTGATTTTTAAATGAACTATTAAATATTTATAACTTCTCATAATTGGTATCTACGGTTTTATTTTCATGGCACTTTAATACCCATGACACGCCTAACATAATTGGTCACTTAATTTTGTGTCATACTTTGTAATAGCATCATACATTATACATATGTGCTCACAATTGCGGATTTTAATCTAACAATCTCTCACTTGGGCAACATATGTTTCTTGATAAATGTACAACCTTATGAGCTCAAAATTGCTATTATATAATATGTATTTTATAGCAATCTCGTCTATCAACTATATCCATATAACATCAAAGCAGCCTTTGCCATATCAATCATAATTAGACCCATTAATGGTCACATATACAAATATAGTCAAATGATATAGATTAATCATGGATGTGTAGCATGAAAAATTACTTAAAATGTGAACCGAACATGTTTTTTTCCAATTGGTCCTTCTAAACCCTAGTGCGATCAAACTTACTGAATTCAGAGTGTGTATAAACCAAAATAACTTTATTTATGTAAAAAATAATCTTAAAATAACTTTAAGCTGGAGTAATCGAAATTGTGTCTAAACCAAATGAGCATTTTTTTAAATTACAAACTCCCGCTAAAATTGAATATTTTTAAATAATATTACACCCACATGAGTAGTGTGCTCATGAAAGACCTAAGGTGATAGTTTCTTAATAAGCGCACAACTATAGAGTTTGTACCAACATGTTCTATAGACACACAACCACTCTGAATTTTCTTTAGCAACTAGGAACTTAATATTTATGTGATGTTCCTATTGTTTATAGAATAAATTAATGTATATTTATTATCACAGAATAACTGAAATGGTCTTTTTGTTCAATTTATAATTAGCAGCTCATGTGATAAAATTCTTTTGCATCAAAATTCTATTACAATCGAAGTCTGTAAACCTAATGATTTATAACTTACCAGAACTTCGATATGTGAGCATGTAATTTTTGTTCTCTAAGATATCTCATAACAATATTGGCTGCTATCCAATGGTTCAAACTAGAATTACTTAAATATTTGTCTAACATTTCAACAATGTACGCAATATCCGAACACATACATACTTGAGAATAAATTAGATTCTTAGTAGTTTATGCATATGAAATCTTTTGTATTTTTTTATAATTTCAAGGTTACGGGTATTGAGTAAGACTAAATTTGTTTTCTTTAGAAATATGAGTATCACATGGTTTACTCTCATTGAACTTGTAGTATATACAATCATCAACCCAATTTATCTCAAAACCGAATGAGATAATCAATATGAAATTATAATTTCATTAACGATAGTCATATTTAAGCTCATAGATGAATTTTTTTAATTTACATATCATTGATTTTGTATTATCAGACACAAATTAATTTTGTACCATATATTTATGACATAATCCATTCCTTCAATGTTGCCATTGAAAAAAAAAACAAGCTTAACATCTATCTTATGTAGCTTAAGATTAAAATAAGCAACAAATGTCATGATTATCTTGAATGAGTCTTTCAATGAAACTTGAGAAAAAATCTCTATAAAATCAATGTCTTTTTGTAACACCCGTGTTTTGGGGTTATAAGTTAGTCGGGTTTTTAGTCCGAGTCAATAAAATTAAATTAAATCAATACAACCTTAATTGGGATTTAATTGGGCCTTAAATGAATGGGAGGGACCAAGTCGGTCATTTTACCCAAATGATTTTAAAGCAAGACAACTTATAAAATAAAGTTGTCATCTTTCTCACCTTCTCCCCCTTTCTAACGTCAAACACCCCTTTCCCTCTCTCAAACTCTCCCAACACTAAAAACACTATTCCATTGAATATCCTCTTCAATCCAAGGTCTTTTTGAAAGGTAAAATCATTTTCTTACTCTCCTCTTCATCTTTTAACTACCCATAGTTTTAGATTTAAAAACTATGAACTTTGGAAAATTTGAGTTTAGTTAAAGTTTGGATTTTTATGGTGATTTTCACCTTGTTTTGAAATGGTAAGTTAGGTTTTGTTTTAATCACATCAAGATATACAACATATGTTAATTTGGGTGGGTTTTATTGAAAACCCGAAATGGGTTCTTGGAGCCATTTTTGGGATGTCAAAACTTGGGTTTTTGGGAGGTTTAAGGTTGAAATCGAAGGGCTGTTGGTTTATATATGTTAGGATGGTGATTTGGGGTCTTTTGGGTGTCATTTGGATGATTGGAAGTGGAGTTTTCAGCTAGTGTTGTAGAGAGTACGAATTTGAGATATTTGGGGATTAATTTGATTTGGAAATTTGGGTGAAGCTTGGTTTGAACTCAAAGGTTGAATGTTGTTTGAATATTAGCATTGATTGTGGTTGTTGGTTGTGTTTTTGGTTGGCTAGAAGCAAGAGGAGTTGTCGAAGGAGCTATGGGACCGAATCCGGGTTCGTAGGAATTTCGCTTGGTTGCTAAGGAAGGGCGGTGAGTGGTCTCAAACTTGTTTTAAAGTTTGGTTCGAGTATGTGTAGTGTGTGTGTGAAGTGTGCTTGGTAGGCCATTTCTATTTAATACAAGTGGTTAATTTAGCCATTGTTCTCCATTAAATGCTATTGTGCTTACCTAACTATGCTATTGTGATTGTGGCTAATTGGTGCATGTATATCATGATATGTATATATGTGATGAGCATGAGTTGTGGTTGATGATATGTGATGTGATAATGAAAATTGGCACTAAATAAATTACCGGTTGTAAATGATCGATCATTAGGATTAGTGTGCACACAAATTGAGTCAAAACGTACGTTGCATTGATGGCGTTAAGTCATCAAGGAGGAGTACGGTGATGTAATATTCCACCAGAAGCTTTTATTTATTTCTACGGAATGATGAGTGGAATCCCATCCGTAGGGCATGTGGCGATGAGTGGAATCCCGCACATGCAAGGTCCGGTGATGAGTGTAATCCCACCGAGGTAAAGTGTTGTTGAAATTTAAATCCGCACATCCGGGTAATTAATAGTGGCCAATTAAACTTGTTCATATAATGGTGATATATGATGTTGATATATGATTGTTGATATTAATGCTTGATGCTTAGTATGATGTAAGATGCCATATTATGCCACTTGAAACACTAGCTAGGTCTACTTGATTATATGCCAATGTTTGATGTATGTGAGATTATGATTTACATGCTTGAACCCTGCAATGTTGATGTTTTTCGTTTTAGAGCACCCTCACTAAGCTTATAGCTTACACTCTCAATGTTCAACAATGCAGATCATTAGCGTGGTGTTAGCTCGGAGCAAGGCAAGAAGGGCTTTCCAAGTTTGTGGCTCAAGTACGCTGGTTAATTTTGTATTAGTTAGCAATGTGGCAAGGGTTTTTGTATGAGCTATGTATGACTCATGTATGTTGATGATTTGTTTTGGCTTTGGATTGCAAAGCATGTTATGCTATTATGTATGCTTGTGTGTGGTGGCATGTCTTTAGATGTTTAGGTTGCCTTGTTGTGGGTGCAACCCTCTTATGTGTTATCTTGTGCCATTCGGGCCTTTGAGCTTTCATGTATGACCTTAAATGCTAAATTGCCTTTGTTGGAATGCCATGTATGGATGTCTTGTTTTATGCTTGAATGCTTAAGTTGCTTGTATGATTTGTGCACCACCTTGTGTTGAATCGTGCCTCTTGGCTTTAAGTTTTCAAGCATGTTTGTTATGTTAGTTTGCCTTAGGAATGATGCTAGTGTGTTGGTTGAGGTTTTAGAGGGATTTAGGGGCACCCTTGTACCTTAAATCAGCTAAAACTGGTAAGTTCGTAGCATGGGTATCGATACGATTGGACCCGTATCGATACGACCTTCTTGTTTCAAGCCTCGCGTTTCGATACGCGAGGGGGCGTATCGATACCTTTTTGGTCACTGGAGCCACTGTCGATTTTGGTATCGAAACGGGCCTCTGGCGTATCGATACGGTCATCTTAGCGTTGACCGCAAGAAGTTGACCGTTGGGGAGAGTATCGATACACTCTTTGGGCGTATCGATACGGTCTCCACGGGTTGACTCTGACCAGTTGACCTAGTCAAGGCGTATCGATACACTCCTTAGGTGTATCGATACCGCCTGCAGTTTAAGTTTAAAATTGGGCTGTTAAATGTTGGTTTGGGTTCGTTTGATTGTCTCGTGTATGTTGTTCCGCTGTATGATCACTTAGGATTTAATACTCCTCTAGACAAGATTAAAATGAAAAAATAGGGTTGCTAACCGAGGGGAAACCTTAACGGGTTTCGCTTCGGTTTTCCCCGTGTGGCTCACTCGAACCGGTCATCCGGCCAGACCGGGACGAGGGGGTTACACTTTTTTAGAGTATATCCTTTATATACAAGGCATGCCTTATACTTATCCATATTATTATTTGTGTAACACCCGAGTTTAGGGGTCGGGTGAAATAAATAAATAAAATAATGCCTCGATTTTGTTTTGCAAAATTAAATTTAAAGTGTTGGACCAAATTGTGATATTGAAGCCTAATAGCCATTTTAATGGCATTTTTATAAATAGTTGATCTTTCAAATTTTAAACCCCTTTTTATCAAAATATCTCCTTTGTCATCTTCCTCACTCCCCCATTTTTGCTATCTCACGACAAGAAGAGAGCTTTCTCTTCATCTCACTCTTCCATCTCATTTCTTCTTCATTCTTGGAGCTTTTTGAAAGGTAAACATATTTTTGACTTGGCCATAGTCTCCTCTTCCTTTTGGTATCTTTAGATTTCACTAAAACTAGGTATTTTGTAATTTGGGTTTTTGAAAGTTTTGGTTAAAGGATGGAGCTTTATGAGTTTTTATCAAAGCTATTGATTTAATATTGTTAGATATGTTGTTTATGAACCTTGGGGTCCAACATATATGAATTTTAAAGTGTTTTATAAGAATTTCTGAATTTGGGTTTTGGTGGGGTTTTAGGAGGGTTTTGAGTTGAGTTTTGGGTGTGTTCTATGTTGGAATTTGAGGGTTGATGTGAGGGTAATAGTTGGGGGTTGTTTTGGAAGCATTTGAGTGTGCTAAAAAGGTTAAAATCATGAGTTTTGGATTGGGTATAAAGGCTGCCCGAGCTTGATGTTTTGGGGGTTGTTCTTGGCTTGGAATCTTGTGTTTATTGCTTGAATAGTGTTCCGGGTTGCTACATTGTTGTATGAGCTGATTCGAGGTTGTTTTGTTTGTGTTGAGATGGTTAGAAGCAAGAGAAGACAATGGTAAAGCTTCGGGCTCGAATCCGAAAACTTGAAGACCTTGGTTGCTTGGTAGTGGAGCTTAGAGGTGAAGGTGAGTGGTTAAAATGTTTAAATGATTTTGAGCAATTGGTTCAAGCATGTGGACTAGGTTGGGATTGGTAGACCCACCTAGAGTTGGGATTAGGGTGGTAGCCTAATCCTAAACTTCAGTTAGAGACTTTGGTTGTACTCTATTTGATGTTTGTGTCTCATGTTTAATTGAGATCGTGGTGGTTATATATATGTTGCTATACATGTATGTTGAGGCATGGTTCGATGCATTGTCATATGCATGTTGATGATAGGTATAATGTGGATATACATATGTGTGAAATATGATGTGATAATTGTTTTGATGATATACATGTAAAGTTGGCTTGTGAAATGATATTATGAGATGGTTGCATGATTTCGAGGATCATGGTGAGTACGTGCTAAGCATGGAAGTTGTTGTGATATTACGTTGTGAAAGATTTATGGATTATGTTTAATATTGGCACTAGTATGCTTGGGTACAATGATCGATCATTAGGATGTTAGTGTGCACACGAGAGTCAAATTCGCGCGTGGCCTTGGTGGCGTTAAGGCACCAAGGAGGAGTACGGGTTCGCCCGAAAATCTTTATATATTAGTCGGTGATGAGTGAAATCCCATCAACGGGGCGTGAGGATGAGTGGAATCCCCTCTGTGAGAACCGGTGCGTTCCAACGTGTTATCCGCGTATTCGAGTCATAACTAGGTGCCAATATGAGTTTTTATATGTGCCAATATGATAAGAAATGTGATTTCCAATATGAATTGATACATGTTGTTGTTAATACATTGATATATGTATTTTCGTATGTTGGACTTATGTGTTGGTGATCATGGCATAGTGTTGACTATATGTTCATGCATCATATATATATTTGGCTCTTGTGGATCAGAAACAAGATCATGCATTTCATCTCAGTCGATGCTCGTGCTTGAACCCTGCATTGTCGAAGGTTTGTTTTATGATCTTAACCTCACTAAGCTTTTATGCTTACGCTCCTTTTTGTTCGATAATGCATATTAGTAGCTTGTGGGTGGCAAGGGCAAAGAAAGGCCTCCAAGTGTTGCTTTTGGTTAGCTCAAATATGAACTTTAAATTGTAGATTGTAATAGTCAAGCAATGGGATAGGTGTTGTTAATTTGAGCTTTGATGTATGTTGATTTGGTTTGGCTCTTGGTTGCCTTGTTTGAATTGCAAATCTTGTTTATGTTACATGTCTTGAATGCCTATATGTTTTGTTTCTAAGGCAAGGGCCTTTAAGTGCTAAGTATGTCTCTTTTTAGTAAATGCATGAATCTCTTGAATGAATGATCCTTATTCGTTTTGAATGTCATATATGTTGATATCTTGGTAGTTAAAGGTTGTATGTATGTTGTTTGTGGTTAGGGGAGTCGTAAATCGTATATAGAGTCGAGTCTTAAATTGTTTTGCTGAAATTTGGAGACTTGCAGTGCAGGGCGTATCGATACACCTAAGGGCCGTATCGATACGGTCTTGCCCTTCAGAACCCATATTTGGCCTGGTGTATCGATACACGGGAGTGTATCGATACGCCCAAAGCTCAATGGAAATCCGAGATTTTGGTGAGACTTTGGCGTATCGATACGGGCCCTAAGCGTATCGGTACGGTGTTGTCTCGTTGACTGTGAGGTGTTGACCGAGGAGGGTGTATCGATACGCCCAATGGCTGTATCGATACGGTCTCCCCTGAGTTGACTGAGGGCAGTTGACTTGGTCAAGGCCTATCGATACCCTTAACAGGTGTATCGATACGGCCTGCTTAAAAAGGGAAAATGGGCTTTTTTAAAGTAGTGTTTTGGACGGTCGTGGATATGTTGCTTGTGTTTCCGCTGTCGTGTTTCACATAGGACTTAAAAATGCATTTAGACAAGATATAAATAAAAGAAATTTTCTAGGGTTGCTAACCGAGGTGGGACCTTAACGAGTTTCACGTCGATTTTCCCCGTGTAGCCTACTTGGACCGGTCAGCCATCCAGGCCGAGACGAGGGGGTTACAATTTGCATCCCTCTTGATTTTAAATATACATTTACAACCAATTGGTTTGCAGCTTAAGGTAATGAGATAAGTTCCTAAATTTTATTGTCATGCATAAAATTTTGCTCTTGTTGTATAACATCAATCAACTTTTGAGAGTTAAAATTTTGTATGGCATGATAAAAAAATGATTGAATCAAATTTTATTTCATTATTATCTTTATTTTCTTAAAGAAATATAATATAATAATTTAAAATAATATTTTTTCTTCCTCTCGTGGACCTCTTTAATGACACTTATTTTTTTGAGGTTGATAAATTTGTTTTTCTAAAACAAATACCTTTTTTTGAATAGAAGTTATTCAACATTGTCTTGTTAAGGTTCTAGATTCACTTCTTCATCAATAATATGTGTGAAGACATAAACATCGTCAAAAGTGATAGTAGAAATTAAATTATAATTCAATTCCTTCTCAAAAGCAATGTATCAAACCTTATTTTCCTTCCAAACTCAACATCATAAAAAATATCTCTCCTTAAATAATTTCTAATTGTGGGATTAAAAAATTTATAGCGGATCACTCAAAATAACCGAAGTAGTTGCTCGCTTTTGAAGTTTAAAATCTTCACATGTCCTAGCTTATGCAAAAGAATCAACACTTTGTAACTTATTGTTGTTTATTTTTAGTAGGACCCTTAGTAATTTTATTTTAATATTTTTTATTGCCATTATTTTTAGAAATACTAACTAAATGAGCACTATCCAAATGAGTATTTTTACACTTATAACGCTTCAACTTTTCTTCCTCTTCAACATAATGAGAAATGAGCTCAATTAGAGCCTACTTCTCCTTTTAATAGTTGTAACTATATATTTTTAAATTGGTTAAACTGTATAGGAAGCGATACCAAGAGCATAAAAACAAACAATTATTAGAAAATTTGATCTTATGTGCTTTAAATTTTGAAGTAATATTAAATATTTTCATAGTGTACCCGCTCACATTTTCTTGACCCTTATACTTTATAGACATCAAAGAAGGCATAAGTGATGTCATCTTAACCTTAATGTTTTGGGTAAAATATTTCTTAATTTCGTCAAGGAAACCCTTAGTATGAGTAATCTCTTTAGATTTGTGCTCATAAAGACATCTAGGATATTGTGTTTTATGATAATTAGACGCATGCGATCCGAACGATCTCACCTCTCAAGATACCTTTTATGGGTGCTTACAGTAGTGAGGGGTGCAAAATGTTCTTTTCTTAGTGCAAAGTCTATGTTCATACATCCAAATATTATATGTAAGTGTCTTTTCTGTTCTTTGAAATTAGTTTCACTAAATATGAGTGTAGAATGCATATTAACAGATATTGTGATAGAAAAAGATAAATGACCTAAATATAGAACAAAAATAAATAAATAAATAAAAATAAGCTCACATAAATATACATAAGTAAACAAATGAATTCAAAATAATGTCTAGTTCGCCTCAAGATACCAAACACAACATTAATATCAAGTCTTTGGACAGTAATATTAAATGTAAGTGACACTCTTGTTGTAGCAATCAAATATTGACGATAAATTATGTCAAACAATAAACTAATCTTTGGACTAATGTATTGCTCACATAAAATACCTTATAATTGTCACACATTTATCACTACATTTGTCGTTGTAATTCTGTCACATAAAATACCTTAAATATGCATTTATCAAAATCAAATTCGAATTCAAAATATTGAATCTTTAACTAAAAGCCAAAATCAGAAGTATAATATAAATGAATTATTCATATAGTGATCACGTAAAACTTTAAAATATCCATAATAACCTAATGGTCATAATTGAAATTCTAATAAAATCGAAACAAATATACATCAATACCAAATGTAAATATGCATATTCCGTAGATAACATTAACGACATAATTAAGTATAATGTCAAACAAATTTAACAAACTAATCACGATTCAACAAAATTCAACCATAATTTATTAGACAAAAACTGAATATAAAGCTTCGAGAGATAACCTGATTATAAAGTTTTGAAGTCACAGAGTGGATAGAGAATCCCTCAATGTCGCCTCAATGCTTTGTGGAGTTTGTCATCAAAATTTTAGAACAAGGATCAGGTTTCAGCTGAAAGATTGTTTTTGTTTATAGGGAAGGGAACGATGCTGATCATCGGCTAGAAAAATAGGGAATAGGAGAGCCATTGATTTTGTGTGTATTTCATGATTGTGTTTCTTGAAGGTTTGTGTACAAGTGATACTTGCCGGAGTCACTCTCCACAAAAAATAATTGTGCCGTTTCAGGAGCTGGAGTCGATAGCGGTTAAATGTGTTGTATTGTGATTATGTGAATATTGTGTAGCCATTATGTTGTAGTTTGTATTCGGTATGACCAAGCTTCTATGCTTAGGCATTGGTTTTCATCTCAATTCGGGTTGTTCAAATTAATAAAACTGAGTACTCTTTTTTCCCTATTTAGGAGCAAATAATTTTTTTAACGAAGTCTATTTCTTTTCAAAAAAAGTTTTTAAGTTACGGTAAATTTACCACGACAAAGCTCAAGTCAAATTTTTTTTTTCCTTTCTTAATAACTAACGATTAAAACTAAAATTTTGTTCAAATCGAATTAAATATATATTAAATCATATATATATATATATATATTATAAATTAATAACAATGTATATCTAATACTAAATCCGAAACAAACATATTGATCCTCGATTAAAACTTTAAAAAATATCGATAAAGGAACATAATAACTTTAAGGGTAATCTTCACCCGTGGTCCCTTTCGTTTAGGGTGTGTTCTATTTTGGTCACTAAATTTCAAAAAAGATTATTCTGGTCACTTACGTTTAGAATTGTTTCTATTTTGGTCCCCTGACCGTTAGTCTCCGTTACTTAAAAAAATAGTTTTTAATTTAACCCCTAAACTTTCAAAATTTTATTTTTCACCAACTTCCCTAAAAAATTAAGACTACAAATAACACTAAAAAACTGCAACAACATTTATATGTTATCTAGCTCTAGTTGTCAGCATCAGTTTCAAACACAATCCCAGGAACAATTAAACAGAGCAAAGAGTAGCAAAACTTAAAACCTCGATCTGTAGTTAATCCAAGGACCACTCTGTTTAACTCTAAACTATAATGAAAAGGACCTACTTTTAATTCGGTTTAAATGGACCTACTTTTAAACTCTAACCCTCTTGCTACTGCAACTTAAGCACTTATACTGCTTGATGTGCTCTGCCTTCACAGGTGTAATCTTCACACATTTGCAATGGAACCATCTCTCGCACACATCACAACAAATTCAGAATTCATCAGCGCCATAACTATCACCACATGCCCCGCAAGTCGCGCCCTGTTTTTCGTCTTTTTCATCTTCCCCACTTTTTTCTTGATTCTTAGGTGCAGGCATTTTTACCATCTTACACTCGGATTCAGATTGATGTGACTGCAAACGGCAAGAATATGAATTGAAAGGTCGAAAGAAATAAAAACAGAAAAGAAAACAAGTTCAATTTTGGAACTTTGTACCACTTTAGCACTTGATTTGCTTTTGTTACTCCTGTTGTGATTAGCATATTGGTCATTGGGTTGTTTGACATTTCCTGTCACAACTTCAAAGATGGTCGGAAGTTCGCTTATCATTCGGAAAAGTCTTTTTCTGTCAAAAAATCCATTTGCAACAATATTAGCAATATTAAATCGACTAATTCATTGGATAAAGTAATGTCAAGGCCCATTGGTCTATTTTTTGTGTACATATCATTCAAGTATAGTATAGAAAAATTATGTCATAAAAAGGTGAATCAGCTCTCACCAGGTGGATCTAATTTTTAAGTTTGTTTGTCTAGAATTTTGAATTAATTTCTTGGGGTTTTAGTTTTATAATTTTTGGGAAAGATGGTGAAAAATAAAATTTTAAAAGTTTAGGGGTTAAATTAGAAACTATTTTTTAAGTAACGGAGACTAACGACCAAGGGACCAAAATAGAAACGATTCTAAACGTAAGTGACCAAAATATTTTTTTTTTAAATTTGGTGACCAAAATAGAACACACCCTAAACGAAAGGGACTACTAGTAAAGATTACCCTAACTTTAATAGTTCTAAAAAGCACAGTCTTGCATAGAAAAAAAACGAATTCACTTGTCATCAGCAATTGCATATTTTAATTCAACATCTAAGTTTTATTTATATGTGCCCACTTTAATACCCATTACACGGCTAACATAATTGGTCACTTAATTTTATGTTATATTTTATAATGACATCATACATTATACATATGTGCGCACAATTGCATATTTTAATTCAACATCTAAGTTTTTTTGGGTCAAAATGACAATTCTGCAGATAAAAAATGTTAGTCAACTAACACTAAGTGGCTTGAAATGACGTGACGAACCTATATGACAGTACACACAATCATGACAATGTCATATAAACAAAGGTGTTAACTTGAAAAAATGCCGCATCAGTTAACAAATAATTTTAAAAAATAATATAATTTTTTTTCTGCTGACATTATGTCAAATCATTTCAAGCTATTTACTATTAGTTGATCAACAATTTTCATCTGTAAAGAGATCATCGACACAAAATAAAAAAGTTAAAAATTAAATTGTTTCAAAAATCCACCCCGTATCCATCTATATGAGCAGCTTTGCCAATATAGTTACAGTGAAGTATTGTCCATGGTCCGGCCCAAAAAACAAAAAAAAAACCTTTCAGGTATTTTGCCGAGCGTCTCCCGATCAAAGTAGAAACTCGAACAACAAAGCAGCAGCAGCAAAAAAATCCAAAAAAAACAATGAGTTCCTCCGCCACAGCTCTTCGAGAACTACAGCGGGACCTCGAGAACAAAGCTAATGATCTCAGCAAACTCCAAAAAGGCAAGCCAAATCAAACCCATTCTTTCAATTTCTTATTTATCCATTGTTTTGCTTTCAAAAGTTTTGGCTGCTTAATAAATCTCTTACTTTTGCCCACCAGACATAGCTAAGAACCATCAAGTCCGAAAGAAATACACTATTCAATTAGGAGAAAACGAGCTAGTCCTCAAGGTGTAATTGGGTTTTCGTTATTTTACAGATATAAATTGATTGATTATTTGAATTAGCCTTTAAATTACTTTCTGATGATTATTTTTCGTTTTTCTTTTGTAATAAAAAATGTTATTAGGAATTGGATATATTAAACGAGGATGCAAATGTGTACAAGTTGATTGGTCCGGTGCTTGTGAAACAAGATTTGGCGGAGGCCAATGCCAATGTTCGCAAGAGAATCGAGTACATCTCTGCTGAATTGTACGCTTCCTTTTACTTTTCACCTTTACATTTTTTTTCTTGCTATGAAAATTATGGATGATTTGAATTGTATCGGTTTTTATCAATCTAGTTTAAGAATTGTTAATCTGTTACACTGATGCGGATTCAAATACTGGTACGGACACGGAGGCGAAAAACGATAATTTTTAAAATTTACAGCGCACGGGTACTGTAAGGCGAATAGAAAATAAATTTTATATTCTAAGAAAATGTAAAAATAAAGTCATACAAAAATCACGTGAGCATGGCATCACATATACTTATATACTTGTATAGTTGATTCATGTGAACAAAATAAGAGTGTGGGATAATAGAAGAATAAGAAAAAATAGGGAGATGAAATACTGGGGAGTACCCAAGTCGTACCCAAAATGTCCCTCGTACGGCATTAGATTGAAGTACCCGTGCTTCATAGTTGTTAATAGTATCTGTGTTCGACATTGTGGTTTGGGTGCTGTTGAGATTATTAGTTTTCAACGTGAAGAATGGGTTGCAAATATGCCAATGAGGCATGGGCTCATATGTGTGGATTCTCGTCCCATAGGATTGTGTGGGTTATTGTCCAGATTATTTGGGTTCGGGTTGGGGTCTATGCTGGTCCGGTTTCCATCCGACTCTGCCTTGTTATGTTAATACGGATTATGGTTCTCAGATGTATTGATTATGATGGCCTTTGTAATTGTTCTTGGATGTATTGATTATGATTGTCTTTATAATTGTACCTGTATGGCTATAGCCATCTCAAAAGAAAAAAAAAAGGTTGCAAATATGGTTTCTTGTGCAAAATATCTAATTTCATTTTTAAACTTCCAATATTTAATAATGTTACTTGCTCCATCAACATTGAAGGTTAATTTCTTATTTAGTTGAAAGAAGTAGAGGGTGATTTTCACTCCGATCTTTGCAAAGTTCTAATCAAATGCACCTCTTCTGTTACTCCTTTTTACATGCTTGGACATATAACCTTTTATCTGTTGTTTTTTTTACGATGTCTTAAGTGACATTGTAATTATGGTTCCATGTCGTTGAAGTTTGTTATTGCATGTATCATTTTAGAACTTTATTTCTCCGTCAACAGGAAGCGGCTTGATTCATCTCTTCAAGATTTGGAAGAGAAACAACACAGCAAGCGAGAAGCGGTGGGTGTTCTTCCTTTTTACGTGCCTTGATTGTGTTCTTTGATGCTATATATGTTGTTTCCGACATTCTATATGAGGTTAAGCAACAGTGGCGCTGCATGTTTCTGGCATTGCAAATTAATACTGTCGTTTCTCGTTAAACAATTGAATAACTTTTAGATAATCATTAGGAAGAATGCCCTATTTATGATGCACAAAAGATCTAGGATCAAGATTGATTGTTAGTGTGGGTCAAGTCAACATGCTGGTAAGACTGAAAATAATAGTTAAGCTGGGTTCTGAGCTTTAGAAGCCTTGCTTTGTTCGAATTTGAGTCATGGTTATGTTTTTCGGGTCTTAATGGGTACCTGAAATAAGTAACCACCCAAAAATGTTTATTTCCGCTTAAGATTGAACTATAGAATAGAATCTAGAATCCAATACCCCATTGTTGATAATGTAATGTATAACTACATTTTATCACCCAAAGTGACAATTGAATCTGATCATTTGTTTTGCATCCTCTAGATATTGAAGGTGCAGCAGAGGATTCAAGCTGGAAAAGCCAAGGCTTAGCCCCTCTTCATATATTTCTCCGAATGACCGCTGTCATTCATGTCAAATATCATTTAATGCTGCATTCTGCAGTTGCACATCATCGTTGGAGCTTTAATCTGGTGTTCTCGAACCATGGTGTTGTAAAAGCTACAGTTGTGCTAGACTCTTTAACCATGATAGTCAACGATAAAACAGCATGGTAAGTTATTCGAAACGATGCATGTTCTCCTCAGCCTTTTCTTTTCTACAGCCCTTTTCTGGTGAGACTGATGATTGATTGCTACTTAAACACTGTAGTTTCATGGCTTTTGAAGTTCTTATGATTTGTGTCATTGCATATGGAAATGGTTTGACTTATAATGTTCCTTCTCTCTTCCAGTACCAAAGTTTGTGATATTGTTAATAGTACCAAGGAACTAAAATCCAGCAGGAACTTATGGGCCTTATGAAGTAGCAAACCCAGTTTTAGTACAATAAACTATTAAGCCTTATTAAGTCCTTTACATTATTAGTGCCCTTATTGATGGTATTTTTTTGTATGGGCGAGTATTTGATCTAGTCGAGTCAAAAAATTTCGAGTTAAACGATTTGATGGGTCTTATTTTATAACTCAAATCTTATATAATGTTTTTAGTCGAGTCGAATTATTCGAGTTTATGTTCAAATTTAATTGTAAATATTTATAATGTTATAATACTAGTTGGTTTCAGTTAAAACGATTTTCTATAATTATATAAGATATACATGTATATTTAGAAAATGTCCTATGCATAGGTGGCGGGAAAGTGTCTAATGCTTAGGGTTTAGAGATTAGGGGTTAAGGTAAATGTTTAATATTTGTAGTTAGGTTTTAAGATTTGAGTTTTGGATTTAAAGGTTAGAGGTTAGGGTTTATGGTCTCTAAAAGGATATATGACAACTTTAGAAGCTCGCTTATGGAAAAAAAAACTTTTCACTAGTGGTGTATCAAATAATTATTGATATGCATATGCGATATACATATATGATGCAGACTTGAGGAATTCGACTCGAACTTAAAAATTAATCCGTTAATTACTAAAAGTTTTGACTTATTTAAGTCTTATTTTATAACTCGAATTTTATTTGAAATTTTTTGAGTTGAATTTATAAAATTATAATTCGAGTCAAGTTAATGGTAACTTATTCATGAGCTAATGTTAGTGAAGTCGACGACCTATAATTTTCCGTGTGTTGTAGCTGTCTGCTAGGTGAAGGCAACAAACGGAGTCGGCTCTTCCCCGGTCCATTAATCTGTCAATTCCATACTGTTCATACCACGTATATTTGATCGTATTATATTTAGGCATCCCACATGTTTGATGAATTGTCTCACAGAAGTTTCGTAGGAGCTGGTATCATATATGGGCATAAACGTTTAAAGACATGTAAAAGCTTGAAAGATACAGACTTCTATCTGGTCCCCAACCTACCATGTGGCACTCGATTCGAATCGATGTAGTTTTATCTGGAAGTTGCCTACCCAATAATTAAACACACACAAATCATTTAGCTTTCCTCATGCCTCGGACGGGACATCTGTTAAACATGGATGCCTACCCATGAAAGAAATCAAACAGACGAATGAAGACGAAAAGTAGTTGAACACCGATTTTACTGTAATCGGTGGGCAGCCGAGCCGATTATGCGATTAAGGTTCGGCCATGGATATGATATTAGCCTAAGAATCCTTTGACATTAGCCTCCCGCCCTCCCCCTTTGTTGGGGGATAACAGCCACTTATATCTCAAGTGACGATGGATATTTTTATGACCCTGTTTCTTGTTCTACAAGGCAATCGATGTACATCTCAAATCATCAAGGAATTGTGCTGCCAGCCTGCCACTCAAGTTTAGCTGAAGGGACACACCACCATGCCCCTCTCACTCATGTTACAGATTTTCATTTAGTCATTATTTAACTTTTTTAAGAGAATTTCCTTAAATAGTACAAGATATTTTGTAATGAAAACACTTTGATGTACAAGCGGTGTAAATTTTAGTTTACATATGACTTTTAGTTTTAGTTTTAGTTTAGGGTTTAAAATTTAAGGGTTTAGGTTGTAGGGTTTATAATTTAAAATTAATGTTTAGAATTTAGGGCTTAGGGTTTAAGGTTTTTAGGGTTAAGATTTGGATTTTATAGTATAAATATATAGGCTGTGTAACACATTTTGTGTATCAAAATTTTACTCGTAATTTAATCTAAAAATTAAATCGGTCTTTGTACTTTTAAATTCTGATTCAATATCAAATTTTTAATATCGTATCAATCTGGTCCTTTAGTAATAATCTTACCATCAATTTTTTTTGACAAATCTTAATTTTATTCTTAATCTTACCTAAAGGAAGTGAAAGAAAGACTCTAGGAGAAGGAAGGGTGTGCTCCTAATGGATTTATAACTCATGACCTAATAGAATGTGAGAAAAGAAAAATATTGAACAACTGGCTAATTGTGCTTGCACAATCTTACCATCAATTTGAATGTTAAAAACTATCACAAATATGGAGTATATTTATAACAGGTTGATTAAGTTCTAGTGGTTTGTAAAAAAAACATGTATATACTTAAGGGTGAGTAAAATTCGACTAAAAAAATTTAAGTAAAATGTGAGTTGTATAATGCTCGAATAACTCAAATAATTTAAAGTTTTTAGTAATTAGTGAATCGACTTTTAAGTTAGAGTCGAGTCCCTCGATTTTGCCTGATATATATATATATATATATATAGAAAGCCGTTTAAATTTGAACTAATATGTATTATAAATAGTTAATTTAAATTGTACAGAAACTCAAAAACTGAACTCGAATCGAAAAATTTCAAATAAAGTTTGAATCGTAAAATAAGATTCGAAAATTCGACTAACTCGAAATATTTTAACTCGACTCGAACGCTCACTCTATATATACTTATGGCATGAGTAAAACAATTATCACGTGGTGGTGGGGGGTTTCCCATCGGCAAAAAAGAATACGAAACAAAAGACTTTATTGAATGCGGAATATCTCTGAGATTAGGGTTATCCAAAGGCATATACTTTGATATATGGTGGATGGCTAAATGTTGATGCTATACAGCTATAGCCTATGCCCCTTTTTCTTTTATTTCAATCTTTCACAAATCGCGTGTGAATTAACACTTAACTTCATGTGAACTTAACGGGTGGTCTCAATAAAAAAAATAATTATATTTATTTTACGAGATTTTATTTCGAATAGTTTTATTTGTAAGATTAACAAAAAGTATAAGCGTATACCACCTTATCACCTTAAGATGAGCAAAGCCAAAAAGTTATTGTGTTTGAAATGAATTATGGGAGGTAAAATATAATTTTCTCATTTTATTAGGTTATTACAGTTTGGGAAATAAAATAACTTTTAGTAATTAAACTTGACAACTCTACTAAACTTGACTCCATGAGCTTTGTTTTGCTTTACATTAGTCTATAAATTTAATATTGTTTTTATTTTAATCATTTTAATGATGCAACATTACGAAATTATGTCATATGTTACACTTTCGATGTTACGCATTATAGGAAGAACTGAAAATAAAATAAAAATTAAACTCAAACTTAAAACCAATTCTTTCAAGAGAAGATTATTTCTACAAATTAAGTAGTACATATAATTTTATTTTTCAAGAAATAAAATAATTTCTATATTCGTTACGACTTTAAGATCACATGCGATGTCATGTAACGTTGTAACACAAACGCTAATTATTCAACGAAAAATCATGTCGATAAATTACTAAGCTTTTTTTTTTTTAATAAACAATTACTAAGCTTGCAGATAGAGCAAAAGTACTTCAATTTGAACATGTGTTACAGAACAGCACTCTAAATAATGATCTACCATATATATATATATGGGTTAGGATCTACTTACACTATGTAAAACTCAACTAGTTTTACACTAATTCATGGTCAGTAGATGGGTAAAATAGATGGATGAGATTAACCCCTTACTTTTTTTTTCCTCCAAGTGATAATCTTCACATATCCCACTTCTAATCTCATTCATCCATTTCACTCATCCAATGGTCATAGATTAGTGTAAAACTAGTTGAGTTTTACATAGAGTAATTGGATCACATCCCATATATATACATGGTAATTATTTCATGCACAAGTGCTTGTGAAAATTTTGTTTACACAAGTATCTTAATTTTAGGGTTTAGGGACTCCGCTTAGGGTTTAGAGTTTAGGAATTTTTTTTTTGCTCGGCAAATAGAATTTTATTAAAGATAAAGCCAACCCAACTTACATGCCTCATTAAAAACCTCCCTAATCCTAAATGGAGGAAAAGAGTACACATAAGTCGGGAAAGATAAAAACAAACAAAATCCAACCCCAATCCTTACAGTACAATAACCTGATGAATAAGCAGTTGTAATCTCAAAACAAGTCAAGGGTAAACCAGTTTTGACTCAAAGGGAAAAACAATTTCGGCTCAAACTTGTAACACAAGGCAAGCCAAATCCAAATGCCTACCACCAAGCTATAAGACAGTCTGTTACCTTCGACCAAGCCAAAGCAAAATCTTTTTGGTCTGAAAGGATTCCACTCCCCCCAAAACTCTTGTGTAAACGATCGAACTCAACAAGACCCAACCACCAACACCAAATTCGAATCATAGGATTTTTCATTCCCGCCTTAGCTAGAGGATATCCCAACACCCATGCTACTACTAGTACCACAAAAGATATACCAGAACAAAGGCACATACCCGCACCAAAGACTGAACAACATGAGCGAGAAAGACCACCATGACCACGAATGTTGACCTGAGCTGCTGAAGCAAGTTAAAGATGTTTACAATCCCAATTCGACTACTAAAACTCCTTTGCGTATCCAAAAAAACAATAAGATAGCACCTCCGAGGACATCTTGCTTGTCGTAACTTCAGCTTAAACTATTCCCAAATTTTACATTGAACTTGAAAAGGTAGTTCTACTAATTTCCAGCTTAAATCACAACCCCCACCACACTGTATGCTCCAAAATACTACACCTTAAAATGTTGAAAATATATTGTCAGATCCTACTAATGGAAACTGCATCTAGCTCCTCCTTCAAACAAACCAACTTGCATAAAAAAAACATTTGAACACCTGCTCCCCATTAGATGAAGTAACCAAAACTCGTCCCTATTAAAAATCTACCTCAAAACACACCTTACCAAAATCACCTCACCAAAATTATTCTCACTTTGACTCATGATTAACAACCACCTCTAACTCTTGAAAAGTTATTACAAATCGAGTATGATTACCAGCATCATCATAAGCAGATACAATCCCCTTTAAAACTCCATAACATCGCTCATTAAAAGTCCACTAACACCGACTCAGTGTTGGATCCCCACCCAACAGCAAGGAGCTATGACGGGAGGCCAACAGCCAGTCACTTTGTTCGTAGAAAATATACCGAATGCAATGCATTGGCAAGGTTTATGGCATGCATTTGCTAGGCATGGAGACGTCCTTGACGCGTTCATAGTTAGCAGGTTGAGTAGAAGAGGGAAAAAATTCGGTTTTGTGAGATTTGGGAATAGCACAGATGCTTTGAGAGCAATGGAAAGATTGAACGGCTTCTTTATGTATGGCTTCAGACTAACGGTGGCTTTGGCTACATCCAAGGGAAGGTACCCTCTACCTGGAAACAGAGAATCCAGCAAGGGTGGTTCATATAGGTGGGCGGCACAGATGAACATGAATCCAGGTTGGAGGAAGGCAGATAATCGTCAGGGTGCAGATAGAGAAGTTGGGGAGATGAGGAAACAGGGAGGAAAAGATAAGAGGAAGATTGTAGGGCACGTGGAAGAGGAGGAACTGTGGAAATTGAAGAGGTGTCTTGTGGGTGAAATGGCTTCTGTGTGCAGCGTTAGAAACATCTCCTTAAGGTTGCAGGAATGGGGTTTGGGGGATATTAAAGTTCAAAGGTTAGGTGGTAAAAGATTTCTTTTATGTTTTGAGGATGACGAGCTGTTCATGATGCTAGAGGATCTTGATTGGTCGTACTTGAAGGAGATCTTCAGGGAGGTTGTACCTTGGTCGGAATCGCTGCAGCGTTCTGAGAGGGCGACATGGCTCGAGGTGTCGGGCTTGCCACTCCACTGTTGGAATCATATTACATTCAAGAGGCTGGCGGAGCTGTGGGGCACCTTGGAAGCTCTTGGTGAGAATGCTAGGCACTTGTTTGATTGTGAAAAGGCTACCATGTTGGTGACGACAAATCAAGATAAAAGAATTGAAGAAGCGGTAGAAATCGAAGTGGGAAGTATGACATACAACGTCCATGTGATGGAAATTGGTTTCTCAGATAATTGTGAGAATCTCCATACCTCGAAGCCAAAACAAAGTTTGGCGAAGGAGAAGGTGAAGCAGGGGCAAGAAAGCGAAACAGACTCGTCTTCGGAAGGAACTGGTAAGTCTCCACCAGCTAGGTTTCAGAGTGCAGACAGACTGGAGGACGATGCATTAAATGAAAATTGCTTTGGGAATGATTTTAATAATAACGGTCTTCATTCCAATACACACGCTACTAGAAACCTGGGGGAGGAAGATTTTTTAGGAAGCGGTGGCAATAAGAGTATTCAGAATTTGGCGGCTGATCAAGAAGAATATCAGTCTGGAAAAGATCAAAAGACGCTGGATCAAATGGGTGATCAATATAATATAGGTAATGGTGCTGGTTTAAGTTGGGCCGAGGTTGCGTCTAAAAAGCCTGTAGTTGATAATGGATCACTTGACGTCGACTCTATAGATGAAGCGGTGTCTAATGGACCAGTTTTTTCTGGTCATGAAGGTGATAAGGTGGATATTTTAAATTCAGAGCATTTAGATCATGTTTCACCCAGGGCTTTGGATGATGCGAGGGACATGAATTTGATCTCAAATATGACGTCGCCTGTTGTAAACCCAGGGGATAGCAAGTCTTCGTGGGCTGCTGTTGTTGATGAAAGAATGAATGCACGATGGTCCAAGGGGGATCCATCTCAATGTGATTTGGAGGCCGACAGAGATCAAAGTGAGGAGGAGAGTCCTAGGTTTTTTTTTTCAGAAATGTCTACAGTGAAACGTTCCAATAAAGTTAAGAGATATGCGTCTCTGATGGATTTTCAAGATAAAGCCCTTACAGATTTGGAAAGAAAAAAAAGAGACAGAGCACTTAAAAAGAATAAGCTGAATAAAAACAATTTGATTGCATCCGAGCTATCTGGTAGGTCTCTCTCTGATTCCGATCTAGCCGCAAGGTGGAATGCAGCGATTAGAGAGGCTAGGAAAGCTTTAAAGTTGGGGAAACGGCTAGGGATGCAAATTGAAGGAGATGAGAAAGAGTTTGTGAAGGAGTTAGCCCGTTTGGAAGTTTATTGAGAGTTTAGGGATTTAAGTGTAGTAGTTTTGAATTTATGAGTCATTGATAGAATTTTAGGTTTAGGGTCTATAGGTTAAAACTTAAATTCTTAACCATACTACCCTAAACCCTAACCTAAATTCTAAACACATACACTAAAATATATAAACTCTAAACCCTAAACTAAAACTCTAAGCCCTAAAATTAAGGCGCTTGTGAAAACAAAAAGTTTCTACCGTTTGTCTATGTGATAATAATCCAATAATCCAAATATATATATATATATATATATATGAGAAAATTGAAAATGAAAAAAAAAACTTGAAAATTAATGTAGCTAATTACTTGCACTTTCTGTATTAATTTATAGAATAAAGGTAGTGACGGAGCTATGATTAAACGTTGGGACGAGAAAGAGTTTATTAAATTTTTAAATTTAAAAATTAAGAGGGACAAATGTCTTATTTAATTAATATTTAAACTAAAAAGGACCTAAAATGTTATTATACCAAAAATTTTGGTACAAATTAACGTTAGAAGTACAATTTTTTTTTTATTAAGCAAAGAGATGTTCACATTTTCAAAATAAATATTAAAATTTGAACCTATAAAAAGTAAAATATTATTAATTACTCGATCAATTAATAAATTTATTGTAGGTAATTTTTAATCTCGCAAAGTCACAAATGTTGATCTATGAAACTAATTAATTTTGTCTATGCCGACAGCAATATTAAACATGATAGTTATTATTTCAATTAATATAATTATATAACAAGAACTAAGATCAATTATTACAATGTATAAACGAATACGTTAATAATTTGAATATGTTTGGAGTAAGCATTAATGTCTGGTTGGTATCTGTTCTATTTCCTTCTTTTTAAGTTTCGGGTTCAAGATTCAACAAGTGCATTTCTTCCCTAGAGTCTCCCTTCTCCCCTCTAAGTAAAACTAAAAATAATATTTATATAAAAAATAAATATATTCGAACCTGAATTGAAATAAATAAAAGTTTAAAAACTCGCACGTAATCAAACTCAAACTTAAGATTCCAGAATTTATAAGACCCCAATCTTTCAATAAATCAATTTCCCATTAATGATAATTATATATTATGGGGCAAATTTAGGGGCAGGTAGGGACATTGGCCACGAAATTTTACCCCCTTCAAAAATTTAATAATTCAATCCAGTTTCTTAGCCCTTAGTTAAATGGAAAATTGCATTTTCAGCCCCTCTCAAGAATTAATAATTTAATGTTGCATATTTTAACATATTTTTTTTAAGCTTTATGTCGACCTCCATGAATTATAGAGACGGAACTATGTGTAAGGGCTAGTTTAGCATTGCTTTTAAAAAGTAATTTTTAAAAGTGATGTTAGAAAGAGATTTTAAAAAGTTTATTGTAAGATTTGAGTGTTTATCATTGCTGTCAAAAAGTGTTTTTAAGAAGATAAATGACCATTTTGGACATGATATTGTTAGTTATATATATTTGTATGTATAGATATATAAAAATGATATTCAAATTTTTTAATGTTATAATATATGAAATATATCAACATAAATTATTATAAAAATATTTTTATTAATAAATATATTTTTTTAACAATTATACGTATTCTATGAAAATATAACAAAATTGACATATTTTATTTTAAAAACTTGACATAAATAAATATATATCATTTAAATTTTAAAAAATAATTATTAATTATATTACTATATCTTCGTAAATAATTATAAATTTATAAATTATAAATAAACACAATAGCAAATGGAGGTTAAAATTGTAATTTGCCTCTCAAAATCACTTTTAGAATCGCAAAAGCTAAAATTACTTTTCAAAAGCAGTTTTTTCTCCAAAAACTAGTTGTTTAGCACAACTTTTGGCCTCAAACCAAAAGCTGGTTTGAAAAGTAATGCTAAACAAAGCCTAAGGTTGGGTGCATGCCCTCTCCTCAAAATCTTGAGTCTAATTAGTTTTTAGGTCCTTATAGTTTTCAAAGCACACAAATTAAATACCGACTCCCTAATTTTTTTTGAGTCAATTGTTTTTTAGTTTCTCTTAGTTTTGAAACTAGGTTAACTAAATCCTAACCCCCCCCCCCCCCAAATTAGGTCCTTGTATTTGAAACTAAGGAAATTAAACATTGACCTATTGTTTTTCGATTTAAATACAACCCCCTAATTTTCTAACTAAAAAATAATGGGAAATTTGCTTATTTGGACACCAATTTTCAATTTATTTAAACTTTACCCCATTTTATGGTTAATCATGAAAATAATGAATTGAAGTTGATGCAAAGGGGAAACATTTAATCCAAGCTGCTTGGCTCAATCATTTTTCCATGACCAACAAAAAGCAAACACAGTCGGCAAAATTGTCTTGATTTCTCTCTCTCAACGTGTACTGAGCGGCCCCCTTACCCTAAAATGTCTTTTTTTTATATAAAATTATTTTTATTTTATTTCATGCAGTTTATATAAAGGGGTAGATCTATTGACACGTATAAAACTCGTAAGTTTTACATATTTTTTGGAGGGCGAGTGAAAATAGATGCATGAGAATCATAATAAAAAATAAACATACTTTTATAGGGAAAATAAGCACATTATTGTTAATTTAAAAGTTTTAATATCAATAGTCAAATAATTTAAATTTTACATTGCTTAATATTTGATGGTGCAAGAAACTCTCTAGACAAAACTTTAATTCTAGTCAGAATATTTCAACTCTAACTCCCATGATTTTTGGAAATCTTGTTTGTCCCCACTTTTATCTGGAAATGGCTCAACCACTAATAAGACATTATGTGAGTGATTTTTCCCTCAAGAAAAAAATATTTAAATTATTAGAATCTTTTGAGTTTAAAAATTGACAATTTGCTTTGCTTAAGTGAAATTTTAAAAAATAATTTTTTAAATTAATGAGTTGTTTTTTTCATACTAACTGCTATTTTATCTATATTTAAAAAATGATTAATATCTTATACACTAGCGGTGAAAACTTAAAGTTTCACAAGCGTTTTAGTTTTAAGGTATAAAGTTAGTTTAGGGTATAGAGTTTAGGGGTTTAGGTGTAGGGGTTTAGAATTTAGGTATAGTTGTTTCAATTTAAGGTTTAGGGCTATAATTTAAGGTTTATAGGTTAGGGTTTAATTTTTAGGGTAATATGGTGAGGATTTAAGTTTTAACCTATAAACCCTAAATTATAACCCCAAACCTTAAATTGAAACAACTATCCCTACATTCTAACCTCATACACCTAAACCCCTAAACCCTATACCCTAAACTAACTCCCTATACCCTAAAACAAAGGGGCTTGTGGAAACTTTCAGTTTCCACCGCCTATGTATGGAATATTTATTTTTATAAAATATATTATAATATGATGTTGATTATTTTAACATTTCATTTGTTGAATTGGCATCTCTAAATAAAAAGAAGAAACTAAAATATTTATTTACATTGTATTTTAATAAGATAATATATATATATATATATATATATATATATTTAAATGATGAGACAATAATATTATTAGGATGGACAACCGTAAAATTGAAACAAGAAATGTTTGGTGTAATAAGTTTGGCGTTTTCGTTGGGAAAAAGACTTGTCAACTCTCTTGAATCCTTCATGCAAAAAAGAAGATCCATTCGATCAAGATTTGCAGAGATTCACTCACATGTATTATCTAGGGTTTTGGCATATATCTCCTTTTGTTTGTCAATAATAGGGAAGAGAAATTATAATTGAAATGAAAGAGGAAAAAGATGGGTTAGTTTCGAATAGAATTGCGTGTCTCTGTGCACTATATATGTCACACTAATAATTTTATGCTACGTGTATTATTAATAAATCAATGAAAAATAGTTAATAATACACGTAACATAAAATTATTGGTGAAACATATATAGGAGAAGACGAATTTTGTTCGGTTAGTTGCACCCATAAGTCTTGAAAGTTATATATTTTAAATTGATTCTGAATTTCAAAACATTTTGATTGAGCTTTTAAAGTTTAAGTATGTGTTTGGATGGGCGTTTGGAGGCCTAAAATCTCGATTCAACGAGATTTTTAGTCTCGAACACCGTGCTCATATGTTTGGATCTAATATTTTAAAATCAATTCTGGACCCCAAATGTGATTTTGAGAGAAATAAGATAGAAAAAACTTTTACGTTTCGTCGTGATTTTTACAAAAATTCGTAAACACCTATGTACTCACCGAATGAACCCATGAATCTTGTTAATTAGTTTGAGCGTTAAATATTAATTATCATAGTACGATGTTGAGCATATTTACAAAAATGGGTCAAAATGTAGACACATATGTACTCACCGGATGAACTTTGATATGACATTGTGTAATTTTTAACACACCTGAATTGACGATTAGATTGATATAATGACTTGATTGATATAAAAGATAATATTTAATTAAAAATTGAGAGTTCGAAGACTCGATTAAAACAATTTAAAATTTGTAGACTAATTTAGGATGTGAACCGTAGTTTGGGCACATTTTATAAACCCACAATGGGAAGATAATTTATGAATATAATTTTTTTTATATGTAAAAAAAGAGTGTAAAAGATGATGATATTTATCTTAAGAAATTTGGGTTTAATTCGTTTTGTCTACAATGTGTATGCTCAAAGAGTTAAGAATTTGTATGAAGAGACATTACCTTATAATCATATTTAGACTGTTCAACCTATTATATATACACACACCATTTCATTATTTTTCCAGATAAAATCCTCTACCGCTTTTCGGTGCCTCTACTTATGCCTCAACACTAAAAAACACTACACAATTAAATTCCAAGCCTTAACCCTAAATTCTAAATCATAAACCCTATACCCTAAAATATACACCATACCTTAAATTTTCTAAACCTTAATCATAAATCTTAACCTAAACTTAATTTTGAGCATGTGGCATAAGTAGAACACCGAAAAGGACAGATGATTTCCATCCTATTTTTCCTAAATGCCATTTCTCCTACCAATATTTAATTAATTATACGTGCATGAATGACGGTTGAAAATAAAAGCCAATAATTAAGGCGGCAAGGTGCACTTGGAATGACATGTTGTATAGGGGTCGTTTAGACAGTTAACGTGGCCATAATAAATAAGGGCATGTTTGGTCACTTAGTAGGAGAAAAGATAAATGCAAGTGCCTACCACTAAAGAGGGTGTGGACCATGAAAGATGTTTCTCGTCACATGAGATGACTGAAAAAAGGAAGACTAAAATGGCACACACAGACATGCAACTAAGCCAACAAAACTATGGTCTCTTTGCAGTGGCAATGGCACCACCATGCATTGCAACAAATGCATCTAAGATCTCAAAGTTTACACGACTCAAAAACTTTTTATTATATGCATGTCTGTCTTACGATCCATATTGAAGGTGCGAGATTGCCTCTCTCAACAATGTTATCTCTAAAATTTGAACTCACGTCTTCTTCTTAGGATCTTAGGAGTGCACCTTTTATTAAAGTTTCCAAGACTCAAATTTATCAGCAATCCTATTGCACCTTTTATTAAAGTTGACACTTAATTCACACTCAATTTATAGAGTATATGAGACTTGAATCTAAGATCGCAAAGTTTATACAACTCAAACTTAGAGGTTGCAACCGGATCCTTCGGATCGGGTTAAGGACAGGTCATTTCAGTTTAGATTGTTTTAAATTTAGATTCGATTCAGGTCGGGTCAAATTCAGATTTAGTTCATGTCTATGTTATTTCAGGTCGGGTAGGGTTAATATCAGATCGATTGACTTTCGAGTTGGGTCAATATCAGATCTGTTGATTTTCGATTTGGGTCAATATCAGATCGATTATTTTTTCTGACCGGGTCAATATCAGATCGGCCGATTTTAGATTTAAGTCAATATATAAAATGGTCTTTTAAAGCAGAAATACGATATTAAACTATTAAACTATTTGTAAAGGTGGTTGTTAATTAGTAATATAATACAAAAGGGAAATGAAACATACATATTTGAGCAAATTAAATTCGGTTACTTTCGATTCAGATTGTTTTCGGTTCAAGTTACTTTCAGTTCAATTAATTTTCGATTCAAGTTATTTTTAATTTCGGTTCGAATTAATTTTCAGCTCAACTAATATTTGGTTTTGGCTTAGTTTGCTTTGCTTTGAGTTCGGGTCAAATTTGTCAGATCTACTCAACCTTACCATCAATGGCATTGTATGTTATACTAAATTTGACAAACAATTTATGAATTTATCCATTTTGATAAAAAGAAAAAGATAAAGAGATTTGGTGGTTAGTTTGTTCATTGAATTGGGTTGACCTTTGGAAATAGGTGGTTGATCAAAGGCTCTGAACCCAAACAGAAAAATAACTAGAAGATTTCCATATAAAATGATTACAAAAGGAAGAAACCATGTGAGTGTAGATAGTTATACTTCTACACTCACATGGTTAAGTGGGGGTGCAAAAGGGCCTACAAAATTTTAGTTGGTAGGGCAGACAATTTGGGTGAAATCTTAATTGACATGAAATGATGGAACTTTTGATATTTTCATGTGCTTTTTCACCCCAAATGGGTCAATTTCAGGGTATATATATGAAGAAAAATAAGAAATGACAAACAAGTGAATAACTCTTCGGAGAAAGCAAAAGCCATTTTTCATGCACATATATTTTTTTGGTCCCTTCTAAATGAATACCCAAAAGAAATGCATGAAAACACTACACAATATGGTACCAAAAAGAAAATATAGAGAATATAAATTAATCATGTACACATTCATTGTATGAAGGAAATTAACATTGGGAAATAATGTTGTGTAGTCTAAATTTTAGACCGTTAGTGTATCAAATAATTTTCTATTAAAAAGAGTCGATAAAAAAGTGAAATAATCTAAAGGAAACAAAAGAGTAAAAAAGAGTAAATTAATAAATAAATAAATAAATAAAATTTCACTCTTTAAAATGCCTTAAATACTAATATAACCCCTTTAATATATATATATATTGAAATTTATATAATACAAATTATTAATCTATTAAACTATAATATATAATCCTCTAAGTACAATTATAACTCGATTACAAAGAATATAAATATGAACCCACATATTATTAAGTCAAAAAAGTGATAGGAAGAAAGTTTAGCACTAATAATCAATCTACTAATTTATCGAGTTGTCAAATATGCTCATATTGTCTCCTTCAAATCCCGACGTTCATAAATATTTTCCTACTTAATAAAAAAAACAACCCACCTAGATTTTTGGTCAAAATGTATTTGATTTCAGGTTGAGCAATAGAAATTAGATGAATACTCTCGAAAAGCTTAGTGGTACGTACGATTCTCCCTCTATTGCCATTCTTTGTCCATCCCTGGCTTTCATATTCTTTGTTGTTTATTTCATCCAGATAATTCTATAGGATATAGTATAAATTATATGATTATACAAAATCAAAATTTATGTATATAAATGTCAAATAATGTATGATTAACAATATTGTTAAGTATGACTCATATACTGTAAAAAGACAGATGCTGGAGCGGGAGTGAGAATATCTGTCCATCAAAGGAGTAATCGAGTTTTAGATGGGCTCGGATTAAGTGGGCACCCACGGTACGGTACGAGGTATCTTTGTAATTGTACCGGGTATGATTACTTATATGAGTAGAAATCTATTTTAAGTAGGAGGTCTTATTGAATAAGGTTTTTTGGTGACCATGTATTCAGGTCTATAAATAGATATGTTATTTGTAACCTAAAGACCATCGATTGAATAAAAGAAAACAACCGTTCTTTGCTCCCCAAGGACGTAAGCACACTGCTGAACCTCGTTAAATCTCTTGCGTTCTTACTTGTTTGATTTTTTTTTCGTTTGTCGTGTACACAACATATATAAAACCTAATTGAAATCAAAGAATTTTATATAAAATTTCACTATATATATGTATAAAATTTTAGGGTTTTTGTTATGTCTTTTATTCAAAGAAGACAATGGTTTAAAGATAAGAAAATGATTTAAGTTCAAACTCAAATATATTATGTATAAAATTTTAGGAGTTTGCAGTACATGGAATTACTTGAAATTCTCTTCCTTTTTATTATTATTTATAATTAGCATCTCAAACTTTTTGAATGGTTGGTAGTACTTGGTAAGGTACCTCTAGAAAAGGAATTCAAATTGACTAACTTAAAAGAGGTTGAAAGAAATCTAATTAATGGCTTCTCATTTACTTCAACACCGACCGGGGATCACCAAAATCCTCAGTATCTTTCTTTCTAATGGCATATCTTTACATTATAATCGTGCTTCAATGGAATTATATTCTGATAGAAGCCTGAAAGAATTTGATTTGCCAAGGGAATATATATTTTTATATATAATATTTATTCTTTTTTTGTTTAGCTACTGATACTTGATCTATTGGTCGACTATTACGGATCGGGTTTTGCAGAAATCTAATATGGGACGACACTCCCAATTCAATTTTTTTCCATTCACAACAAATATAATTCTAACTTCTAATCTTACTTAAAAGATTTAGTACCTCGTCCCACTAGACCAACTGAATGTTGGTTATTATATTTATTCTTTAATGGGTCAATTTCATATATTCCACAATTCGAACTAATTAGTGCCAAGGATGGGCATTTCCAAATGAAACCTTTATTTCCAAGACTAGAATCCAACTCATGTTCTTTCCATTGTTAGTGGATGAAATTAAGAGTTCCATGGAGCTTTTGACCCTATGGAAAATTTTGGAATTTTATAATAAATAAATTTAGAATTTTTTAGCAAGAAATATTTATTTTATTTTATTCATCTCATAACATGGTTTTATTTTAGGATAAATATTCTATACACAGGCGGTGGAAACTAAAAGTTTCTACAAGCGCCTTGATTTTAGGGTTTAGTGAATTAGTTTAGGGTTTAGGGTTTAGGGGTTTAGGTGTAGGGTGTTAGAATTTAGGGATAGTTGTTTCAATTTAAGGTTTAGGGTTATAATTTAGGGTTTATAGGTTAAAACCTAAATCCTCACCATATTACCCTAAAAACTAAACCCTAACCTATAAACCCTAAATTATAACCCTAAACCTTAAATTGAAACAACTATCCCTAAATTCTAACACCCTACACCTAAACCCCTAAACCTTATACCCTAAACTAACTCCCTAAACCCTAAAATCAAGGCGCTTGTGGAAACTTTCAGTTTCCACCGCTAGTGTATAGGATATTAATCCTTTATTTTATTATGAATTAAAATCTTTTTGTTATCTGTTTTGTTTTATTTGTTTTAATTTCTTCCATGTTAAAAATTAAAACAATATCGTCATTCAATTTTTTTTATAACTTACTGAACCCCCAACAATATTATTTCTAAAATTTATATTTTTGTATATTTTTATTAAAAATACAATAGATTTTACCACCACAACCTAACACATGATGATACATGTAAACTTTTTAATGTCAATAGGTTTATTAGATAGGTTAAATCTTAATAATGTGAATTAATAAAAAAAATACGCTATACTTCAAGTTTTCAATTTCGACTAATGTCCAAATCACAATTTAACTAGTTCTGTTTTTATATATATATAAAGATTCTATTTTCTAGATTACGATTATTGTTTAAGTCTTTAAATTTTATCTTATCTTAAGTAGATCAAATCAATGGTGTAAGTTAATTCTTGATTGAGACCTTAAAAATCTCTACTCTTTTTCTTTTTTGTCATGCTTCCATCCATAATTTGTTTGGACCCAAATTTACATCAAAACATAAAATTAATTAGGATAATTGAATTTCGAAGACCAAATTAAAGGACCACAGGGTGATTGAAATGTATATATTCACCTATTATTGGTGATGACCACATTTTTCTTTGGCCAAGTAGGAATTTCTTTTTTTTTCTAAGTTTATATTTCCTTTCTTCTAATATTATCGTCAAATAATGGACCACGTGTTACCAAAAACATTAGTGCAATTTAATACTTGGATTGGACCATTATTTTTTAGGACTGCTGCACTACATATTTGATCTTTTAATTTTCTTTCCCGTGGCCTTCCTTTGATCACGAGAATTTTCCTTCTTAGCTTCCTTTGGCTCTCTTTTTCTCACTTAAAATTTCAGTTTTAAATTGTTTTCAAAGTTAGATTGATTAGCGTTTAACATTAATATATATATACACATGAATAATGAATGTGTGGTATAGAACTACGCCTGAGGAAAACCGTGACAAAGAGTTGAAATTGATATTTTAATTAGATTTGATAATTTGTCTGTTTGCATTATATTAGTTAGAATTTGACCCAAACTTTAGTTGTAAAACTTTAATTGATTAGTTTGATTTTATTGATCAGAGATTTAGCAATTTTTATCTTGTTTTCATCTATGTTAATTATATTTCCATCCACAAATTTCTAACACCAAAATTTTTAAAAACATTGTGATAAAAATTAAAATATTATACATTTTGATATATCTGTAATTTGTACTACATTATCATGTTTTGGATTTGGATTGTATTTATATTATTTTTTGTATTTTTTTAGTTCTAAAATATGGTTATGTATAGGGAAATTAGTATGTACATTGTTAGCGAAATAAAAAAGTATAAACAAATTTAAAATGTTGTTATATGTTATTTTTATTTTTTAAAATATATTATATTGTTTGTATTTAGTTGCCCTGAAAGTGAGCAAGTACATTTGGCCGATTGGTCAAGCTGCTCATCTCCAGTGGCGTATCTACCCATAGGGTTGGGTGGGCCCGTGCCCACCCTAAACTTTTTAAAGTTTACATTTTTAGCTTTATTTTTTTAATTTTTATGAGTTAGTCCTTAAATTTTAAGATTTTTACGACTTATGTCCACCTTCCAAAATATTGTGATTTGTGTCCACCCTCAAAAATATTTCTAGATCCGCCACTGCTCATTTTTGCTCTCTCGTATTTCTTAGGTCATGAGTTCTAGACCCACTAGAAGCACTCCCCTCCGTAAAGTTAGCTTGTAAGTTGTATGGCACAAATTAATATGGATTTGGCTACAATGTTTCCCCTTAAATCTATTTATTAAGTATTGAAAGCTCGTGAAGATTAGAGAAATATTGGGTTTGACTTCACTATTATAAAACACCCAAAAATGATTACTACCTTTTCCCCTCATGAATCTACACCTTTTCTCCAACTCTAAGTGGCTGCTTAATCATCCACGTCATTAAAGACTCCTAGAATGTGGGATTTTCTCACGAGGCTCATGGGGTTGACCTACCAAATAAATTTCTGAGTAGCAGACAGCCTAAACCAACGGCAAAGGCTGAGCTCCAAAACAGCTAAAATAGAGAGAGAAAGAAACAGTTCAACTAACAACAAAACACCCAACTACCTCAAACTCACGTGCCAAAAGCAAAATCTACTTTATCTACATTCGACTCTATCCCATTGCTTTCCATATTACTGTTTGTTATTATTATTGAAATAAGACCTTATCTGCCATGTGTCGAGTCATCCATGGCTGAAGTTGCACTATAATCAAATATTATCTTTTTAAGAGGGTTTTGGTTATTTTAATACACTGATACAATTATATGGTAGTGTTTATGTTCATATATTTTTTAGCCCTTTGATAAAACACACACTTTATGCATACAAGTGTTCAAATTCAGATCTTATAAAATAAACATCATCATCTTTTCTATTGGAGCTACTCATTAAATTTAAGGTTTTTAGTTTCAAAGCTTCGTAAACAAGTGAAATAACATATCAAGGGATGGCGGAGAGACTGACAGGTGATGATAATTAAGGTGTAAGTAAATAAGGGAATGACGTGTGGAGATAAATAGGAGATCAAGAATGAAAATAGTGGGAGACGATAGAATTGAATAGAATATTAGAGAGAGTTTTTGAGAATACCAGAAGCCCCCAAAATGAACTGAAAAGGCTTCAATTTACAGATCTAAATAGAAAGGGGTTGCATACTATATTGAAAATGTATAATGGTTGAGATCCACTAATTGTTCTAGTGGCTAAGGATACTTGTATTATCTCATTTTGTATGAATTTAAATATTCAAATCCTGACCTAGGAATGTAATATATTCGTTTAATAAAAAAAAATTATAATGGTAGAATATTAATACTTTATTTGTTCCAAAGAAAAGGGAGAGGCAAACATATTTTATGAAAATGTTAAAAAGGTATTCTTTTACTTGTTTCCCTATCTTAACCATCAAGCTAAGTAGTTTAGAACGTCTAATAGTCAAATTAATAAAAGATAAGATTATTAGTGTTATCTAAATCGAACCAACCAATGACATATAACTAGGAATAGAGCAATCTAAATCGATAAAAACCAAACTGGAACAATAAAAATAGCAATTAGAGAAACAGTTAACCTATTTTAAGATATGTTTTGGGTTTTAGTTTTATTTTGTTGTGTTTTTAACTCATCTATTGCTCTAACATTCATTTTTATTTTTTTTACCATTATTGAATCCACATTTCAGCCGACTAAAATACTATAGTTTGATCAATTCGATTACCAGTCCAATTCTTATGATATAGTAATAGAATTCTTTTAAAATGTTTTTCAGTGGAGATGCTTTTCCATAAGAACCTCGTTTTATGAATGGTTCGTTCCGTGAAAGAGTACTACCCTAAAATGAGTTGTGCTTTAGTATTTTATACTAAAAGAACAATTTTAATGATCTTAGAGAAAAAGAAAATATTTCAATAACCAAAATCAGTTACCCACGTCTCTCAATTTCCAACTTGCAATAATTGGAATCGGTCACATGTTTTTGCAAAAGCTTAGATAAATTAAAAGGATTGATATTTAATATACTAGTGGTGGTGAAAACTAAATTTTTCACAATCGCTTTAGTTTTAGGGTATATAGATTTAATTAAGAGTTTAAATTTTAGGGGTTTAAAGTTTAGGAATAGTGGTTAGAATATAGGGTTTAGAGGTTAGAATTTAGGTTTTAGAGTAATACGGCTAGGAATTTGGCTTTTAATCTATAAACCCTAAATCTTAAACTCTTAAACCTAAACCTATAAACCCTACAACCTAAATTAAATTTCTAAACCTTAAAACTAAGACACTTATGAAAATTTTTAGTTTCTACCGCCAATGTATAGAATAATTACCCAATTAAAAATAGAGAAAAAATTTAATACACAAATTATGTAAATTAAACTTTATACAAACTTGTCAAATTTAAGATTTAGAGATTTAGTTTAGGCTATATGAGTAGAATTTAGAGTTGGAGTTTAAGGTTAATAATTTAAAATTTAGATTGTATAGTTTAAATATGAAGGGTTGTATAAATTTTGTTTACATATTGTATGTCAATATAACCCTTAAAAATATATATAAAGTTCATAGTTCCTTTCCCATGCATGTTTTAGGAATTCAATTTCTCTATAATAATTAGAATATTTTCTAATCTCTCTGCTTTTCAAGATATCTATTTTCAATATTAAGATAATTTTTCTTGGGTCAATTCAATTAACTAATTTAACGTGACTTAATGACACAAAAATGAGCTAAAAGTATCAAATTATAGTAGAGGTGCTAAATTCACCAAAAAACACATAATATAGGGACTTTCTCCAGAATTTGACCCAAGAGGAGGGTGAGTAATGAGTATCACTAACCTCTATATGCAAACCGCAAGTGGATGAAGGTGCAACGGAGATCGTGTCGGTTCCTCTCAAAGCCTCTGCAAATGGGCTGTAATTGGACAGTTGGACCTGACAGTTGATTAACCATTAATACACAAAATCTTCCACACCATGGGTCCCAAACTTCCTAAACATCTCAATGTAAAATAAATGTAAACTTTTCCAAGTTTTATAGTATAATGAAATTTATAGTATACTATCCACATACAATCATTACTCAGCAACACTTTTCAACTATTAATTTATGGTTTTATTTTATTGCAGGTTGCATACAGTTACAGTCTTAAACGAATTTGTCTTGTACTGATATTTCTTTCTCCCTTTTCGGCTCTGCTTTTTTACAAAGCTAATTAAATTATGACACTTAATCGGTATCAACATAAACAAGATGCAAATTATCATCAAATCATCCAGATACACACCGGCAGCAAACAAATAGGTCGGCAAGGCAAGGCAAAGCAAAGAGGATAGTGATAAACGCGTGGGCTGGACACGCAGAATAAAGGGTCAAAGCATATATGAGAGAGAAGGGGAGGGGAGGGGGCAAACGGTTTATATGGCGAGAATGCATTCACACAAGCACAACTATGGTTCTAATTGCGTGGCAAAAGCAATCAACTTAAGCTCTTACTAGGAAGAAGGAGAAGGGAAGGGGCATTGTATTGAAAACGAATATTTAGCAAAAAGAAAGATGTCATGTACCTGTAACCGACGATGTGATTGGACCACATGGCATCCATGAAATAAAATGAAAACATCCTCCCCCATGCTACAACGGCTGTCTGGTCCACCACTGGATTCTGAAATGAAAACACCGAAACAATATGTCACTAAAATCCGTCCTGGCAACAAGGGCTTGTCTATATATCATACACATCTTCACATGCTTTGATGATGGAGATCTCACAAGTCACAACCACCAGTTGCACCATTTCACCACCCTAAGCACCATTACTGTTGCCATTATCTTCATTCCATATTCAAACCTCTCTCTATTTCTTCTTGTTTTTCTCTCTCCCCTTTTCTCTTTCACTCACATCCTTTTCTTTCTCTCGGAGATTTCGTTGCTGCAACTGGCAACTGCATTGCTGTACACCCATGTCTGCCACTTTCAGGGCTTGCCATTTTCCTGGTCTTTCTCCTTCCTCTTGTCATGTTTCTCTTGCTCTTTGTTCATAATTTTTGTACAAACAAGATGGAAAATTTGTCCCACCCTTGTCCATCTTTAGACTTTAGCTTCCTCTCTTAGTGATGTTTCAGCTGTTTAAGCTTGCATGCCCTTTTTAAATTCAAGTTGATATAAAGGTGTTAGAAAGGAAAACTGAACCCGTGTCCCTCTTCACATTTTTGCTATATATAAACCTTTCCTTTGAGACTTAACCCTGTGAGAAGTTTAATAGCCTTGAGGATTCAAACAACTAAATGTCATTTTCCTGTACCAAAAACTTCTTCCAGCGGTTCTGTAATGATGAAATTCAAATGGACAATGATATCCGTGGCAGTTTCTTCTCAAGTGATCTCCTTCCTTCACTTGGTGCCAGAATTAACCAGACAACGAAGCTACGTCGATACATCATTTCCCCTTTCAATCCTCACTATAGGTGATGATCATAGCCATGGTTTACTTGAATATTTCTTTCCAAATATCAAAGTTGTTCCTTATGTCCTACTCATTATTACAGGGCTTGGGAGATGTGGCTGGTTGTTCTGGTCATTTACTCTGCCTGGATCTGTCCATTCGAGTTTGCATTCCTAACCTATAAGAAAGATGATGCACTTTTCATTTTTGACAACATTGTCAATGGCTTCTTTGCTGTTGACATCGTTCTCACCTTCTTTGTTGCATACCTTGATAGCCAATCTTACCTCCTTGTTGATGATCCCAAGAAGATTGCTATCAGGTAAATGAGATTTTACAACATTGATCACTAAATCGTTTTCAACCGAGAAAATCAATGTTTATCTACTCTTCAAGCAAATAATGAGCTCATATAATCTATCCAACATCTAGGTACATATCTACCTGGTTTGCCTTCGATGTATGTTCCACCGCGCCATTTCAGTCTCTCAGCCTTATGTTCACAGATCATGGTAGTGAACTCGGGCTCAGGCTACTCAACATGCTCAGGCTTTGGCGTTTGCGAAGAGTCAGTTCCCTGTTTGCAAGGTTGCAACCAGATTCAACCCATGCCTATTATTTTCTTCAAAAAATTTAAACTGTTACAATGGAAAAAATACTATATTTGCTAAAGGTTTGCTTTACTACAGACTTGAGAAAGACATCCGCTTCAACTACTTCTGGACTCGGTGCACCAAACTCATTTCTGTAAGCCACTGAAACTTCCTCTTCTCTCACCTCCATCAGAAATATTGCCTCAGTCATCTGAAATATGGGTTAATTTCCCCTCGGGTTGATTTCAGGTGACCCTGTTTACAGTACATTGTGCCGGATGCTTTAACTATTTGATTGCAGAAAGATACCCTGATCCTTCAAGAACCTGGATTGGTGCAGCATACCCAAATTTCAAAGAACAGAGTCTCTGGGACAGATACATAACTTCAATTTACTGGTCCATCACAACGCTTACTACAACTGGTTATGGGGATTTGCATGCTGAGAATCCAAGAGAGATGCTATTTGATATCTTCTACATGCTGTTTAATTTGGGATTAACAGCTTACCTCATTGGAAACATGACAAACCTCGTAGTTCACTGGACAAGCCGGACCCGTACTTTTGTAAGTTCCTTTACTCCTTTCAAACTATTTGAAATCATCATTAGTTCATAACCCTGCCAGGAGAACTAAACATATTGAATAAGTTTACAGTCGCAGTAAACAGTACTCAGACAACTACACTATTTATTGTAGAAAATAAAAGTTAGATTTTGTAAGACACTGCATGTACCCCACATTTTGACATTTTTATATGAAACAAATTCAAGGTTAAAAAAACAATTAAAGCTAATGCAAAGATTCCTTAACATTGTATGGCATAAAAATCAAGTAGGAATGCTCAGTATCTTTTATCTAATTTGAGCATTACAAACTTCCAGTCCCTTCTTCAGATTCAACAGTGTTTTCCTTTTGAAGAGGACGTCACCTCTAGCCTGGGAGTGCTAATGACAAGAGACATTTACCTTTTGTGGTGTTGCAGAGGGATACAATCAGAGCTGCTTCAGAATTTGCAACACGCAATCAGTTGCCCCCTCGCGTACAAGATCAAATGTTGTCACACATATGCTTAAGATTCAAAACTGAAGGATTGAAACAACAAGAGACCTTGAATAGCTTGCCAAAAGCCATTCGCTCTTCCATTGCACAGCATCTCTTCCTCCACATTGTGCAGAAAGTCTACCTCTTCCAAGGAGTTTCTCATGACTTCATGTTTCAGTTGGTAATACTTCTCATGCTAACTATATTTCTCCATATCATTCTCTTTTTAGGATAAAATAGTACATTAAATAAAAAAGCCAGAGCAATGGAGAGATCCATAGATTTTGGTGTATTTGAGTCAGTGGCACACATACATCAGTTAGACTTTGAATTTCATTTACACTAGATGCTAATGCAATTTACTACTCTATCAAAGGTGACAGAAATGGATGCCGAGTATTTCCCACCCAAAGAAGATGTCATTCTGCAGTATGAAGCCCCAACAGATCTATATATACTTGTCTCAGGAGCAGTTGTAAGTTATTCTGATCTGTGAAGACAATATAAACTAAACAGTGCCAATTTCTTTCATTAAATTGGTGACTGGTTAATTCCTGTTTGCAGAACTTAATCTCCCATGCTGATGGGCAAGATCAGGTGAGATATTATTTTAACATGCATAATATTTTTCTTAATGGTAAATCAACAACACTACGAAAAGTTTACCATATCCAAATATGATTTACAGGTTATCGGGAAGTTAGCAGCAGGGGATGTGTTTGGAGAGGTTGGAGTTCTATGTTATAGGCCACAGCCATACACAGTTAGGACCACAGAGCTTTGTCAGATACTACGACTGAATGGAACTTCACTGATGAACAGCATACAAGTAAATATGGAAGATGGGCGTGCCATTATGCATAATCTTTACGTGGTAAATATTCCTTAGATAACTTCTAGAGTAATGAAACATTATTATTGTTAAAAACAGTCAGAAGTGATGGTTTGTTCTAGCAGAAATTGAATGGTCTAGAGAGCAGCAGCTTTGACCAGCTCAATGTAGGAGCAGTAAGAGGAAGTTGTTCGGACACTGGATTTGAAGATCAACCACAAAGATATGCATCAAAGAAAGAAGCAATGGACATAGATTACTTAGGATCAAGTGTTATAGAGAAGAATCAAACAAGTAGATCTTCAGATAATGGAATTTCAACAGCAGAGGATGGCCAAACAGCTCTCCATGATGCAGTTCGCAAGGGGCACATTGAAATGGTTAAGATTTTGCTTGAAGGAGGAGCAAGTGTAAATAAACTAGATGCAGGAGGAAGGACACCAAAAGCGTTGGCAGAGCAGCAGGGACAAAAGAGCATATATGATCTCTTACTGAGTTATGAAAACAAAAGAAAGAAAGATGAACATATGATAGAGATTATAGGGCCAGAAACAGCCGATGACTCCAAGAATAGTCAAAGCAGACATAGAAGTGGGGCTCAAAATTTCTTCAACCCGCGCAATTATAAAGAGGTAATAACACCGACCAAGAAAAGAGTTACTATTCACATGCAGTTCCAGAGCAGCAGTATGTCAAGTAGACAACTTGGGAAGTTGATACTCCTACCTGATTCAATACAAGAGCTGCTCAGAGTGGCTGGTAAGTCTGGCAGAAAAAGAGTACTTGAAATAACCTGAAATGATAAAAAAAATTACAAGTCAACTTCATATGTGACTAGAATTCAATAGGTTAAAGAAAAGAAATAATCAAAGGGGATTTTTTAAACCATGAACAGGAACCAGAAAACCACCTTTGTTTTTTTGCCTGCTTTTGCTTTATTTATGTCTCATTCCATAACCTTGTGAAACTGCAGGTGAAAAGTTTGGATGCTACACATTTAGGAAAGTTGTTAATGCTGAGAATGCTGAAATAGATGACATAGATGTCATTCGGGATGGTGATCATCTGTTTCTCCTTCAAGATGAAGGTGAAAATGTAGCTTCAGTGTGACCTGATGTTAATAAATGGTCACTCATTATTCGTTAGCAGATGCACAGTTTGTAACCTTGTGGCAGTGCCAATGATAAAGAAAAAAATAAAAAATTACAGGATCGGTTGATTTGTGATTCACGATTGCAATTAGCTTTAGATCAGAGAAGTTGATTATGTCTGGTCAATTTCACTCATATTTTGGTTTGCAAAACCCCATCCTCGCATAACCTCAAAATTTGTCCATCAGAAGATTCAGAACAAATACATTTTTCAATCCTGTCATGATTAAGCGGACAAGGTAAATGCCAACATAACCTTTTTTGTGGTCGACTAAATGCAGACCTACTCATCGATGCATTGCACACATGTAAGTAAAAGTTAAGCCACCGGCCCACTGTCTTGTTAAACTGGGTCCTAGGGAAGTAGCATGGAATGCCTTCATAACAAGGTAAAGTACAGTAAAATCGGGTACTTGCAAGTAGGCACAGGTGAAAGCCACCTTCATGTTTTGTTCTCTCGCTTTCCATATTTCCTCAACATTACTTGTTTAGTTTTCCAGTAAAATTACCCAACTTTTCATCTGGCTATAATCAAGGAGGAAGTCCAGGTGCTCTTCTTCAAAGCATTTTATACATAATGCAACACCACCAATAACTTATATTCTTCATTAGTCCTAATATGCGGTTTATTTGTGCGAGTCAACACTAGAAGTGCTAAGCGAAAGACCCTCTAGAAACTTCACTGTACTAAAACTTGTACATACACACCTCATGCTATACTAGTAAGGTGTGATCAACGGGACTCGAACATGAAGTGTTTAGCATAAAAGTAAGGCTTCTAAATAATGCAAACTATTTATTGTAGCCATTTTCCCACCACAAACACCTAAGTGATACAGCAGAGAGATTCTCAGTGGTCAATACCTATAAAGAGTAACTATTGTTATGCTCCAGGCACCAAACAAAAATCATATCTCATACATCAAGCAATTAACTAGTGATTGTGAGAAGAAAAAAAAAAAGATGCTCCAATCAGATCTCTAAACCTTTCTCAGCCTTTTGGCTAAGAACATGTGCCGCCAGCTTCATGGTCCATACACTGAAGTTCAGGACCATTTTACTCTAACCAAAAGGCTAAATCTTAAAGCTCGCCAAGCTATATCTAGTATTATCAACTATCAAGCTTAACAGGGCTTAAATCAGACTCTTTAAGATTTCTCCAAATGATTTGGAATTTCTTTGATTTCATGTGGATCTGCTCTAATCTCCTTACTAGTGCCTTTCTATTTCTTCACTTTCACACTGATCGCTTTCGCCTTCACATTAAAACTACGTCAAGATAACGATCCTCAAATCCTCTAAAGCAATTTCAACTCAAAAGGAACAAATTCCGAGCAATAATTTCAACTTGAAAGGAACAAATTCCAATACATTTCCATAAAAATGACAAATCAGGTAAATCAAATAAGGAGGGAGGCGTAATACCTAGAAGAAAGATTTGTGGGGGAACTTAGCGTTATAGTAGTGAACATCTTTTTATCGAATAAGGAAGCGATTTCGACATATTCGAAATCTCTGATCCATTTATTTCTTTTCAAAATTTAACAGTTCGGGTAGTGATTCCGCCTAGTTTGATCGGAAAAGAAAATGCAAGAAAGCGAGGGAAATTTTATTTTTGGGCGGGAGAAGCCGTTCGAGTTACCGGAGATACGCGGTTGTGGGTTTTTGATTTAAGGCAACAGCGAGAATAGGAATATAAATGACGGAAAAAAGGGGAGGAACCGTTAGTTGCTATGTAAACATTGAGAAAATTTAACGATATAAAGCGAAATAAATAATAATTTAACGATATAATTAGAAATTTTAAAAATTTTGAGATCTATTAATTAGTTGAATGATTGCGTTTTATTTTGTATGGGTTCGAATCTCAGCATTTATTGTAGGAATGTAATTATTTCTTTACTTAATCAAAAAAGTTTAGAGACCAATTTAGAATGAAATTTATAGTTTAGACATGATATTAGAAAGTTCAAAAGTTTGAGAACAAGTTTAGAATGACGATCATTATTTGGGGATGAAATTGATACATTTAAAAAATTTAGACCAATTTAAAATGAATGTCATAATTATAGACCAGCGGTGCAATTATTTTTTTTTATATATAAACAACACTTAACATAAATTACAATTTCATTTAATAAGAAAAAAATTGATGCACTGTCTACGTAAACTTTAGTTTACACAAACAAACATATTTTAGGGATTCGATGTTAGTGCTTTAAGCTTAGGGTTTACCGTTTAGAGTATATGATTTAGTGTATAATATTTAGAGTTTTAAAGTTAGGGATTTAGATTTTAATTTTTAGGCTAAATAGGTACTTTTGCCCCTAAGTTCGACCAAAAAATGCAATTTCACTCCTCACCGAAAAGTGCACTCAATGTGGCCCTCCAGTCTATGAAATCGATCAAATTGACCCTTTGACCGACGTGGCAGTTAACGGTGATGACGTGGCAGTCTATGATGTTGATGTGGTGGTCAACGGTGCTGACGTGGCAGTACACGTGGGATGATGACGTGGCATGAGGGGCTGGATTGATTATTTTAACTAAATTCGAGGGCATAATTAATTTTTTTCCCGAGTTTAGAGGCATAATTGATTTTAATTAAAAGTTCGATAATTTATTTAATATTTAAGTTGAAAAATAAGAATTTATGAAATTATTAAAATTTTAAAATATTAAAACTAGATAAAGAATTTTACTAAGTGAGGATAATTTTAAAAAATAAAATAAAATAAAGACTCTCACAAAATATCAAAATATTCTTTAATTTATTTTTATAAAAACCAATAAAATTAATAAAAATAAATAAAATATTCTAAAAGTCACTAAAAATAAAAATTATATAAAAATTTAAAATATATTTTAAATTAAAAATGATAAAATTTAATGTAAAAACTTAATAATTTTTTATAAAGTATTAAAAATAAAACACTTTTATCAGAAAAAATTTGACTACGTCACTTTGAGTATAACTATTTGTTAAAAATAATTCAGTAGAATCAACATTATACTAGAGTAACAACATAACTCAATTTTTTCCGCTTTTCTACATCAAATTGATGTTCATTAATATTTGATGTAGAGAAATGAAAGAGAATTTTGCCTTTATTAGTAGTTTAATACAAGGATGTTTCAATTGAAAATATGTTCAAGGAACATTCGTACTAACATAACGAGAAACAATCGAAGGATTTTTCAATGGTTTATAAATATTTTTTAATTTTTAATTTATAACTTTAATGCTTTTACTTATTTTTAATTTATTATAGTGTTTTTATTTTTTAATATTTTATGAATATTTAAATATTAATAGTTTTTTTATTTTTTTAGTTTAAAGATTAAATAAGTTATTGAACTTTTAATTAAAATCAATTATGTCCCGGGAAAAAATCAATTATGCCCTCGAATTCGGTTAAAATAATCAATTCAACCCCTCATGCCATGTCATCATCCTATGTGTACTGCCACGTCAGCACCGTTGACCACCACGTCAACATCATAAACTAACATGTCATCACCGTTAACTAACACGTCAGCACCGTAACGACCAACATCGGTCAAAGGGTCAATTTGACCGATTTCATGGACTGGAGGTTAATATTGAATGCACTTTTCGACGAGGGGCAAAATTACATTTTTTGGGTTGAACTCAGGGGCAAAAGTACCCCTTTAGCCTAATTTTTAAAACCTTAATAGATATGCTTATGAAATTTTTTTTATTATATGTACATCAAATATTAATCTTTAAAATAAATATATTTAAGTATAAACAAAAAAAGATTAAGACATTTTTCTTATAACAAAGGAATAATTTTTTTAGTTAGAACTAGACCTGACAAATTTGACCCGAGACCTAAAATTCGAACCGAATTATTCGAATCGAGACTCGATTTTAACCCGAACATGATGATCCGAAGTTAACTCGAAATCCGAATTAAACCGAACTGAACCAAATTTTTTTGTTGAACCAAAATGGACCCGAACCGAAAGTTGAACCGAATATCGACCCGATTTTAACCCGAAAATTAAGGTAAAATAAATGAATAATTTATTTTTAATATTATTTTTTAACAATATAATAAATAATAAAATGATGTATGTTTTATTATTTTTTGTAATATACCATGGAAGAGACCATTGCTTTTGTCAAAGTTGTGATATAATAATATTTTATGTCATTTTACGTTTAAATATTAATTAAATAAAATTTTTATCCATACTAATTTTTAAATCTTAAATTTTAATGTACTATTTTCTCTCCTAATATTTAATCTTAAGCCATAAATCATAAACAATAAACCTTAAGCCATAGAAATTAATCTAATGAACCAATAACCTTAAACTAAACCATAAACCCTAAATCCCTAAAAACCTAAACGGTTAACTTTAAGTCATAGAAATTAATCTAAAATCAATAACCCTAATCCATTAACACTAAGGCATAAACCATAAACCATAAACTAAAATTAAAGACAATTTTTACAATCTTACCATAAAATATAGCTAAAACCGAAATTAGACACCAACTTGACAATTTGAAAGTAGAGAAATTTGAGAGCTTGGTGATAAATTTTATAATTTCACCATAAAATATAGCATAAAATTGAAATTGTGGACTAAATTGACAATTTAGAAGTGAAAAAATTTGAGAGTTGAATCAGAATTAATCTCATACACCAAAAAAAGATTAAGACATTTTTCTTCTAACAAAAGAATAAACTTTTACATGAAGCTTTGATTTTAATATTTAATCAAATTCAAATGCATAGAGTAACAAGTTGAATCAGAATTAATCTCATACACCAATAACTCTAAACTAAACCATAAATACTAAACCCCAAACCCTAAACCCAACTCAAACCAAATTGACTTGAAAATTCAAATGTTGACCCAACCTGAAATCGACCTGAACCGAAAGCGACTCGAACGACCCAATATTAACCCGAACCGAAAGCGACCGATCCGATATTGACCAGAACCGAAAATAACTGAACCAATTTCGACCCGATCTAATACTCGAACCGGACCCGACTCATCACAGACTTGGATTAGACTCGAACCCGACCTGAATCAACTCGAACCGAATCTAAACTGATTTTAGATAAACCCAAAACAACCTAAACTGAACCTAAACCGAACGACCTGATTGCCACCTCTAACTATAAGTACAGATGACACGACGAAAGGCCATTAAAACAGTTAATCAGTTTGGTAATGTGTTTCTAAGAAAGGGTAAAGAGGGCTCAACTTGGAAGAGTATATGGACCCAAAGGCTGAGGAAGGGCTTGGGCCGGACTGTTTTAAGGGCAGTAAAGTCCGTGAACATTCGAGGTCCGTCTCAAGATTTTAAACGTTAAATATACTTGATTTTATATTCTCTTGTACATTGTACAAATGATATGTTACTGAGTTAAACTCAATTGACATAAATTAATTAGTTCTTTATGTACGTATTAGTTTTGATATTTTTAAATATGATAAATATTCTATACACATGCGGTGGAATCTGAAAGTTTCCACAAGCACCTTAGTTTTAGGGTATATAGAGTTAGTTTAAGGGTATATATAGTTAGTTTAGGGTATAGTATTTAAGTGTAGGGGTTTAGAATTTATTGATAGTTGTTTCAATTTATGGTTTATGTTTATAATTTAGGGTTTATAGATTAAAGCCTAAATCCTCACCATATTACCCTAAAAACTAAACCCTAACTTATAAACTCTAAATTATAACCCTAAAACTTAAATTGAAACACTTATCCCTAAATTCTAACCTAAATAATTAATACGGTAAAAATAGTAATTTATATAAATAAAATAAAATAATTCAAGGGCATTTTAATATTCTAACCTAAAACAAACAATAATACAATCTCGAAAAGCACAGGCAACCACTTTTGAGAAAGCGTCATGCATTATTTACTCTTTATTTTTAATGTCTTCGGTGAATTAATGGAAAGCTTCAAAAAGAATAATTCAACTGCCCCCAGCCGAAAATTCAGAAATAAAAATATAGGCAAGTTATTTTTGCATCACTTAACCTTGATTGTGTTTATATTTGGTCATTAAAATTTTAAATTATTTCTATTTTGCTATGTTAAATAATTAATGACATTATGATAAAGATTATCTTTTTAAAATTTATGAAAATGCCCAAAAACTTTCTTCAATTCTTGTGAAAAAAACCTTGAAACCTTTCAAAATCGTTTTTTATTCTCTTTAATTTTTCGATCCTGATGCATTTTCTTCCAAATCCCAACGGTGGGGAGGTGGAGAAGGAGGAGACGAACTATATATATTGATTTCATATTGATCGGACGATCGAGATTGTATATTAGATTCATTTTTCTCAGAATTTTCGGTTGAGTTTCACGAGTTTTAAATAGATTTTGAGAATATCTAAACTGATAAAATGGTAGACGACGATGATGTGAGTTCATAGGTGTCTTAAATAATCAGAAAAAGATGCTGGAGAATAGAGTGTTCCAACACCGGCGTGACATTGTGGGAGAAAAATGTGAAATAAAAAAATGTAGACAACATGTGACTTTCACGTCAGTAAAAAAAATAGTAGTCCATATCAACATAAAACTATTCATGTAATTATATTATTTCTAATTTGAAGCCCGAGTGATTAATGTATGAGCAATTTAAAAGTTTAGTAATTAAAATTTAAAAAAATAATCAGTTTTGTGATCAAAATAGGAACACAATCAAAGGCGAGTGATGAAAAACGTAGTTTACCCATAAAAAATAAATTGATACCCTGCCAAGTGGGATAATTTGCATTTTAGATCACTAAACTTAACTTCCACTTTCATTTACATCATAAACCTTTAATTTAATCAAATCACATCATTTAACTTTTATTATTAATAAAGTAACTCACTTATACCAATACTATTGAATAATTATAATGAAAAAAGTGAAATTAACACTTTTATGGATCATATTTTTCACATATCATCATCAAATAATGTTTAATTGATAATTTTAATATTTTTTCTATAAGAATTTCTAAAAGTTTTATTTAAATAGATTTAAAAGAAAACTAACTAAATTTCTTATAAATCCTAACAAAAAATATTTAAATTACCAATTGAAAATTATTTGTTGATGATAACTGAAAATATGTTAAGTAAAAGTGTCAATTTTAGTTTTTTTTTTTATTATAATTATTTGATGGCATCAATATAAGTGACTTAATTTGTAAATAATAACAGTTGAATGATGTAATTTGATTAAATTAAAGTTTTGTGATGTAAATGAAAATGAATGTTAAGTTTGGTGATCTAAAATGTAAATTATCCCTGCCAAGTGCCAACCTGTTCTTTTTGTCACCTTTTCTCTGTGAAATGTCGTTTTGTTTGCTACACTTTTTTCCCTTTCTCCTGAAAATAATAAATGACACACTAAAACAAATTTAATCCCCGATGTTTATACACCATGTCAATTTGATATCAGATTTACATAATCCTATTTTTTATATTTTTTTGAAAAAAATTGACATGCAAATTGTGTAAATTTTAGTTTATATAAGTCTTTTAATTTTAGAGGTTAGTGATTTTATTTAATATTTAAATTTTAGGTTTAGAATTTAAAGTTGTCATTTAAAATTTAGGGTATGTGATTTATAATTTAGAGTTTAGTTTTTAGTATTTAAGGTTAGGAATATATGATTTGGGTTTTATAATGTAAATATGAAAGCTTATTTACACATGTGTATCAAATTTGGCTTAAATGAAAAATCAGCCCTTAAAGTTGCTTATAGCCCTTAAATTATTTATTGGAAAAATAAGCCCCTAAACTATTATTTTTGGTCAAAATAAGTACCTAAACTATGTCATTTTTCTTCTTTCAGTCCTTAAACTATCTATTGTTAAAAAAATCTTTGTGATATGTAAACAACTTATTTGTCGAAATAATTTTCTTTTGACTTAAATAACTATCGAACTTAAAGTGACCAGAAATGATAATTTAGGGGCTTATTTTAACCAAAAAATAGTTTAAGGGTGAAAAACAAACAAAAGGTATAGTTTAGGGGTTGATTTTTCATTTAAGCCATCAAACTTTTACCCTTCTTTTTTTATCTACATGTATTCAATCTATTGATTGACTAATCTAAATCAAGTACCAAAAATTCATTATGAGACAACTCTCTGCAATTAAATTTGTTTCATTCATAATATTATAATTTAAATATTTGACTTTATTTAAAAAATTTAGTGTCTCATCCCACAATACAAACGGGTCATTGGTTTTTTTTTTTATATTACTTCAATAATTGTTTGATTGACATCTTATGTACTACATTCTCTTCCAACTGGCATGGTACTTTTCTTAATCTAGAGACAAAAAAAAAAAAATCAACTATGGGATTCACCCCCACATCGTCAAAAGATAGTTCTGACACCTGCTGTGACTCAGAAAGAAGTGGCCATGGCTTGCCCTTTTGGTCCTTTTTGGTCCAACGCCCACCCCACTGGAACCAACCATAATGTCCTCAAATTTTTTAAGGTTGTGCCTGTATTCCACGACAATCTTCTCCAACACTTCCACTTCAAACAGGTTTAGTTTCAGCTTAGGGTTCATCTTGTCTCTCACGAACGCAAAACCCAGCTGGTCCCTCGGGTTAAAACCTTCTAATTCGTTGAACAAAAGGCAGGAGAAAAGGTTGCTGCTCAATCCATGTCTTCTCAGGATCAATGCACTGTCTGGTACATCTGCAGGCCAAACCAATCATATTTAAGAATTAGAAATAATTTCAAACAAAGTTCGTGTTATAACATGAGACTTCGAATAACTCAAATATCTCAAAATTTTTAGTAATTAACGGATAAATTTCAAGTTTCTAGTCGAGTCCCTCAACTTTGACTAATATATATATCACATATGAAAAAGAAAAAAAACTTTGATACACAACTCGTGTTTAGTTTACACGTGCTTGTCAAATTTAGGGGTTATAGGTTTAATTTAAGGTTTAGAGTTTAGGAGTTTATGTTGTAGGGCTTAGATTTTAAGGCTTAGAGTTTAGTGTTTATGGTTTAAAATTTAGGCTATTAAGGTTAGAGTTTTTGGTTTTAGATTTTAAAGAAGGGTTGTGTAAAAAACATTGCACAAATTGTGCACCAAAACATAACCCTATGAAAAATATGAAATATATATGTATATCGTATATGAATATAGAAAGTCATTTAAATTTGAACCAATTAGTATCACAACCTTATATGTATTTATAATTAAATTTAATCAAAAAATCGAACAACTTAACTCGGAAAATTTTCAAATAAAATTTAAGTTATAAAATAGAACTCGTCAACTCAAATTTTTTTACTCGTCTTGATTGAATTCTAACCTTCACATGATACCGTGGGTAGCAAAATAATCAAAAGTGAAACTATAGGTTTTTTTTTTTCTGTTATTAATGTTCATTTCTAATGATCATAGACCTAACACACATTTGACAAAGGGAATGATATATTAATTCATGGAAATTATGATGTTGGTTAAAATTAAAATAATGATTTTTCATTGTTTACTAAAACTAAACCTAATTAAAATATTATATAATATTCATACAACTCAGCTTGTGTAATCAAAGTTGGCTTGACGAGTAACTTTAATAAAATTCTCTCGTCTTGCAAGGCAAGTAAAAGCATTCAAAAAGCAAACCATGAAAGAAATAATCAAAACTTTTACCTGTGCTATATGGGAGCTTATCTTGTGTCCAAGGCTGCAACCCTTTTTCACAGTAAGTCTCCATTTGCCTCGTCAAGCCATCGATATCGGACCATTTCCTCCACCGTGCCGTCGCCATTGCCTCTTCCATTGTATGGATATAGTACGGATGTTTCGATATCGCCATATCTACGTCAGCCGATACAACGAGAGAATGTATCAGTAACAACGGATCGACCGTTAGTTGAAGCTTCGCGTCGATCCAGATGCTGAATTTCGAGTTCGGGAAAAGTCTATGGACTAAATATTTCGGTATCACCCCGTTCATCGCGGGGTTTTCGTAGAGTTTCTCGGAAGAAACTTTGATGATTCTCCAAACTCCGACATTATAATCGGGGGAGTTTTGTGAGATTAAGTTATGAAAATAAAGTCCTTGGAGGGTTATATCATCTATAAACATGAAGAAACAAGCAATCTCTAGGGTTTTCGACCCGAGACCAATCGGTTGCCGGATTTTGTCATGATCATTGAAGATTGCAGATGCTACAGCAACTCCATTGCAGCTTTCCATGGCAATTCGATCTGAATTACACCATAAAAAAACTCTTAAGAGAAATCAACCATAACATTGGTTTTAAGAATAATTGAGATAAGATTGAGGACTAAATTGCAAATTCTCAGAAAAATTCAGACGAAGAAACTAACCAGAATCACTAACTGGAAACTCCTTTAAAAATCCACAAGGGACATTAATATCATTATTGGAATGATTAAAATAAGAAATTCTCCTCTCGAAACTCAAATTTCCTGCAAAAGTTTCACCTTTCCCCTGTAAATACTTCAAAGCCGGCGAAAATGCAGAAGAATTCTTACACAAATTACGGATCTCCTCCACCGCCATTCCATAACCTGATCACAAAATCAAACACCCTTTATCCTAAAATCACAAAAACAACAATCAAAATCGAAAATCGAACCGAAAAATCCATTAAAAAAAGGGTGAGAAAAAGGCATCATACCGGCGAAAAAAACAGGGGAGGAGCAAGAATTGCGGTGGGTGGTGGCGGCATACTTGTGTTCGCCGTAGGAAGGAGGGTAATGGAAGAGCGGGGATTGGATTGGATCGAACGGTGAGGATCTGAAGAGGCAGTTGTTGGGGGAGACTTTGGTGTAAAATGCAAGGAAAAGAGTGGTGAAGAGGTACAAAAAAGAGAAACAGAGGAGTTTTGATTGGCAGAACAGAGGAGTTTTGGTGGTGGCCGTTGCCTTCCCCATAAAGAGCGGTTTTTACTCTCTCATTAGTGTGACTGTGACCTTCCTTCTATAACATTTTCCAATGTTGATGCTGTCATCATCATCATTTGTCTCTTCTCTTCCTTTGTTTTTTTTAAAGTAATTTAAATAGGAAGATTTACAGAAATATTGTAGTTAGAATCTAATAATTTCCAATCTATTGAAGTTGGGAGATTATTTCCGAAAATATTGTGATTTGAACAGTCCAACTTGAAGTCGGATCTACCTGAAACCGAAATTGAATAAATTGAAAAAAAAAATTAAACTCGGATTCTAATGAATCCGGTTTTGATTTTTTTTTTAAAAAAAGAGAAGTCGGATTCTAATGAATCCGATTTTGAGAAGAAAAAAAATTGAGTTCGAATATGAAAAATAATTGAAAACCGGAGCCATTAGGATCCGACTTTGGCCTTGAAAGATGAAAAAAAATAAACACTGCGCATGGCAGGCAGGTGGCAGAAATATGAAGAAAAAAAATTAAACATTGCACAATGCATGCATGTGGCAGAAAGGTGGTTGAAATTTGCATGCTTTCAGGGTTAAAAGGGGTGGGGTGGGTCACGGGTGGTATAAAAATGCAGAAAAAAATCCACAGATCATTGGAATCCGACAGAAACTGAAAAGCTGCAAAGAGAGAGGGGCATGCATGAGAGGGTAGTGTAAATAGGATTGGGTATAGAACGGTGAAATTTAATTGGGTAGGTATAGGTTTAGGTTAGATTTACTGTTTATTTTCGGGAAGAGTGGGAATCAGATTGACTTTTTGGGAGTGGTGGATGTGATTTTTGAATGGTAATGAGTTTATAATATTTTAAAATGTATAGGGGTATAGGTTAAAAATTTATAGTTGTTAGATAGGTAGAGATAGGGGTAGTATAAGGGATAAGAAAATTTATTTTTCTGTTAAATAGTTAAGTTAAGGTTGAAGGAAAGTTAAGATTGAAGGAGTAGAAGAAGAAGAAGATAAAAAAAGTAGTGAGAAGAAAAGACTGTAAGTAGATTCGATTTTTTTTAGAGTTTTGTTTTTTTGTTTGATAATTTTATTTTGTTATTTTGTAAGTAGATTCGAATTTTTGAATTTGGTAATTTTTTCAGTTTGGTATTTTATTTTGTTATTTTGTATGTTTCATATATTTTTAATTTTTTCATGTAGTTTATTTGAGTTACTTCGAATTTGGATTGGACAAATGGTATATTTTTTCATGTAGTTTTTTTATGTAGTTTATTTGAGTTAGTTTGGTAGTTTTAAATTTTAATTTCAGTTTATTTTGTAAGTTGATTTACTATGTTAGAAAAAATATATTCGAAATATATTTATTATTTTTATTTTATTATGAGCATTTTGATTTAGTATGTTTTATTTCGATCATGCAGAAAAAATGAGCAACAACAAATTTATGGTGATTGTTCATTACAATGGACAATTGGTGAAAACTGATGTCGGGGTTGTATTTGATTGTGAAAGTAGTACGAAGATGAGATTCGAGAAAGAAATCATATTTCGAGAAATGAAGGAGAAAATATCACAGAAAATTAGAAAAGAAATTCATGGTTTACGTTACCGATCGATGACATGTGACAATCCGGTCAAATATTGTGCAATCACTCTTCAAGATGATGACGATGTTTCTTTGATGATCGCAGAGCATGATTCTATGGGAATTCGATATATCGAGTTGTTTGCCGAGGTGCGTGATGTTCCCGACCCATCTACAAACATAGTTGGAGAATCAGCTCAAATGAACTTTGGTGATGAGATTGATATGCCCGGAGGCAGTTTTGTTGCAATGCTGACAAGTGGGACATCAAATACATTTCATGAAGCTGGGCCGAGTGTTGATCCTGCTGTTGAAGTTGGTGTGGAACCCTCACGAGGTCGGTGGGGAGAATCACTTGCCGATTCCAGCGAAGATGAAGATATTGGGGATCCCGATTTGTTCCCTGATGACGTTGGTGCAGCCCATGATTTTGGTGTTGGCGAATTTGTTTCGTCCGGGGGCGACATTACATTTTATGAACCTCCTTCTCACATGAGTTCGGTGGATTTTGATGCAATGAGAGTGCCAGAATTCTCGGATTTGGCCCGATTAACCTCGAGTCAAGATGGTGAATTATATGTTAAACTTCAATTTGATGACAAGAATGAAGCTATATTGGCAGTGAAAGAGTACATCATCAAGAACCACGTGGACTACTTTGTCGCAGAATCCAGCACGAGGACCTTCTTTGCCAAATGTGTGAAATACGGACAAGAGTGCAATTGGAAGATCCGAGTGACAAAGCTGCAGAGGTCAAATCGTTGGGAGGTCACAAAGTATAATGGTGTTCACACATGTTTACGAACTTCCATCAACCAAGACCACCGGAAATTGGACTCCAACGTAATATGTCGTCACATAATGAAGTTGGTTGAAGCAAATCCACGGGTTACAGTTTCAACGATTCAGGCAAGCATTGCGCAGCAATTTGAATACCAAATAAAATACAAGAAGGCCTGGCGTGCAAGGGAAAAGGCAATGGACTTGGTGTACGGTGATTACGATAAGTCGTACAACGAGCTACCGGCTTTATTACTAGCACTGACAAATTTTATCCCGGGCACCATAGTGAGGTATCAAACCAAGGATGCGAAAGACCGAAAAGGACAAATTGTTGAAGGCTATAAATTTTTTCATCGACTTTTCTGGGCGTTCAAGCCTGCTATCGAAGGCTTTCCCTATTGCAAACGTATGATACAAGTCGATGGCACATGGTTGTACGGGAGATACTCTCATATATTGTTGGTTGCTGTTACGCAAGATGGTGACGACAACATCTTCCCGATTGCATTTGCAATTGTTGAGCAGGAGACGGCAGAAGCTTGGAATTTCTTTTTGACGAATTTACGTGAGCATGTCGTCAAAGAAGATGGGGTATGCATTATATCCGATCGAGGGACGGGTATCAAAGCAGCAATTAATCGAGAAGGAAGTCGTTGGACACCACCGAACGCATACCCTGCCTACTGTATTCGTCATATCACTAAGAACTGCTATGAGCGGTTCAAAAATCCTTATCTTCGCAGTGAGATTGAAAGCATGGGTAAGCATCATTTTTCAAACTAAATTATATTTGCATATGCATTTATTTATTTATGTTTGATTCTAATAATACTATGACACAGGATATATACTAACGCGGCCACATTTTGAGAGGAAGATGGAAAATTTAATGAAGTACGACGAGCAGGTTTGGAGTTGGGCAAATGAAATTGAGAGGGAAAGATGGGCCCAATCATATGACAAAGGTGGTAGACGATACGGGCAAATGACTACCAACCTTGTGGAGTGCATAAATGGAGTACTAAAAGAATCGCGTCATCTTCCAATAGCAAGCCTGGTGAAAGAGACATATTATAGGTTGGCGAAAGTTTGGGTAGTTAAAGGAAAGGAAATTGAGGCCTTATTAAATAGGGACCAAAGGTGGGCTCCCGCTCTTGTGAAGAGAATGACAGAGAACATGATGAAAGCAACGTCGCTACAGGTTCACAGCTTCGACCGATCTAATCAGATATTTGATGTTGTTGGTGCCAGACGCAACAACGAAGCAGCGCACTCAAATGTATTTCGAGTCTATTTCAGACATAGATGGTGTGATTGTGGAGCATTCCAAGCATGGCGATATCCATGCATTCATGCAATTGCATCGTGTATGCATGTAGGGGTTGACCCGTACAGTTTTGTTGATGAATGCTTCGATCTCCGTAGGATGGTCAATATTTACAGAAGTGAGTTCCCACCGATTGCAAATTCAATTTATTGGCCGTCGGTAGAGCATGAAAAATGGTTACCGGATCTTACACTCCGTAGATCTCCAAGTGGTCGACCTAGATCGACTCACATATATACCAGTATGGATCTTCATTTTAGGGAGAAGGGACAACGGAAGAGATGCACCATATGTAGGGCCGAAGGACATTCCAGATCAAATTGTCCAAATGAACCAAGATTCGTGTCAATGCCTCGGTGATTTCCAATGTTTGTATTTGAAAAATTTTATGTTATGTTATGTTATGTTATGTTATATTGTGTTGTGTTAATGTTGTGTTAATGTTGTTCCAATGTTGTGTTATGTTATGTTATGTTATGTTATATTGTGTTGTGTTAATGTTGTGTTAATGTTGTGTTGTGTTGTGTTGTGAAACAATTCAATTTAATCACTTAATTTAAATTGTTCTAATATAATCATTAAGTCGAAAAATATTTTTCTTTTAAATTTTTAGATATAAAATACAAATAAAAAATTTATTCAAACATTCAATTTTAACATAATCCACTAAAGTTATCAACTACTTGAAATAAAAAAGCTAACAATGCTTATGTCCACCCGTACCACACCCTGGTGGATGACGAGACCGGCCGGGATTGCGTCGACCACGATGCTGAAGTTGCTGCTCTTCATCGACATCATCATTGTTCTCGGTTCCAATTGGCCTACCTGTGAAGAACAAGGATTGCTGTGGTGTTTGCTGAACACAGGGGGTCTCAAAATTTGGTTGATACAGATACATATGGATTGATCCTTGAGGAACACTGGACGTGGCAGTCATCATCGGCGAATTTGCATTGTAGGGGTTGGCCATAAGAGGTGTAACAAAATCCATGTTCTCACTCAAGTTCGTGTAGTTGGGTGTCTGTGGCGAAATAAACTCGGGTCTGTATAAATTAGGATCATTAAACCCTACATTACCTGAAGAGCTCCCTCCTACATTACCTGAATAGCTCGAGCTCACTGGTGGATATATAAATGTAGCAGGCTGAAAAAATCCTATATTATCCGAGTATCTTGGGGCCACTTCCGGTTGTACACAAGTAGGAGTCGGTTCTTTTTCCCATATAGCCATTGGTGGGGCCACTGGTGGCTCCCATGTCGTTGGCCAACCCGTAGGGTCTCTACTACCAATCTGTTGCCTCTGTGATGAGCTCGTTGTAGCCTTCAATGATTTACTTTTGCCTCCATATTTTTTTCGGAACCTTTCGCATTCTTCTCGTTCAGACTGATTTGTTAAGTACGGCATTCCATGACTACGATAGTAGATCATGTACTCTGAACTCTCGAAATCAAAATCGTCATCTTCCATTGAACGATGTTCTGGCAACGATGAAGCTCTGTTGTTCCACAAAGCAATATACTCACTATGTTTGACTTCCCAATCCGTATCTGGCCTGCCACGTCCATCATAGGCATGAAGATAATAATGATCACGTGGAATGCACGGAATAGGCTGGTGGAAGCCAAATTGCCTTAACACTCTATCTGCAAAGTGGAACTCTACAGTAGAGAAATGGATCAACGGTGTAACACTAAACCATAAAAGTGAATCATTCATCAAATATTCCGGTACAAATATATGGTCATCTTCGTAGGCCTTCCAAATAAACTGCAAAAAATAATGGTTTAAAATAATACATTTAACTAAGATGTAAAAAACACATTTAACGTCAAAAAGTACTTTCCATTCATATACCTGCTCTTGACAGTGGGAATCAATAAGAGATCTACAAACTCTGACGTTGTTGTGCGCCAACCCCGTTTCATGCTTCTCATCGCACCATCTGCATACAAATCACAATATATTTAAATAACAAGTTAATTTAATTAATTTACAGATTCAACTAAAAATAAAGATATATATATTTACCTTGCAACGATAGGAAACTGCACATGTGTTCGAGTAAGTGGTGTAAAAAAAGGTAGTCGTTGCCAAGCCCACGCTTGCAACAATAACAGGCAACCACCAATACCGCCTACCCTCTGACCCTTTTGCAGTAAAGCGCCTTTGCACAACTCGCGATACAAGCACGCTAATATAGCTGATCCCCAACTATATTGACAATCAGGTTCCCAAGGAGTATCCAAAAAACGAAGATACCTTACATTGACCATATTGCCAGATTTATCCGGCATCAGTATACTTCCGATCATCTGTAGGATATATGCTCGACTGACCATATTAATTTCTTCAACTGTATTATACTCGGAGAGTTGAATTTCTCTCTCTAACCAACTCATTTTCACACGAGACCCTTTCACGTCACTTCCATAGGGTTCCTTCCCAAGGAACCTTTGACAAATTTCAGCCGTTGAGCCTACGGTACGCTCGACCACTGGCTTTCCGTTTATTGGGACCCCAATAAGATAAACCACGTCCTCAAGGGTGATCGTGCATTCTCCGCAAGGCATATGGAAGGTATGCGTTCAGGTCTCCAACGCTCAATTAAAGCAGTAATCAATCCGGGCACCAACTTGTACCCACGAAGGAACGTGGCATGATAAAATCCCGCCATATATAAAAAATTCACGATTCTGTGGTCTAGGGGTTTGTCTACCATGCACAAATGATGTTTAAATGTTTCCTCTGCATCCTGTAAATAACACATTATTTAAACATAATGGATCACAAAAAAACACAGAAGTGACATATTTCGTAATGAAACAATTTTTAAAAAATTATACCAGCTCATCAACTCTAAGGCTAGTAATGTGTCGATTCTGTAAATGCAACAATGTAGCTTGCTCAGCCATCCTACATGACAAATAAGAAAATATTAGTAAACCGAGACTAAATCTACCACATTAAAAATAACAATTAAAATAAATGTCGTATTTGCTTATTGTCTATTAAATCATCAATTTAACGTTTTATTCAATCACCTATAAATAAATATAATTAAATTAACGAACTTAAATAAAATAATAAAATCTATCCACCTATTTTTCTATATTCTCAAAATAAATGTATTTTCCCGTTTCTTCTCTTATATTCAAACAATTTTTTCTATATTCTCAATATCTCTACACCTATTTAACACAAAAATATTTAAACTATATTTTCTTATCATATCTTCACATATTTAACACAAAACTTTCAAATTACATTCTCTCAAAATAACATCAAAAATTCAAGGAACTTCAAAATAAAAATTAAAAAAAATTACCGAATTTAAAGTGAACAATATACAACAAAATATTTCTCAAATCCTCATCTATTTAACACAAAATTCAAACAACAACTTCAAATTTAATCAAACAAACAACTTAACTTACTATATTCTCTTCAACCACCTATTTAACACAAAAAATTAACTTTAACTTAAAAATACAAATATCCGATTTTCGTAATTACTATAAAATAAAATATACAAAAAAAAACAAATTACAAAAAATAATACTTACTCATAATAATAAGAATAAATTATAAGAATAAAACACTTACTTTAATAAAATTCTTTAAATCTTCAAATCTTCCTCCTCCTATTCTTCTTCTTCAAAATACTTTCTCTCCCACTATCTACCTTCAACCCACCCCTTTTAACCCCAAAAAAATTAAATTTCAACCACACATACTATCCCCTGCCACCCGTGACCCTCCTTCAAATTTTTCTGCAAAGCCTGCCCCTAAAAGCATACAATTTTCTGCATTTTTCTGCATTTTTCTGCATTTTAACCCTGAAAGCATGCATTTTTGACCCGTGACCCACCCCTTTTTCTGCCCCAGTGTTTAATTTTTTTTTCCAGCTTTCTGTCATGCCCGTGATCCAGGCCAAAGTCGGATCCACTTGGCTCCAATTTTTCCCCATGCTGAAGCCAAAGTCGGATCCTAATGGCTCCGACTTCTCTTTTTTTTTGTTTTTTTTTTCAGAATCGGATTCATGAGAATCCGACTTCTCTCTCTCTCTTTTTTTTTAAAATCAAAACCGGATTCACTAGAATCCGACTTCTTTTTTTTTTTTGGATAAATTGAACTTTATTCATCCAAGAAACCATCCAAATGAAATTTACAACCAAAACACCTATACCAGTCAACTCCCTATACAAGTATACTTATTAACACAAACCCCATTTTCCAGCTAAAGAATTGTCAAAATTTCTTAAATGACTACAACCAAGTAATCTATAACGAACGTCATTCTTCACCAATAAAAAAATAGTAACAGCCGTACGAGGCTTAGCTTCATGCCTTCTGCAATTTCGCTCATGCCAAACATGGTAATTCATGCCGCACCAAGCCAACCTAATGATCACAGCTTTCATAGATCTTCCTTTTCCCACACGTTGCATCCAGTCTAAAATATTTGACCATCCATTCTGCTGAACTTGCACATCACACTCTTGCAACAATAAGGTCCAAACCTGCAAAAAATAAGGGCACTCCCCGAAAAGGTGATCCCTGGTTTCAACACCATTTTCACACAATAGACAAGAAGGATTCGATTGAATGCCCCATCTAATCAAACGATCTGCAGTTGGCAATCTGTTTAATATAAGCAACCATGTAAGAAAAGACTGCCTAGGTATTGCCAAACTGCCCCAAACAACACGAGCCCAAGGGACTTTATCACTCTTGTGCCTAAGGGATTCCCAAACTATCCGAGCTTTGAAGTTCCCCTGCAAATTTCCAACAGTTACCCATTCATCTCTAAGTTTCATAAGCTTTTTCCAAGCCCAACTATGAGAATTTTTTACTAAGGCATCCAAGATTGGACACCCCTTCAATATATATTGTTGCACCCATGCCACCCACAAAGAACCAGCTTGCGTAATCAATAGCCAGATGCCACGCATCACACAAGCCTTGTTCCATGCCACCATGTCTTTCACTCCTAACCCTCCTTCATGCTTAGGGTGACAAATAGCCTCCCAACTAACCCGAGCACCTCTAGCATCACCATCTGTACCTTTCCAAAGGAAGGCATTACAAATTTGAGAGACCTTCTGTACCACTTTCGAGGGTAAAATAAACACCCTACACCAGTAATTTTGTATGCTAAACAACACTGCCTGAATGAGTTGAAGCCTACCAGCAAATGACAATCTTTTGGAAGGCCATCCTCTGATTTTGCTAACAATCTTCTCCACCAATCCCTCACAATCAGCTACGGAAAGCTTCTTTGAGACAAGAGGCACCCCAAGGTATCTCACTGGCAGAATACCTAACTTAAATCCAGATTGCTCTTTCAACATCTAAACATCAGAACTACAAATGCCTGCAACGAACATTTCACATTTGGCCTCATTTATACTCAATCCAGACATCTTGTAAAAAACACCTAAAACATTTTTTACCCCCAGTATGGATTCCAAGTCTCCCTTTGTAAAAACCAGCAGGTCATCTGCAAAATAAATGTGCGAAAGTTGTATCCTTCGACATTTTGGATGAAACTAAAAAACTTCATGCCTACCAGCACCATTCAACAATCCAGATAAAACATTTAAAACTAAAATGAAGAGATAAGGAGAAAGGGGGTCCCCTTGACGAACTCCTTTCGCTCCAGCAAAGTAGCCTACCAATCCTCCATTCACATTTACAGAGTACTTTGGATGCATAACACAAGCCTCTATCCACCTTCGAAACTGAATAGGAAACCCAAGAACTTTTAAAACTTGAAGAATGAACTTCCAATTTACAGAGTCAAAAGCCTTACGGAGGTCAATCTTAAGAGCACACCTTGGTGAAACATGCTTACGACCATATCCTTGTACAATCTCCTGAGCAAGCAACACATTATCCACAATGTCTCTACCAGTCAAAAAGGCACTTTGATTTGGCAGAATTAAGCATGGCAACCACCTCTTCATCCTGTTTGTGATAATCTTCGTAATACACTTATAGATGGTGTTACAACAAGAGATCGGCCTAAAATCAGCAGCTGTCCGAGGGGCCAACACCTTAGGCACAAGAGTAATGGCTGTGGAATTTAAAGCAGAAGGAAGATTACCAGTAGAAAAGAAGAATTGAATTCCTTTTAAAAAATCATCCTTAATAATTCCCCAAGATGCCTGAAAGAATTGCGCAGAATAACCATCCGGTCCAGGAGCCTTGTTACCATTCATAGCAAAGATCACATCCTTGATTTCCTTGTGAGAAACAGGGGCAATCAAACTGTTCCCTACATCAGAAGGTAGCTCTGCACCCAAAATTTCTTTCAGCAGACTGTCAGGTATCAATTCGACCGCATGATCCACCTGACCAAGAGAGCCCGAGAAAAAATCAACTATCGCATTTGAAATTGTCTCATAAGTATCCAATCTATCACCTTGGTCATTATAAAGGACAGAAATAGTATTTTCCTTATGCCTTGCAGCAACTTTTCTGAAAAAATAACTGGAATTCTGGTCCCCCTCTTTCACATATTGCTCTCTAGATTTTTGCCTGAAAAAAGACTCCTCAGCCAGCAACAACTCCTTCAATTCAACAGCAACAATTTTCTCCCTTGCAACATTACAAGCAGTAGGATTAGCCATCAATAACTTCTGAACATTATCAAATTCAACTTGCTTGGAGAAGACTCTATTTGATATGTCACTATACGCTTCTTTATTCAGTTGTTTCAAAGGACCTTTTAATCTCTTTAACTTCTCAAACAGTACTTGCAGAGGGTTCCCATGCGCAGGTTGTATCCATGACTTCGCAACAATGGCCAAAAATCGGGGATGCTTAACCCAAAAATTAAAAAACTTAAAAGGCCTAGGAGGCTTTGACAATGGGGCACGCAACACCATAAAACTTGGGCAGTGATCCGAGCAACCCGGAACAAGAAATTCAACATTAGAGGAAGGATAACTTGTCAACCAAGCTTGATTGATCAATACCCTATCTAATTTTCTGGACAAAGGACAATCATCCCTAAGATTGCACCATGTGAACACCGAGCCAGAAAATGAATGATCAAGAACATCCAAAGTCTCCAGACAGTCCTTAAACTCTTGCATAGAACCAGTAGCAACTTGATCTCCTGTAAAATCAGAACTTTCCTGAGGTTTTGCAATGATATTAAAATCACCAGCTAACACCCAAGGACAGTCCCCAACAAGAAGCTTCAAATTCAACAAATCCCTCCATAAAACCAATCTCTCCCCACGACTGTTACTCCCATAAACCACAGAGAAAAAGAAGGTATCCTCCCCTTTAGATGCAAAACATGTAATCAACTGAGACGATTTAAAAACCACATCCAGCTTCCATCCAGCCCTACTTAGAATCCATATTCTACCATTCGAAGAAAACTCATAATTATTTACAACTTGCCAGTCCCTAAACCTTTCAGCAACAATTCTAGGTTCATTCAATACCCGAACTCTAGTTTCCAACAAACCAACCACCTCAATATTAAGCTTCTGTACCACTTTGAGAACACGACACTGCTTTAGGGGATCGTTCAATCCCCTTACATTCCAAACAAGAAAACTCATTTACAAGAGGGAGAACTACCTTCTACTTGACTTTTTTCTTTTTTCCCACCTTTTCCTTTCTTTTTATTCTGCACCTTAGCCTTAGGCTTCAACTGTAACATCAACTCATTAAAATTTTCAGTAGCAGCATGACCCTTACTAGGGGAATTTGCCCTTACTTCTACATCCGCCACCTCAGGATTTAAAGCACCAAAAATGTTTGGACTATTTACTACGGGATCAGCAGCAGATACAGGCTTTACATCAGGCCTAGTATCCCCAATCAGCTCCAAAGTAGCACCCTCCACTATGCCCTTCAAACCCCCAACCTCAACAGTCATAAGATCGGGAGAAACAACATCAAATGTATTTGAAGCAGGCGTAACACTAGCCACAGTACCAGAATCATCCACAACAACATTATCAACATTCTTGCTTAGAAGCGAAAAAGTGAAAAACTTCTATGGGTTTTCTCTCGGTGCACGTTAGCCTGTCTATCTTGCGCTGGTAGAAGTTTTCTTGGTTTTCTTCGTTTTTCTCCTAATTTCTTCTTGGATTCTTGCTTAATCTGCTTTCCTTGTCTAGTTCTTGGTTTATTTCTTGATTTCTTCTTCTGCCATGGTGGGTTTGCCGAATTTGGGGGAAAATTCTGGGGATTTTCCTCCATTGCCAGGAACAAAGACGGTGGAGACTAAGGGAGATTTGGGTGTGCCGAAAGCTGAATGGAAATTAATTGATCAATCTCTCTCTTTTTTCCCTCCGGTTGAGAAGAATGGCGCCGTTATAGTTCAGCCTCCTTCTGATGTTCTTCTAAGTGGCGCGCAGCAGTGGTCAAATGCTCTTATTGGGAATTTTTTGGGTAAATCTCCTCCTCTCGCTATTTTTCAGCGGACAGCTGATCGTTTGTGGGGACGTGAAGGTTCTGTAGCGATTCGCTTCTTAGCTCCCAGCGTGTATATCATTAATTTTCGGAAATAATCTCCCAACTTCAATAGATTGGAAATTATTAGATTCCAACTACAATATTTCTGTAAATCTTCCAATTTTTTTTTTGAAATTTAAAAATCTTCCAATTTAAATATATATTTTTCTTTTTTCAGTAAATTATTTTTTTGTTTACCCTTGTTATGAATTCATAATCTTAGGATTCAAACCTCTAGCCAAATGTAACATTTATCACCAGACCCGAGTAACGGATGTCATTCACTGAAGTGATCCAAATTCAAATTGATCAAAAATATGGATAATTTAAAATATTTTCATTTATATTACAAACAACAAGTCTAGATGCATAATTAGGTCCTACGTTATTTAAATAGGTAGCGTATAAAATTTCATTGCAATCAGATTCCTTAAACATGTTCAGTTTTGTCATATAAGGATTTTAGGGAGTAAATTGTAAGAACAGAAAAATGATGGTGAAAAACAGAAATCAATCACACCAATAAGGGGATTTAGTGCCTACTGTTGGTATTTGTACGTGGGATACTATACCGATACTCAAATACATCTGTACCGATAAGGGGATTTTGTGCCTTATCCTACTTAGACCAATTAATATGTTGGCAATGTTAAATAACGTCCCCCAATTATTGCTTCGATATCAAATTGGTCTCTAGACTTTAAAATATTATAATTGAGTATTTAAAATCAAGTCCTACTAGCCTCGTGGGCTTAGTCGTCAGTTACTAAATGATAGTTCAAATCTAACACAAAAGCTTATTTACAAACTTGTGGATCAAATTGTAACTAAATGTTCATCTACCTTATGAACAATTTGGACCAAAAATGGAAACTCTCCATTTAGTTAAAACGCTAAAAAAATTAAACAATATAAATTTGAGAGAGGCTAAAAGTGAAATTTAGTCATTTAACCAAATTGTCCATTTAGCTCCATGTTCGTCCCTCAATAACCCACCAGCTCTAGCAATCATTTCTACTGGATTTGAGGACATATCCGAGTTTAGCAACACCACACCTGGTGGTGGTTTCTTCCGGCTCACCGAGTTTAAGCTGATGGAAGGACTTGATTGATACAATATGAAACTTTTAGGACTTAACTAGAATATTTTTGAAATTTGGGATCAGTTTAAAATCAAAACCATAGTTCGAAGATGTCTAACAAATTAATCAAAAGATAACACTTTTCGATCTAAAATGTGGACGTCGAATGTTAAACATAGTGATCTAAAATGTAAGCTCCGAATAAGGCTTACAAAACCGATTATAACATTCTAATAGTTGTATATAATTAATTCAGATTTAATTTTTTAATGTCAGAATTTAATTTTAATAACGAGTAAAACAATGACAAGGCACATTATATTGTTTTTCACGTTAGGATGGAATTAAAATAATCTAATGACTCGACTTAAATTTATTTAAGATAATTGTACCTTAAGCATTGCAGACATGTTATGTTGCTTTTAACTTATGTTTAAGTGTTAGAAATGTGTATAACTGTATAAGTGTGTGTGTTTAATTTAAGTAAATTCATTTCTTTTTTTCTTTTAAATATATTTGGAATTTCTTTTTCTATTCTCCCGTTTGAAAAGTTGTAAACCATAAAAATTAGGGTAATTTATATTTTAAATCACTAAGTTTATTATTCACTTTCATTTACATCACAAACCTTTAATTTAATTAAATTACATCATTTAACTTTTATTATTTATAAATTAAGTCACTTATATTGAAGCCATTAAATAATTCTAAAGAGAAAAAAAAACTGAATTTGACACTTTTATTTAACATATTTTCACATATCATTGATAAATAATGTTCAATTCACATCTTAATTTTTTTGTTAGGATTTATAAGAAATCTAATTATTTTTTCTTTGAATTTATTAAAACAAAATGTTTAAGAAAGTTCTTACAAAAAATGTTAAAATTATCAATTGAACATTAAATGATGATGCTATGTGAACATTAAGTGATTTAATTTATAAATAATAATAATTGAATGATGTAGTTTAATTAAATTAAAGATTTGTGATGTAGATAAAAGTAGACATTAAGTCAGTGACCTAAAATATAAATTACTCTAAAAATTATGAAAAAGACAGTAGAAAGTCAAAACACTTATAGGGGTTGGACTTTGGATATGCCAATGAGTACTGTTTAATTTACTAATCCCTTCACACACACATAATATATTATATCATAAATATATCTAAAAATAATTTAAAATAATACATGTCGTTTGTTGGTTGATTTGATTCACACTTTTAAAATAAAAGATTCATTGAGTGGTCTCAGTAAAAAAGAAAGTGTTATTATTCTTAGCAGATCTAAATTCGAACAGTTTGTTTGCATAGTATATGTGCGTTTTTAAAAGACTAATAAATCGATTGTTTGATTTCTAGATTAACATTCACTTTCATTTACATCACAAACCTTTAATTTAATCAATCTATTATTGATTCGTCCCCTTTTCTAGGCTTAGGAGGTAACCCTTATACACAATCAAGCTTTCTACCTAAAGCCTTGATTGAAACTCTCTCTTTCAAAGAGAAACAATAAGCAAACTTAAATCCCTCTAATAGGTATTTGTTTGCACAATTAAGCACTCACCCAAAACCTAAAACACTTGAGCAAATTTGACAATTTTGGCTCACTAGTGTTTGTCTATACAATAAATGACAATTTAAGCTCCAAGACAATTCTTGATCATTTGATGTTTGACAATATGAGCATTAGCCTTTACTTGATGCTTGGAGGTCTCTTTTATACTCCTTGATGAGTTTATAGCCGTTGCTAGCCGTTGGGATTGAATTGGAGACATTGAGGACTTTAATTCCCACCATAAATGCAGTTCTGCAGCTCTCCGTTTCGAAACGCTCGAACCCGTTTCGAAACACCATTTATGTAGAAAGAGCCGTTGCAGTTTGACGTGGACCCGTATCGAAAGGCCTGTCCCCGTATCTAAACGACCTGCATTTAAAAGTTAGTTGGGAAATAGCCGTTGGGGTTTATGACCGTTGTGGTCAATGCCACGTAGGCGTATCGAAACGGCATAGCCCGTTTCGAAACGTTGGGCAAAAATCTCATCCAGGGAATGCCTGTTTCGATACGAGTATCGAAACGTTTTTGCTACTAGAATTCCTGTATCGAAACACCCTAAGGTGTTTCGAAACGCCTGGACAGTTTTGTGAAGTTTGACTTTGAAAAACATGTAATACCCTTTTAAAAACTTCCCTAAACATAATTTCAAGTTGCTTGGACTTTGGAAATGTTTTAAATACTTTTTAAATCAGTCTAAAACATTTTTCAATTATTATATCAAAACATTAGTTCTACAAAGTTGTAAAGACTCTTTTACCCTTACTAGTTACCAAATATCTCAAAATAACCTAAATTAAATATTTTTTCACCCTTTTATAAGCTAATCCTATTTTTTTTTTTCATTATCACATATTTATATGTGTATTTAAATTCATTAATTAATTAAATTATATTAAAATAATTATATAAATAATAAATTAATATATCAATCATTTGAATATGTTTAAAAAAGTTAAATTAAAAATAATTTTATAGATCTAATTAATATTGATTAGATACAAAAAATTGATAACTAATAAACTATTCAAATAAGTATTGAATATAATCATGTCCTTATATGTCATTTTTTTTGTTTAAATAATCTAACAACTATCGGCTATTAGCTATAGTTAATTTTAACAAACACTTTTATACAATCTACTAATACAATCCGCTAGTCAAATCAGCTAATGCAATCAGCTATCAGCTAATGTAATCCGCTATCCGCTATCAGCTATCAGCTATCCGTTAATTGCCAAACAGGGCCAAAATATTTCAAAAAAATCTTACAAGAAAATATTAAAATTATCAATTAAACATTATTTGATGATGATATATGAAAAATATGTTAAGTAAAAGTGTCAATTTTAATTGTTTTTAGAATTAGTTGACGATATTAGTACAAGTGGTTTAGTTTATTAGTGATAAAAATTAAATGATGTAATTCGATTAAATTAAAAGTTTGTGAGATATGAAAATAGACGTAAATTTAGTGATTTTAAATTATAAATTATTCGGTCTAAAATAAACACTTGAAATAGTTAAAGAGGGAAGCCCAAAACTATAATGATGGGCCAATGTTTATTCTCCATCTGAATCTGGACCATTAGAATTGCATACACAAACCCATAAAAAAACTCAATTGAGTTGAAAACAAATTTTGTTTTCCTTTGTTTTCCCCTTCATATCAAATATCAATTGTGTTTCAAGTTGTCCAGTTTCGAGCCTCTCACACTGCCCAAATTATTTTAGCTCACATTTTATTAAAAACGAATATATAAACTGATCTCAATTATTTTTTATTCAGTGTCAATTTCTTTTTAAAATGGTGTCAACTTTATATACATATATATATATATATATATATAATATACCATACAGTAGCGGTAAAAACTTTTTGTTTTCACAAGTGCCCTAATTTTACAGTTTAGAAATTTAGTTTATGGTTTATGGGTTTAAAATTTAGGGGTTATGATTAGAATTCAGGGCTTATAGTTAGATGTTAGGGTTTAAGTTTTAGGGTATTATGTTAGGGATTTAGGTTTGAACTTATAAACTCTAAATTCTAACTCGAACCCTAAATTTAAGCAACAAGCCCTAAATTCTAAGCACATAAATCTAAACTTCTAAATTAGATCTCTAACTCAAAAAATTATGACGCTTGTGAAAATAAAAAGTTTTCACCCCAGTACATGATATAATTACGCTATATACATGGGATATGATCTTCTTACACTATGTAAAACTTAAAAATTTTATACATTTTTGGACCGTTGGATGAAGGTAAATAGATAGATGAGATTACTTGGAAAAAAATAAGTAAATAATCTTAGTCATTTATTACTATCATTCAACGGTTCAAAAAAAGTGTAAAAGTATTTGAGTTTTACACAATATAAGTGAATCATAACCCATATATATCCAGTGTCAACAGGGACGAAGCTACAACTTCAATGGGAGGGGTTGTGGCCCCCGGTAGGGAGAATTTTTTTTACCCTTTGATTCCTTATATTTTTCCTGAAAAAATTGGGATAATTGTGAATTTGCCCCCCACCTTTCAAAATTTATGTTTTATCTCCCTCCCCAACTTCAAATCCTACCTCTGTCGTTGTGTGTCAACATGCACCACATTGCCCTATTCGGCTCGTCAATATTGACAGGGACGAATAATGGCTTTGCTTAGGAGGGGTTGTGACTTATCTTAAATTTTTAGTATAATAACATTTTAGGTCCTTTAAAATTTAAATATTAATCAAATAAATTTTTTATCTCTTATAATTTCTAGATTTAAATACTTAATTAGTTCATTTAACTTTTAATCCTAACACCATCCTTAGATGTCCCTTAGCATTTTTTTTGTTGCTCTTACGGTTTTCAGGGTTTCACTCTGACTAATCCAGATCAATCCGCGTCGCACACCTAATTTTAGTAGGTAAGTCTCATCGTTTCAATTACTTAAGATCCGAGGGGGAAAATTGATAGATGGGAATGAAGATATTTGTGGAACTTTGACAAAGATTTGGGTTGCTGATTATGGGGGCCATTTTCATTTTATCTACTGCTTGTAAATCATATGAAAGAACTGATCAGACCAGACCAGACCTTATCCCCTTTCTCCCACTCGCATTGCCTTATCTTCCTCCACTTTATTCAGAGCGCCGTGCACCTGCCAAACCGTCCTTGTTAACCCACGCGTCGACTGTCGACACCAACACCTTGTATTTGTAAGAAAGAAAACCACGTGTGGCTCCATCCTTCCTGGTCCATACCTGAATGTCTCCATGCCACCCCTTTCTGCAGCTATTTGACAACAACCTCAACGGAATTTAAAAAAAAAGTCAATAATTTCTTCTTCCTTTTGTTCCTACCAATTCTCCATCCACGAATCAGAACCTGACACGCCCATTGTTTCTATTATTACTCCTCTCACCAAATGTTTAGTAAGTAAAAGTCGGGCCAAACATGACGATACTTTGGGGATGGATTCGATGAGAATCATAAGAATAAAATTAGAGTATTTAAAAGTTTATATACCGATTTAGGATGAAATTGAAATGTTCAAAAGTTTAGAGAGTGATTTAAAATGAGGATCATAGTTTAGAGACATGTGGTGCAATTAATTCTAATAATAGAGAAATTATTTTATGGACCAACTCAACACGTCATCTGTGGTCCTCGTCCACTAAAAATTAGCCAACTAATCTTTTTTCTATGCCACTAATCCATTCATAATCAAATGGCATGGCCGACCATTTAGCCAAAGAAGGAATGACAAGGCGCGAGCTATTCAAAGCATGGTGGTAAGGGGAGATTGACTCAGGAGTAGCTTTAGTGTTGCAGCGAAGGTTATGTTTTGAGCAACAGAAGATGAATTGAATTTTGTATTGAACTTTATCTTAGTTGTGGTGTACTCTTTTCCTCCAATTAGATTTAAGGAGGTTTTTAACGAGGCACACATCTTAAGATTGAGATTGTATTATTTAATCCTTAATAAAATTCTTCATTGCCGAGCAAAAAAAAATCATAATCAACTTCTATATAATCCCTCACTCCTTATTGACATGACATAAAAATGTGAGGATTTATCTTTAAGAAAAATGACATGAAAAAAAAATTGATTAGCTGTTTTTTAGTGGACGAGACTATAAATGATGTCGTGAGACAGAATCATATAATAATTTTTTCTAATAATAATTCTATTATAATGAATCTTTTGTATTTTCATATTATATATAAATTTTAAGAGATGAATAAAAAGGCAAGTAATACTCTAGGAATACATTCTTGGCAGCTGGGCGAGGCCAATCTGAAGGCTAATATATGACTGAATTAATCTGTATGACACAGTTATTACGGCGTGCACTACAATATAAATTTGACACGTCATTTTAAGATGTTTATTGTTAGTTTATTAACAGTTTTTATTCGTAGAGAGACCATTTTGACTTAAAATAAAACGCTAGGTTAAATAATTCAAAAAAATAAAATTAAAATAACTATCAGTCAAATGTTATGAGTATTTTTTAGCATTAGGCCTTTCAAAATATAGCGAAGGTAAACGGGCAGACTAGGCCAGCCATCAATAGAGAAAGTTGTGCGTATATACTACCGACAACGATATTAACGAATAGAAAGTTGAGAGAAAAGTTCAAGTAGATATATTTATGGGCGAGGTTAGACCTATGTTTTGGCATTACGATATTAATAAATTCCATGTTTTGTTAAGTCTGATTTGGCTCAAAGTATAAACTTTAATTTCTTTTATATTTATTAATTTATAAAGTATCATTTAATATACAGTCAATGAAAATGAAAATTTCATAATCGGTGTTAAAATGACACCGTATAATTTTAAAGGAAAATATTTTATGCACCAACAGTATAAAAATTTTACTCATAAATTAAAAACATATTACATATTTAAGTATGCTTGAACTCACATCCTTCGTGTGTTATAAAAGTAACAATGCTAATTAATCTATAAGACTATAACTCAATCGATTTACATAAATTAAAATATTAAAAAAATTAAAATACAGGTTTGACTGAACACTAGTTTTAAATGTTAAAAATTTAAACTCGACTCATATTTCAAATCAACTATTTCAAATTCATTTTTTCAGATATAATATCTTCGTTTAAACTGTCTCGAATATAATGCTAAATATGAGATTAAGCAGGGACAAAGCTAGAATCAAACATTAGGAGTGACAAGAGCTTATTAGGTTTTTAAATTTAAAAATCGGGATGAATAAAAGTATAATTTAATTAATATTTAAACTAAAAAAGACTTAAAATACTATTCTGCCAAAATATTTGAGAATAACAACAATCCATCCCGCACTATATATTAAATAGATAATCCGACTCTCAAAACAAGTCTAATTTTACTGCAAATACTCTCCCATCCATCCGCATGTCAAATGTACAAACAACTTGAGGGTGTGGAATGAAATCTTAGCTTTTTTTTATTATACTGCCGTGATTTTATGATTTAAATTTTTTGACAAGTCACATATATTTTGTACACACAAGTGTTCGAACTCAGATATCTTAAAATGAACATTATCTTTTTTTTATTGGAACTACTCATTGTGTTCGAAATATGATCATATAGTTATGGCACGTGGGCGTTTTTTTAAGTAGAAGGAAAAAAAATAACGGCTTTGTTGATGACCCTTGAAAGATAGGAACCTGGAAAATGGAAATGGAATCCATTAGGAAAGAGGCAGCCAAGCCATTTCCAGGGCATGCAGGTTGGCCAACTTGAGGGATATATATATATAACTGAAACAAAGGGCAGTGGAATGTCATGTCATGTCAAGTCATTGAATTATAGACTGTGTAATTCATTGTGTTCATATAAACGCCGTCAATTGTCAACTGGTCCACTAATTGAAACGACTTCGAAAAGGAGCCTTAATAATAATAATAATAATAATAATAATTTTCATTAATTACTACTCCCTCTGTCCTACTAAAATTGTCACATGTTGATAATTTTTTGGTCAAATTTTTTTAACTCTGACCTCTTATAATTTAAAATTTATTATTGATAAAAATATTAAAAAATATATTCTAAAAACCTTAAATCAAGTAGTTTTTAAATATATTTTTTATAAATTTTAATTAATTAAATTTTTTAAATAAATTATAGCCAAAGTTGAAAAATTTTGACCAGAAAAAAGTCAACATGTGACAGTTTTAGTTGGACGGAGGGAGTATTAGAAAGTGAGCTGAGAAAATATTTTTGAAAAGTGTTTTTAGATTGTTTGGTTTAAAATTTAATTGTTTATTTTTAGTGTAAAAAAACTTTGAAATGGTTAAAATGATTATTTTAAATGTTGTTTTTTTAAATATGATCCTATTTGGTAAGGAGAGGTTTGGGCAAAAATTAGAGGTTTGACCAGTCAAATCTGTTAATATTGTTGTTTGGTAAACAACGGATTGAAAGAGCAGATTGGGGTGAAACTGCTAATTTTAAAAAAGCTCATAATAAAAGTTTTGAGATTAGATGTTTGATATTAGAGTTGTAAAGACTCTTTTACTCTTACCAGTTACCAAAAATCTCAAAATAACCTAAATTAAATATTTTCTCACCCTATTTATAAGCTAATCATATTTACTTTTTTTTATTATCACATATTTATATGTGTATTTAAATTTATTTATTAATTAAATTATATTAAAATAATTATATAAATAATAAATTAATATATAAATAATTTGAATATGTTTAGAAAAGTTATGTTAAAAATAATTTTATAGATCTAATTAATAATAATTAGATACAAAATATTGATAACTAATAAAGTATTCAAACAAGTATTGAATATAATCATATCCTTATATGTCATTTTGCTTATTTAAATAATCTAACAGCTATCGGTTAATTTTACCAAACACTTTTATACAATCAACTAATACAATCCGCTAGTCAAATCAGCTAATGCAATCAGCTATCAGCTAATGTAATTCGCTATCCGCTATCAGCTATCCGCTAATTACCAAACAAGGCCAAAGTAGTTGGTGATATAACGTGAATAAATGAGTAATTTTGTTTAAACGAGCTTTTTGAAAAAGTTAAAACTCAAAAAATTTCAGTTTTAAAAAATATTTTTTAAAATAAAGTTCAAAAATACATTTAACTTGAAAAGTTACATATTTTACATTGTATATATCGATTCCTATGCTTGTTTTCCAAATAAAATTGATAAAAATCCGCTTCACGTACAAGAATACTTCTATGCCTGTGTTTAATTAAAGAAATATAAGATTACATAGAAACACATTTTACTAAATTGTCTAATAATTAATTAAATTTTCAATTAAATTCTTATTACTTTTAATTTTTTGCTGTAATTACTTTTAAAATTAAATAACTTCGCAATCTGGTTTGATGTGTTCTCCCTTACTTAGAGCTGCTACTCCTTTATTATTTTAATAAAATTACATCTTATTGAGCAAAAAAAATTCTAGTGAAGAAAAATTGAATGTTGTTATTTCTAGATAACTCGAATTCGAATAATTTTATCTGTACGATATGTTATTAAAAAAATATAATTATTAAATAAATACTATTTTGTAATTGCCCCAAACTGCTCAAAAAAATTACGTTATCCGGATAATATTAAGTTACCCTATCAACAGTCTCCTCCCCTAATTTTTTTCAGCTCTATTCTCCTATATAAATTTCTTTACAAATTATTTTATTTTTTAATTTGCCCCTTCACTTACAAACATTTATATTTTGCCCGCCCCCAACCCTAAATTCTAGTTCCGTTCCTATCTATTTCTACTGGAGATGATGACTATTGTTTCCCCCAAAATTATGGGTTTGTCTAAAATGAAACCGTCTAATATAAGGTTAAAAAAACGACAATTTTTATTGAAATCTAAATTCTCACCAACCGGGTAATATTTTAAGTTGGACTGGATAACATATTAGGTTAGAACCAAACTATTAAGTTGTCCATAACATTTTAGGTTTGTAACCGAAATTCTTACCAATTGAGTAACATTTTAGGTTGCAACCGAAATTATTACGTTGTCCATAACATTTTAGGTTGTAACCGAAATTTTTATTCATTGAGTAACATTTTATGTTGGATTCTACCTCATATAACATTTTTAATTGAAACCAAAATTCTTACCAATTAAATAACAGTTTAGGTGGGATTCAACCTTAATTTAGCCTTACTCTAAACTGTAGTACCCAAAACTACCCAAAATTATTGTTAGGGTTGTTTTAAATAATGGAGGAATCTGAGCATGAGAAATGATGATTGAGGGAATGATTAAAATGTATTATATATATATATATATATATATGTATGTATTTTTGATGAAGCAGAAGAGAAGTCAGCATACTTAGTAGAAGCTTTATTTGTTGTGAGACTGAGAATGAGACAGTCAATAATGGAGTTGAAAGTTTCTGTTAACATGGAAAGGTGGTGTGGGGGACACAGACACAGTCCCCACTCCTTTGCTGTAGCGGATAACAAAGTCTCTGAAAGACATGTCTACTTCACCACCACAGTCTCACTGTCTCTCACTCTTTCCACACAGTTTGCATTGACTGCTACCCAATAATGCCTAATAATCGAACTCTTCTAATTGATCGAGTCGTCAAAAAATTTATTCGTATTTATTTTATGTGGTTAAAAAGAACGGGAGTAATTAAGTTATTTATCTTTGAAACTAACAAGAGTTTAAAAGATAATTAAATTATAAAGGCTTAAAGGTGCTTAAAGTCGTTGAATTTTAAAAAAATAATTAAGTCTTTAAACTTTTTTTGCACTCAATTAAGCTTTCAAACCTATAAATTAAATCAATTAAGTCATTTGACCAATTTTGACCATCAATTTCTGACAGTTTTTTTTCTTCTAGAAATATTACTGTCACGTGACATATTATAATTCTGCCGCGTGATTTTTACAATTTTAATAACTTAAACAATTTTTTAAATAAAATTAAAAAATTCTAGAAATGTCAAGTGACAACACTATAACACGACACGTTGCACCAATTGATCCAAAAAAATTCTGTTATATTTAACAATCAACGTTGGTCATAGGGGTGGATTGATAAAATTTTGGAGTATAAGGGCTTAATTGATTTTTCTCAAAAATTTAAGGGATTAATTGTCCATTTCGATTTTATTATTATGGTCGATTAAATTATTACGGTGCACTAGTTTCATAATTGGCATATCCTAAAAAGTAATTAAACCGAAAAAAGTAAGGGATATGATTTGATTTTTTAGCTTCAAAGTCGATAGGGCCTTAAAATTAATTAAAATATTAAATTTTGGAGAAAGACCAAGACTTAATTTTAATAGTTTTAAAACTAATAGGGTCTTAAAAAATTAAAAATGAAATTTTTTGGAGGGACTAAAACTTAATTTTAATAGTTTTAAAACTTTCAAGTGCTTAAAATACAATTAACCCTGATTGTTGGTGGCCATGTCCCCTTAGGCCTCATGATCTATTGCCCGTCTTGATGTGTTACTTCAACAACTGATTAAGTTGTTAACATGTACCAATTTGAAAAAAGTCACCAACTTCATGTGCCAATTTGTATAATAAGATAGGGAGAATAAACGGTTTAAAGGGTCGTTTCGATTTTTCTTTTATTATATAAAAACAATTTAATCTACCATAATTTACAAATTCGAAATGACCAATTTGAATAAATAAAATCAATTTAATCGAACCAACCTAACTTCGGTCGGTTTAGTTTGTTAACCGAATTAATTGGGATTAAGGTCTCGAAAAGGATTGAATTGTGATAGATTGAAAATTCAACTCCTTTGTAAAATCGATCGTGACATTAATTCTATATTTTCGCCCTAATTGTGATAGATATTTAGCAAATCTTTGTTTGAGTGACTAATGAAATATACGTGAATTGATTTGTAAATTGTCACATCAATATCATATAAAAATTAATGATTTAATCATATTTTCAATAAAACTAGAATAATTTAATTATAAAAATTGTAAAATTTGAATTTAGAATATAAATAAATTTGAAAACTCTAAGAAACAATATCAACAGGAAAATAAATATATAATCATTCTTTGTTTTATTTTTATTTGCTTTTACATAAAAAGTATAGAACATAAATAAAATAATATTTTAGTTAATGGTTTATAATCTTGGATCGAAATATATTGGAAGTACATGTGTTCGGGCAAAACTATGAGATTCAATCTCTTATTAAAAAAGTTTAAATTACAACATAGTATATATATTGACTTAAAATTCCTAATAAAATAAAAGAAAACTAAACTTTATTATTATACATCAGTATAAAATTTAAGATTCAAAATTAAAATATAAATACCAACAACCGGCTGATCTCAAATATTTGAATTATGGAGTTCTGAATGAAGCAAGAGTTGGGAGGGTTGCCGGCATAATAAATCCCTGGAGTACCTGATCCAGATTAGTCAACAATAAATTAAATATTGATGGTTATTTCAAAAAATAAAAAATTTAAACTCGTAAGTGATATTTACGTATGATAAAACTTAAGCTCGAGACAAAAAAATCTTTGATCTCAAACTTACCATTGAATTCGATTAAATTAGTTTAATTTTAATTTATTTTTGTTGCTAACACCTAATTATAACCTATTTATTTACAAAAATTGTGTTTCCTTGTTCTACTTTGTGAGTGGACTAAGTGAAAATCTTTGTCGAGAGAATTCATTGATGTATGGGTTTTTATTTATTTATTTATTGATAATTTTGTCTTTATTAAAGTTGAATTTTACATATCATTTCTCTCGAAGTTTTGTTTCTTAGGAAGGTCAGCCTTGATGTCTTGTACCTTAACTTCTTTTATTTACTAATGATTCCAAGAGAACATTTGTTTTACTTGTTTGATTTTATGTTATTTCTAAGATGAATGGTGCGACCAAATATTTTACATATTCACATTGCTTTTCCCAAGCTCCTACAAAATAACTTCGTTTTCTTTTTAGTTTAAATCGTTAATATGTGTTGATTCAATTGATTAAATATATATTTAGGTTTGGTCGTCGATCATCGTTGGTTCATATTTACATTTTTTATATATTTAATTTGTTTTGTTTTGTTTTCTTTTTCTTCGTATATCTCGTTGTGCTTTCTTCTGTCTTTGTGACACGTTTTCTCTACTTTTATGACATGTTTATATGGTTACTTTTGCGAGTGTTTGGTGTTCATATGGTGACCCTCACGACACTTGTTCTTGATTCTTGCTTGTAGGTGATCACATATAGTTTGATCTCCATTTGGGTTGTTTGTCGATGTTATCTGTAGCGGATCGTCTCCTTTTAAAATAAGAGTGAAAGGTGGTTGCCGATTTTGAAATTTTCATCTAGCTCGTGTTTTGACAACTCCCCATGGACTCTTCCTATAATGGACCATTGGGATTTTCATTAGTATAAACATGAAGTGCCTGATCTGATCGGTGCAACGCTTATCTTTTTGTTTTAGATTTATCGTTTTCTTTTTTTAATTGTTTTGGGATGTTTTAAAACCTCTAAGGGTGCGTTTGGTTCACGGAATGTAAGATTACCTTTGGGAATAAGATTTCCAGAATTTAACATTACTTGACACATTACTGGGAATGTGACATTACTTTGTTTGGTTTATTGTGTAGGAATGTAAGATTACTATGTTTGGCTGGAGGTATATAAGGTTATCTGGAAGTAAAATTTACTAAATTGTCCATATGTTATATTTTTTTTTTAACATGTTAAACTTTCAATATTAACTTAAAAATATATGCACAAAAATTAATAGAATTATTTTTGTTACACTATCTAAAATTTGTAAAAATTATATATTTATCATATTTAATATAATTATTATATTAATTATTCTTTAAAAGAACCCAACAAGTGGTCTTAGTGGAAAATGGATGAAGATCGTCCTAGAAGACTTGGGTTCAATCACTTTGTATATACTACCTTGTAATCACCTTTAGACTATTAAAAAACTATTTTATATTTACTTACCCTAGTTATCCTCTATTAAAATATTTTGTAAATTTTTAATGCTAAAAATTTAATATGTTCAAAATTTTAATTTTTTTATTACTTGTGACATGTCAAGCAAATTAAAGTAAATAATAAAATAAATCTAAAAGTTGTATAATACTGATAAGAATTTATATAATAAGCTTAACCTACTAAAATATTTTACAAGGTCATAAACATAAAAATAAAATTAAAAATATCAACTCTAAATTTATTAATTTTTAAGCAATATGCTATCGCAACATATAACTTATAAACATCATAAATATAATATTAATAAAAATACATTAAATATTTGTAACACCATTTAAATATTAAATTAATATTAAATAAAAATATTTAATTAATTAACACCACACACATTTAATCAACTAATTAAATTTTACAAAGGATCTATATGAACAAAATCTATTAACATAGGGGTAATATGGTCCAAAGGGGAGGGAATTAACAAATACCTAAGAAATCCAAGGGAATCACATTCCCACCCTTTAATGAAAAACTGCTACTGTTGGGAATGTAAAATTACCCCTTGGAGGGAATGTTCTCCAACCAAACGTGGGTATGTGATTCCGGAAAAGATCATTCCCCCAGGTAATGATCTTTTCCACGAACCAAACGCCCTCTAATAGGTTATGTTCTTGTTTTACTTTTGTTTATCAATAAAGCCGCCTAGTTGGTGTGTCAAAAAATTATTATAAACTTATGTTTTATTAGTTGAGACAATGGATGACGTGGTGTGACGGTCCTATAATATAATTTCTACTGTAAACCTTAAAAAAGAGAAATTGAAAAAAAAAGATAGATACCCTTATATAGTTACCATCCGATCCACGAGTTATAACATAAAGTTCTAAAATTGATTTGTTTTCTGAAAAACCTTAAATTTGATAATAATAAAAACTTAAAATGGCAACTATACAAAAGTGGTTAAATTAACGGCAAGCCCCTCTAAAAACCAAACGCTTACAAGTTAAATTAGTTAATACAAGGAGAAATTGTATTTTGGCCCTATAATATTATAAAGTTTTGATTCAATCCTTCTAAAAACCATAGAATTAGAAGTCAATACAGTGCTAAAATTGCATTTTGACTCCCACAAAAAATGTATAATTCAAGCTTGCATCAGAAAAAAAGTGTATGGATTTACCCTGGCTACCATAAGGCCCATTGTTGTAAAGATTGAATGGGTGGTTGAACGGGTCAATTGGTTCGGGTCATTTCGGGTCTGATATCATTCGGTTCAAATTCGGTTTTGGTTTGGTTCTATTGTGTTTCGGGTCATTTCGGTTCGGTTATTTTCGGTAAGGTTCAATTTCGGGTCAATGAGAGATCGGTCGGTTTTAATCAAGTTTTTAGGTTTGTCAGTTTTTTACACCCTACATATGACTTTATAAAGCCAATATATTTGACTTTTTAGTGAGTTGTGCAGCTGTTCATATCTCATCTTTCTTTATTTCTATTAATATCTTTTATTTATTTCGAGTTATCTTTGGTTCGGGTCTATTCTGTTCGGGTCCATTTCGGTTCAACTAAAAATCGGTTAAATTTCGGTTCGGTTTTAGTTCGATTTTGGATCAAATTTCGGGTCATCGTGTTCGGGTCGATTTCGAATCTCGATTCGAGTAAACCGATTCGATTCTCGGGTCAAATTTATCAGGTCTACGTTTAAACAATAATTAAGTAAAAATTAGAAGAAAATAACAGTTCAATTTGGTTGAACTGTCTATCTTATCTCAATTTTCGATTTTTATAATTCACAACCGTTCATATAATTTTTTTACTCTAATAATTTAATTGATTGAACCATTAGTTTTGTGTTCAATCAATTTAATCGATCGATCCGATCTAATTATAACCACCATAAAAATAAGATCAACTTATCAATTCTTTGTAATCAAATACTAAATAATTTCGATTTTCTTATTGGAGGCACCACTATTTGTATGGACTATTAAAGCATCTTCACTTGTAAAAAAGTAAAGCAACCAAATGATCACTAAATTATTCTCAAAAAATAAAATAAAATGATAATTAAACCTTCAAAAGCTATAAAATAATAATTAAACTTTTATATTTTGTTACAAAGTGGTAACTGTGCCGTTAACTTTTGTTAAAGGGGTGATATCGTTGTTAAATTTTGTGTGATAGCACATTTAGTCTTCTATAGTTACACATTCAATCAATTTAGTCATAACTTAAAGAAATTCAATAAATTTAATCCTCAATTTTTACACATTGTTATAATTTAGTACTAATTATAAAAAATTAACCCTTATTATTTTAAAATTATTTCAATTTAGTTTCTCTCATTTGAGGAGCCGAAAAGGCTTAATGGGTTCCTGCCATTTTGTGATGGCTTTGGCGGGGACTAGGCGTTTTAGTGCACATCGGTTTCGCTCTTCATAGTTTCTAAACGTGTTTGGGTGGTGAGAAAATGAGAGAGACTAAATTGAAGATGGATTAAATTGAAGTAATTTTAAAATAATAAGGCTTAATTTTTTAGAATTAGTTCTAAATTATAATAATGTGTAAAAATTGAAGGTTAAATTTATTGAATATCTTCGAATTATGACTAAATTGATTGAATGTGTAATTATGGAGAACTAAATATACTATTATATAAAAAATTTAACAGCCATGCTACCCCTTTAATAGAGGTTAACGACACAGTTATCCTGTAACTTTTGAAAGTTTGGTTACTATTTTATTTTTTCGGTGATAATTTAGTGACCATTTAGATACTTTACACCAAAAAAACTAAAATCATTAATTAATTATGAAAACTGAATGTACAATGAATAAGATGGTTTTTTTTAATTTGTTTTGTTGTTTTCTTTCACTCTTTTAACAAACTTATTGGGAGGGGAAAGGGGAGCTTTAAGAGAAAGTAGGAGAGTGCTTTTACCAGGTTTCGAACCTATAACCTACAAAAATATTGGGGAACAAAGATGAGCAGCTTGGCTAACCGGCCAAATGTGATTGCTCATGTTGTTTTCATTCTTATGATCGTATAAATATAATCGGTTATATTTGATACATTATTTTGTATAAAAGATTTATATTTAATACACTGGCGGTGGAAACTAAGTTTTCACAAGCGCCTTAGCTTTAGGGTTTAAGGATTTAATTTATGGTGTAAAGTTTATAGGTTTAGGGGTAGAGATTTAGAATTTAGGGAAATAGATTAGAATGTAAGGTTTAGGGTTTAAAGGTTAGAGTTTACTTTTTAGGTTAATATTGTGAGGATTTAGGTTTTAACCTATAAACCCTAAATTATAACCATAAACCATAAATTCTATCCGCTATCCTTAAATTCTAAACCTCTACACCCTAAAAAGAATCCCTAAACCTTAAAACTAAAGCGTTTGTGGAAACTTTTAATTTTCAATGTGAGTGTATGAAATTATTACCCAATTTTATATACAGTCAGTAAATAATAATTCGTCACTGTAACTATAAACAAAGGCCTTGTTTGGTAAAGAGATGTTTGGTAAAAAATTAGAGGTTTGAGGAAAAATTAGAGGGTTGACTAGTCAAATCCGCTAATATTGCTGTTTGGTGAACAACGGATTGAAAGAGCAGATTGAGGTGAAACAACTAGTTTTGAAAAAAATCATAATATGAGTTTTTTGAGATTAGAGGTTTGATATTAGAGTTGTAAAGACTCTTTTACCCTTACCAGTTACCAAAAATCTCAAAATAACCTAAATTAAATATTTTCTCGCCCTATTTATAAGCTAATCCTATTTACTTTTTTTTTCTTTTTATTATCACATATTTATATGTGTATTTAAATTTATTTATTAATTAAATTCTATTAAAATAATTATATAAATAATAAATTAGTATATAAATCATTTGAATATGTTTAAAAAAGTTATATTAAAAATAATTTTATAGATCTAATTAATATTAATTAGATACAAAATATTGATAACTAATATGAGTCTACCACGTGCGACGAACATCGATGAACACCACTAATGATGAACACCGATGAATACCATTAAATTAATTAATAAAGATTTAAAATTTCAAGGAACCATCATACAATTAATAATTATTTTAAAAAATTCAATTAAATTATTTTTATATATATTAAAATTTTATTTTTAATAAGGGTAAACTATATATTTAGTACCTCACTTATTTCCGTATTTCTATTGAACTCTCATTATTTAAATATTATTTCAATTTGATCCTATTATTTATAAAAAAATAATTTAACCCTCAACCTAAAACCCTAAACTATTAAACCTTAAACCTTAAACTCTTAAACATATACCCTAAACCATATATCATTAAAAATAATTTTACCATCATCGATTCAATTCAATTTAATGAATCGTTGAATTCTCCTAAAAATTTAATTAAATTATTTTTTATATATATCAAAATTAATTAAACTCGAATCTCCTAGAAGATTCGAGTCAAAGGACTCCCATGAGTCCTCAACAAATGAGTCAAAGGACTCCCATGAGTCCTCAACTGAGTTCAGGAGCTACCCATGCACAAAGTGCTGGTAATCAAGAGGCTTGTCCAGCTAGCCCTCAATTGAGCTCGAAGACCCTTGGCTCAGTTAACAACATTGCAAATTCTCCCGTGGAGCTCGGTGTTAACAAAAGCAACTCTGTTGGCAATACGTAGCATATTCGGAGCACTCTTTTCGTAAACTAAATTCTCTATAGATATATATGGTGAAGAATGTCTTCAGACCTATCTAATATATTCCATTGAAGAAAAAAAAACTTATTGGAGATTCAACTGTTCAATAAAAACGATAGTAATATCTAGTAAAAGCTTCAGCCATGCAAACAATTGTCTTTCATTACAATTTGTTTTTATCACCGTAAACAAAGAAAGTGATGGGGCTGCGGCATGTTTAGGGTGTGGCTAAAAGACGACAAGTTTCAAAATGTGTTTACGAACAAAATTTGTTAGACTTTTTGATAATATTTTCGGTTGATTTTTTTGTGTTTTTTATTTCAAGTATCAACACTTATTTTGTAAGTGCCGATACTTTGTCCCGAACTAAAAATTTATCACAAAAAAATAAGTATCGATATTGAAAAAAAATTGAAACCGATCAAAAATGTTATCAAAAAGTCTAACATTTTTAATTCGTGAATAAAATTTAAAATTTATCGTCTTTTAATTGTATCATAAACATGCCGCATCCCAGACTTTGTAGTGCTGATTTATACAGAGACGCAATTTTTTCGATTACCTCAAATGGATGAAATATATAACAAAAGAGGTCATTCACTTCTCAATTAGTCAGTTTAATAAGAACAATTATCTAAACAAATTTATGAAAAAGCTTATATTACAAATAAGTTATAGCATATGTACTTTAGTTAATTTTGATATATATAAAAAATAATTTAATTAAATTTTTTAAGAGAATTCAACGATTCATTAAATTGAATTGAATCGATGATGGTAAAATTATTTTTAATGGTATATGTTTAAGAGTTTAAGGGTTTAAGGTTTAATAGTTTAGGGTTTTAGGTTGAGGGTTAAATTCTTTTTTATAAAGAATAGGATCAAATTGAAATAATATTTAAATACTGAGGGTTCAATAGAAATACGAAACTAAGTGAGGTACTAAATATATAGTTTACCCTTATTAAAAAATAAAATTTTAATATATATAAAAAATAATTTAATTAAAATTTTTAAAATAATTATTAATTGTATGATGGGTCCTTGAAATTTTAAATTTTTATTAATTGATTTAATGGTGTTCATCGGTGTTCATCATTAGTGGTGTTCATCAATGTTCGTCGCACGTTGTAGAATTTTCCAAATTATTCAAACAAGTATTAAATATAATCATGTCTTTATATATCATTTTGCTTGTTTAAATAATCTAACAGCTATCAGCTATCCGTTAATTTTACCAAACACTTTTATACAATCAGCTAATACAATCCGCTAATTAAATTAACTAATACAATCAACTATCAGTTAATGTAATCTGCTATCCGCTAATTACCAAACAGGACAAAAATAAAAAGAGTTGACATTGATGATGGTGGAGCAACGAAGATGGTGGTGTTTTCTGAATGTGATTGATTGTCCATTTAAGGGAAACAAAACAAAACATAAAAGGAAAAGGAAAAAGGAAAAAATCATAATTAATTTTTAATTATAATTACTAAATATTTTTTAATATTTATATGTAGGCCATGTTTGACACTTAACTGATAGATGTTAGCTGATTGCATTAGTTGATTTGACTAACAGATTGTATTAGCTGGTTATATAGAAGTGTTTTCTAAAACTAGTTGATAACTGATAAATGTTCGATTATTTAAACAAACAAAATGACATGATGATATTCAATAATTGTTTGAATAGTTTATTAGTTATCAATACATTTATCTATTAATATTAATTATATTATAAAATTAATTTTAATAGGATATTACTAAGCGTATTTGAAGAATCTATATATTAATTTATTATTTATATAATTATTTTTAATATAATTTAATTAATTATTAAATTTAAATGATATTTAAAGCACATACATTAATATCACATATTTGAAGAGAAAATAATTATTTAAATTATATACGAGAGTATATGTTACTTAAAAAGTATATTTGAATTATTTAAATACAAATATAAATTGCAAGAATAAAAAGAAAACAAATAGCTTACAAATGTCATAATGTAATTAAAATATAAAAAGTTAAATTTAAATTATTTAGAGACTTTTGGTAATTGTCAATGGTAAAAGAGTTTTTACAACTCTTATGTTAAAACCTCTAATTTCAAAAAGCTCATACTACAATTTTTTCAAAATTAATGGTTTCACCTCAATCTGCTATTCACCAAACATCTTTAACTAGTTAAATATCTAATTTTAGTTCAAACATCTAATTTTAACTCAAAATATTATTTACCAAACAATATTGTATTCTTTATTTTTTTATTTATGGGCGGGATGATAGATTATTATTTATTGACGGTGCATGAGATACATGCACTGACACATCATAAAATATGATCTCATATATTAGTAATAGCATGTGAGTCTAATGTAAGACATGTTATGGTGCGGTTATTATGCGGCACTAACCGAAAATGTTACAAGACACGGAATATGAAGTTGAAAATGTTACACTTTCTGATAATATTTTCGGTTGGTGGTTAAGTATCGAAACTTAACTTCGACTACCAATAGTTATCACTTATCATAACATTTTGAGTTTCTATAAGTATCGAAAGTTGTCTCTAAGTATCGATATTGTCGCAAGACACCAACCTAAAATATTATCAAAAAATATAATATTTTTAGTTTTATGTTTTGTAACATTTTCGGTTGATGTCGCACTGTAACCGTACCACGACTATACCGCACTGTAGATCTACGGAGCTAATCTTTGCATTCCTCTTCAATCTGGTTTAGTTGGGCTGCTAGCTTTACTTGAATCTATATTGCGAAAAAAAATTGTTTGTTCTTTTTTTGTGTTCTTTTATATGACCACCAATGATATTATGTCATATATATTAATAATTATTTTATTTTTTATTAATTATTTATATTTTATCGATAATACACGTGACATAAAATCGTTAGTAGGAAACATAATGAGCACATAAAAGGGGTAAATAAATCCTGTTCCTATATTGTTACTTCGTAATGAGGTAGTTTTCAAAGGATTCATATAGAAAAGATCGAATTTTCTGACATTACGATATTGAGGAATGAAGATGAACTAGTGGTGCAATGGTAAATGATAAAATTCTTTTAAAGTTATTAACGATATTTTTAGAGATTACATATATAATGGTTCATAACGATTCACATAACTTTCAATTTCACTCTAATGATTTAACTGATTGAACTATTAAAATCTTGGTTGAACCAATTTAATCAATCTGGTTTAATTCTGACAACCATGAAAGCTATTTTTTTTTAATAATAGCCACTGATTTTTTATTAAAACTATAGAAGATAATATAATTACAACGCATCTAGAAAGAAAAATAATGAGACTAATATACAAAAAACTCTTACAACCCAAAAACAAAGAAAAATGAATACTTTCATATATAGAGATAAGCATACCATCAAAATTCAGAAGCTTTCTTGAATCTCCTTTGTCTCTATCCCAATCGAGATGCATAACGAGTGAAAAAAGAGTGGTGATCGACCCAAACTATTAGGCATAAAGTTCCACTACCCATGACTGATTACATCGGCAATCAACCATCAATCGAGTGGAGATCCATCTTTACAAGACCACCAACATAACCATAAAAATATATTAGCGTCGTGAAGATCTTTGTGCGAGTACCAACCGGTCGCCAAGGTATGTTGAAATCATGTCACAAGGACAGATGAAATAAATCACAAAAAAAAAAAGCATGTTACAAGAACAGAAAAAACGCGTGCCACAAAAATAAAATTTCTTATTAAAATATAAAAAAAACAAAAAAACGTTAAAGATCGACAACCAAAAGTTAATTGTTTATCGATCACCTGCTAATGTAAAAAAAGTGAAGAAAGTGCAGCGGCGACATAGCTATTTGAGAGAGAAAAAAAAATAAGGGTTTTTAGATGAAAGCCAACTTTTGATTATTGGTAGGAACTATTAAAAGCATTATAATTAACACTTACTGAAGATTTGTAATCAAATAAAAAATAATTGCGATTCTCGTAATGGAGGCGCGATTATTTGCATGGACTGTTAAAGCATCTTTATTTGTCATAAATTAAATAACTAAAATTATTATTCAATTACGAAAAATATGAACAAAAATTATTTTATTCATTGTACATTTAGTTTGAAACCTACATGAAGAAAATTAACGTTGAAATATAAATTGAGACAAAAATTATCTGCTCTTTTTTAGTGTTTATTTCTAGGCATAACACTAAAAAAATCAAATTATAAGTCTTAACCTTAAATTTTAAATTTTAAATTTTAAATCTTAAACCCTAAAAACAACATACCACAAATTTCCTAAACTCTAATTCTAAACCATAAACTTAAACATTAACTCTAAACTTAAATTTTTAGTGTGAGAACATAAATAGGGCACTGAAAAGGAACAAAAATTTTCTATAAATTGTATATAAACATGAAGTATTTTGTATTCTTTTCTCATGATGATATTGAATATAAGTGACTGTATTTGTTGCATTGGTTTTGTATAAATTTTAGGTTTAATTATAAAATAAGTTCCTAAACTATATTTTTTCAATAGGTGCCTAAAGTGTTTTTTTGACTAAAAATAAGCGCCTAAAGTTTCATTTTTGACAGAAATAAGTGATCAAGTAGGAGCCTCAATTGACTTTAAAATAAGCCAAAAATAAAACTTTAAACACTTACATCAGCCCAAAAATACTTTAGGCACCTATTACAAAAAAAAGACACATGTCATGTTTAGTAATTAGCGGATAGCGGATTACATTAGTTGATAACATTAACTAATTTGACTAACGGATTGCATTAGCTGAGTTTATAAAAGTGTTTGGTAAAATTAACTGATAGTTGTTTGATTATTTGAACAAGCAAAATGACATATAAGGACATGATTAAATTCGATACTTGTTTGAATAATTTATTAGTTATTAAAATTTTGTATTTATTAATATGAATTAAATTATAATTTTTATAATGGCCTTGTTTGGCAATTAGCGGATAGCTGATAACAGATTGCATTAGCTGATTTGGCTAGCTGATTGTATAAAAGTGTTTGGTAAAATTAACTGATAGCTGTTAGATTATTTAAACAAGTAAAATGACATATAAGGACATAATTATATTTAATACTTATTTGAATAGTTTATTAGTTATCAATATTTTGTATCTAATTAATATTAATTAGATCTATAAAATTATTTTTAATATAACTTTTCTAAACATATTTAAATTATTTATATATTAATTTATTATTTCTATAATCATTTTATATAATTTAATTAATTAATAAATTTAAATACACATAAATTTGTGATAATAAAAAGAAAAAAAATAAATAGAATTAGTTTATAAATAGGGTGATAAAATATTTAATTTAGGTTATTTTGAGATTTGTGGTAACTAGTAAGGGTAAAAGAGCTTTTACAACTCTAATATCAAACCTCTAATCTCAAAAAGCTCATATTATGAGTTTTTCAAAATCAGTGGTTTCACCCCAATCCGCTCTTTCAATCCTCTATTCAACAAACAACAATATTAGCGGATTCGACTGGTCAAACCTCTAATTATGCCTCAAACCTCTAATTTTTGCCCAAACATCTCTTTACCAAACATGGTCAATATCAAGGATGTACATATTGATTTTTATCTGTGAAATTATAATTTTCATATTTATTAAATTAGATGTATATATTATATTTTTATTTTATGATATTATATTTTGAATATAATTTTTTTAATTATTAAATTTAGATGTATATATTAATTTTCTATTTATGAAATTATATTTTGGATATAATTTTATTAATTATTAAATTTATATTTATTTATTAATTTATATATTAGTTTCTTATTTATGATTTTTTAATTTTATTAGTTATTCAAATTTATTTTATTTTGAGAAATTTTTTATAATTATCAAAGACAAAATAGTCTTTACAAATTTTTTATTCAAACCTCTAACTCTTAGGAGCTTTTTCAAAACGAGAGATTTCACCTCAATCTGTTATTACAATCTTTTATTTACCAAACATCCTAATTAGCGGATTTGACTAACCAAACTTTTAAAAATGCTTTAAACCTCTAATTTTAGCTCAAAAAACCGTTTACCAAAAGAATGCCAAATTTGAGCACTTATTTTATAGTTTAGCCTAAATTTTATAGTAAATAATAATATGTCATTAAGGGTAGATAAAAAAGGTGGTATTGGTGACGAAAATGGTGTTGAGTAGCGATGTGTTTTGTCAAAGATGTTTGTATGGTTAAAAGTGAACATGATCAATAATGGTCAACATTGTTCTTAAACAGACGTGTTTTGAAGAGGAGAGTGACGAAGTTGATGATGGAAGTGGTTTTAAACCTAAAAAAAAATTAAAATGAGTTGAAAAGAAATTTTTTAAGTAGAAATGTTTGTTTGAGCTTCTTTTGGATGTAACTATTTTTACGGGCACTCTTTTTTTTTTCTCTTTTTTTGTAAGGAGATTTTTTAACAAGGCACATGAAAATCTTCCTTTCAATTTAAAAAAAAATTAAGTAGAAATATTAAGAAATTCTGGGACTCCCTCCAAACTGATATCCTGAATTTTTTCGAAGCATTCCATAAAGATGAAGTTCTCGATTTTGGCTTTAATAAATCCTTCATCGTACTGATTCCAAAAAAGACTCCGGCATTAAAGATAGAAGATTTCAGGCCAATAAGCCTGGTTAGCAGTGTTTACAAGCTTCTGGCTAAATGTCTGGCGCTGAGATTAAGAGAGTGTCTGGGTGATATCATCGGAGAATCGCAATTTGCGTTCTGCCCAGGGAAACAAATTCTTGACTGCTCTCTAATCGCCAATGAAACAATCGATCACTTGAGGATCAAAGGATTAAAAGGAGCAGTTTTCAAAGCCGACTTTCAAAAGGCATACGATAATGTTGATTGGGATTATTTACAATTGGTCATGTCGAAGATGGGCTTTTGTGAAAAATGGTGCAGGTGGATCAAAATGTGCGTTTCGACGGCATCTATTTCTATTCTGGTTAACGGGACTGCTACTCTTCCATTCAAAGTTAAAAAGGGCTTAAGGCAGGGGCTGTCCGCTCTCGCCTCTACTATTTAATATAGTAGCCGAATCGCTTAGTTGCCTGTTGAACAAAGCAAGAGGTCAAGGTTTGTTTAATGGTGTTCGTATGAATGTATCTAGTCTTGAAGTTGCTCAACTCCAGTTTGCTGACGACCTGATTGTGTTTTGTGGAGCGGAGGAGAGACAAATCCGGAATATAGTTCGTATATTGAAGGGGTTCGAAGTGGCTGCAGGACTCAAAGTAAACTTGGTTAAATCCAAATTATACGGGGTTAATGTCGAACTAAGTGAGGTGAAGGGCTGGGCTAAACTTCTCCACTGTCAAGCGGAGAAATTTCCAAGTTCGTATCTGGGATTACCACTGGGTGCTACCAGAAACTCAGCTAAACTGTGGCAGCCAGTTCTTGAGAATGTGAAAAAGAAGCTGTCAAGCTGGAAAGGTAATATGTTAACTCTCGGAGGCAGAATCACCCTCGTAAGGGCTGTGCTATCCTGCTTACCAGTGTACTTCATGTCCCTAATGCGCATACCTGCTTCTGTCAAAAAGAAATTAGATGGACTGATGGCTAGTTTCATTTGGAATGTCTCAGACAAGAAAGGTATACACTGGATATCGTGGAAAACAATGTGCTATCCGAAGGAGTTAGGTGGGCTTGGTTTCGTCGATCTCCACATTAGGAACCGGGCTCTCCTTAATAAATGGATGTGGAGATTCGGCACAGAGCGAGATGATCTTTGGAGGAAAGTGCTGGTAGGTAAATATAAAGAAAACGCAGCATGTTTACTACCTCATAATCTGAATCCTAGTAACAAAAGCTGGTTATGGAGAGGAATCATCAGTCCGCTGAATGCGGCAAATGATCCATTCTGTGCTAATTTGAAATGCTTGGTGGGAAATGGAAGAAACATTCTCTTTTGGTCGGATGTGTGGATAGGGAGTGAATCTTTAAAAGAAAGGTTTCCGAGACTATTCTTGTTAGCAATCAACAAATCTGGGTTGATTGTGGAATTTGGCCGGTTAGTTGACAGAAAATGGCAGTGGGAAGTCTTATTTCGTAGGAGGCTTTTTGTGTGGGAAAATGTGTTGCGGATGGAATTTTTTGACTTGCTGAACTCAGTGAAAGTGTCAGAAATCAGATCGGACTGTATAAGATGGGCGGGTGATTCCAGCGGTTGCTACACATCTAAAATGTATCGTAAAGTCACTCTAGCTCCTGAAAATGCCACGATTAAGGATGTTGAATCAGTGTGGAAAAAGGTGTGGAAGAACTTAGCACCCCCAAAGGTGGAAGTTTTTTTGTGGAGGGCTTTTCATGATCGTCTCCCTACAAGACTTGAGTTGGCAAAGAGAGGAGTTGAGATCAATGGAGGTATTTGCTGCCCTTTATGCGGAGTCGGGGAGGAATCGGTTGATCACATCCTTTGTCACTGCAATGTGGCTTGGGGAGTGTGGAGTCAGTGGCTTAAACTTTGGGAAGTCCAAATTGCTGCCCCAAAGAAGTTAGCTTCGTTTTTTCTATGTTGGCTGCAGATGGACATCGGTGGTTCTTCAAAGGAAATGTGGCAACTTGCCTTCATGTGTCTCTCGTGGTCAATTTGGAAAGCTAGAAACGAATTGATCTTCAACGGCGCTAGAATTGATGTTAAACAGATTTTCGATCTAAGCATGCTAAGGCTCGGTTGGTGGAGTAAAGCAAAATGGCCGGAGTTATCTATGTCGGTGAGCGAAATTATGTTAAACCCTTTAATTCTGAAATTGCAACGTCCAAGAGTTGGGATTAAGCAAAGTGTCGTATGGAGCTGTCCAAAAGCAGGTTCCTTGAAGCTTAATGTAGATGCAGCTGTTGAAGGCGGTTTCGGCAGAGCTGGGATAGGAGGGGTTCTTAGAAATCATGAAGGGCGTATGTGTTTGATGTTTTCTAAAAGTGTGGGGGTGGTTGACGTTACAACGGCTGAGATTCTAGCTGTAATAGAGGGACTTGGTTTTGCCTGCAAGTCGGAATGGCTGCGCGATCAAACCTTGATCGTCGAAACAGATTGTGCAAACTTAGTTGAATGGTTCCAAAGGCGGTCGGATGCTCCCCCTATATTCAGGAGTATTATCAACAATTGTGTGGTGAAGTTTGCAAAATTTCCTTGGGAAATCACTGCAATCCCCAGATCGGCAAACATGACGGCGGACAAATTAGCCAAATCTGGTATTGCAAGGTCAGCTCTGTTTCTTTGGGAGAAGGTTCTGAAGGCCATTGGCGTGTGACTGAGACGATCTGGGGCTTAATAGCATGCAGCTCAGTGTGAAGGCCAATTTCAGATTGTGAGACTCTCGAACCAATTGATCCATGTGCGAAAATGGGAAGTTGATGTAGGCAACGACAAGCAGGCAGCGCAGGTTATGTATGTTTCACAGGTTGCTGGGATGAAGATCCATTATTCATTGGATTTGGCGTGAGTTAAATAGAAGTACAATGCTTATTTTGTAGTGGTTATCTCTCTTTATTTGTAAGGCCAACTACATTTTGTGGCTAGAGATCATTCTGTGTCTTGAGTTGGATCGGTTGTATGCGTTGTTCATTCCTTGTCCCGGCGCACTCTTTTTCCTCCATATTAGGCTAGGGAGGTTTTTTAACGAGGCACGGGACAATGGATCTTTAATAAATATCTTATAACTTTCAAAAAAAAAAATTATTTTATTTACTGATTAGGTAGTAAATTATTTTTCCCGGCAATACACGAGATCAATGTATTGATAGTGCGTTAAATATTTCATATTATTTTATTTAATAAGATACACACATTTTATAGATAAAGATACTCAAATTTTAATTTCTTATGATAAATATAATACTCTTTTTTATTAAGACCATCGTTGGGTCTATAATATTTTTTATAAATATATTAAAATCTTAAACACAAATAAAATATTAAAATCAAGCACATCGCATTGTATTTATCATATTACTTTCATATTTATTAAATATGTCATGTACATATCATAGTTTTGTATTATATCTAAAGTTATCAACTATACATATCTAGATATACTCATTATATGAACTCAAACAAGTGGTCCCAATAAAAAAGATGATGATGTTTGTCTTGAGAGATCTGAGTTTGAGCAGTTTTATTTACAGTGTTTTGTCCCAATAAAAAAATACGAACAAATATTATATTGTAATCACATAAAAACTATTAAAACGTGTTTGGTATGCAGTTTTTCACAATAGGAATGAACACGTAATTATTGAATAATTAAGTTAAAACACTTATTAAAATATTATTATAAAAATAATCTAGTGTTCTAAATCTACTAAGAAAATTAACATTAAAAAGATTCAAATATGGGTTAAATAAAACTAAATTTAAAAAATCATTATTTTCTTTTTTTCTACTTTTCTAAAACATATTTTCAATGAAAATAGTGAATTTTTTTTATGTTTTTCAAATTTTCACTCATTTTTATTTTTTTTTCTGATTTTTTTTTTAATTTTACAACCAAACATATTTTTTAACGTTTTTTTTAAGAAAGTGAAAATGTAAACGACCTCTATTCTCTAGAACCAAACAAACCACTTTATAAACTATAGTCATGTTTGGTAAAGAGAGATTTGAGCTAAAATTAGCAAATTTGACCGGTCAAATCTGCTAATTTAGATGTTTGATAAAGAGCGGATTGAAGAGAAACCTCTAATTTTAAAAAAGCTGCTAATATGAGCTTTTTGAAATTAGAGGTTTTGAAATAAGAGTTATAAAGACCCTTTTACCCTTAAATATTATCAAAAATTTCTAAATAACCTAAATTTAACCCTTTATATTTTAATTCTTCAACCACGTGTATTTACATTGTGACATTTGTAAACTAATACTTTTTATTTTTATTATTTTTATTCTCACACATTTATATTTTTATTTAAATTTAATAATTAATTAAATTGTATTAAAAATAATTATATAAATAATAAATTAATATATAGATCCTTTAAATATGCTTAGTAATGTTATATTAACAATTATTTTTTATAATCTAATTAATATTTATAGATACAAAATATTGATAACTAATATTATTCAAATAAGTATCGAATATAATCATGTTCTTATATGTCATTTTGTTTGTTTAAATAATCAAATAACTATCAAGTATCAATTAATTTTACCAAACACTTTTATACAATCAGCTAATACAATCCGTTAGTCAAATCAGTTATCAGTTAATATAATCTGCTATTCGCTATTAGTTATCCACTAATTGCCAAACATGACCTACATTATTATTTTTTTATTAAATTAAGAGGTACTGTATTTTATACTGAAATTCAAACCTATAAAAGATGAAACAATATGAGCATTCTTAATCACTAGATCAATTAATTGATCAAATTATATCATTTTTTTAAATATATATATAACATTTTAAATATATCAAATATTTGATTACGCATGATGGACTACCATCTAATTAATGCATGTTTTAAAAGGCAAAAAAGTTATGGCTTTTTTTATTAATATTGGGAAGTAACGCCACATTTTAAATATATCGGTTGGTTAGTATGTTGTGCTGAGAAGGTAAGTGTGGAGGAGTAGATTTCGTAGCTTTACTTGTTCGATGAATTTCGGGGACGAAATTCCTTAAGTGGGGGAGAGTTGTAACACCCGGGTTTGGGGGCCGGGAGAAAATAATATTTAAAAAATGGTTCGGGTTTTGGTTTTATAATTAAAATAATAATTTATTAATTTGGGCTTCACATTTTCAAACAAACAATTTGTGTTGGACCAAAATGTAATTGAAACATAATTTTCATGGAAAGTTGCAAATACATGAGTTTGCCATCTCATTAATGGCGTTTTTGTAAATAACTCAAAGTTGGAAAAGATGAGCTTTAAACAAAAAAAAGGGGAAGTTGTCTTCATCTTCTTCATTTTCTCTTCAAACATGAAAACTCTCTTTTCTCTCCATTTTACTTTCCCATCTCATTTGTTCTTCTTTCTTGGAGCTTTTTGGAAGGTAATTACATTTCCGACCTTCTCTCATCATCCTCTCTTTAAAAGTACAACTAGATTTCATTTTTGGTTCAAGTTTTAGAATTTGGGTTTTTAGAAGATTTGAATAAAAATGATATCTTCAATGTTTTTAACTTAAGATTTTGATTTGATATTGTTAGATATGGTGTTTATGAATCAAATGGTCCAACATATATAATTTTTAGAGTGTTTTATATGAATTCTCGAATTTGGGTTTTGGTGGGGTTTTAGATGAGTTTTGGGTATGGTTTGTGTTGGAATTTGAAGGTTGATGTTAGGGTAATAGTTGAGGGTTGTTTTGGAAGCATTTGAATGTGTTAAATGTGTTGAAATCACAAGTTTTGGGCTGGGTATAAGGGCTGCTCGAGTTTGGTGATTTTGGGGATTGTTCATGGCTTGAATTGTTGTGTTTGGTGTTTGATTAGTATTCCGGGTTAGCTACTTTGATGTTTGAGTTGATTTGAAGTTGTTTTGCTTGTGTTGAGGTGATTAGAAGCGAGATTTTGTGTTGGTGAAGCCTCGGGAACAAATCTGAAAATTTGAAGACCATGATTGCTTGGTAGTGGAGCTTGGAGGTGAAGGTGAGTGGTTATTGTTTTTAAATGGTTTTGAAATATTGGTTCAAGCATGTGAACCTAGGATGAGCTTGGTAAACCCACCTAGGGTTGAGATTAGAGTGGTAGCCTAATCCCAAGCTTTAATTAAAAGACTTTGGTTGCACTCTTTAATGGTTGTTTATGTCTTTTGATTAATTGTGTTTGTGGTGTCATGTATATGTTGTTATACATGTATGTTGAGGCATGAGTTAATGCATTGTTATATGCATGTTGATGATAAACATGATGGAGATTGACATATGTATGAAATATGATGCGATATTTGTGTTAATGATATACATGTGGTGTTGACATGTGAAATGATGTTATGAGGTGGTTGTATGATTCGAGGATCATGGTGAGTAGATGCTAGGCATGGAAATATGGTTTGTGCATGACGGTAAGTCATGGTGAGTACGTGCTAATCACGTAAGTTGTTACGAAATGATATTGTGAAAGATTAATGAAATGTGTAGTATTGGCACTAGTATGCTTGGGTACAAATGATCGATCATTAGGATGTTTAGTGTGCACACGTGAGTCAAAATGCGCTCGCGGTCTTGATGATGGTAGTCATCAAGATGGAGTATGAGTTCTCCCAGAAATCTTCTTATATATATATTCGTCGGTGATGAGTGGAATCCTATCGACGGGCGTGAGGATGAGTGGAATCCCCTCCGCGTGAAATGAGGTGTGAGGATGAGTGGAATCCCCTCCGCGTGAACGGTGATGAGTGTAATCCTACCGCCAGGTAATGGTTGTGTTGTTGGATGTGAGTTCCAACGGTTATCCGCGTATTCGAGTCATAGCTAGGTGCCAATACGGATTGTGGACAGTTTCGAGATGCTCTAACTCCATATTGTTTGGTAGAGGGATGTTTTGAGTCGTCAGGACCGATGTTATAGAACAAGTTCAAGCATGATTGTTTGTGTGTGATCAGAACTGAATTTTGAGGTTTCGAGATGCTCTAAGAACGATTTAGAAGAGTTAGATTTTGTTGAAGGACCAGCCTGAAAACAAGAGAACCGAAGACTATCAGCTGTGTACATGTGAAGTTGCAATTTCTACGGATTCGTCCATTTTGTGTGAGCGTGCAAAAAGGTTAGTTATACTTGTTGAGATTTTAGACTTAGGGACACAGGTGACTAGACCTGTTAGTAAGAAAGTGGTAGTCAAAAATATGTATAGAAGATGTTTGTTGATGGTTTAAGGTTACGTGATTCCAGTAGATGTGAAGTAGTTGTCTTTTTACGGTTTCGATGTAACATTTGGCATGGTTTGGCTTATAGAACACATAGCTAGAGTATACCTTGAGGAAAAGAGAGAGTTACCTTGAAGTTGCAGAATTCTGTGAGACTGTAGTGGTAGGTGAGGATGTGAATTTCATATCGAATGTTGATCCAGCTTTAGAGGTCAAAAATTGATTGAGTTTGGTTGACAGACTTGCCTAGTGAATGTGATGGATTCGAATTTTGGATGAGGATTAGACCGTAGAATGTTAGAATAGTTTGTGTTTTTCGTAGAAGTGTTTGGAAGAGTTGCTCAATTTTTCTCTTTATAGGGAAGAAGAGTTTGTTATTGAGACCGTCTCCGAGTTTGCTCCTATTTGATTGCTCTGTATCTTATGATTCCCGACAGAATTGAGAGTGTTGATTCAACTACGAGATTTGTTAGACCGTAGATTCATTAGGCCTAGTACATCATCTTAGAGTACAATAGTGCAATTTGTGAAGAAGAGAGAAGACAATACAAGAATGTGATTAGATTACAGACAGTTGAAACAATTGACAGTGAATAGTTAGTATCCGTTTCCCAACATCAGTGATTTGTTGATCAGTTAGGGTGTGCTCCAGTCTTTTCGAAGATTAATTTGAGATCCGGTTGTTACTAGTTGAAAGTGAGAGAAGTTGAAGTACCGAAGACAGTTTTCGGGGCAAGATGTGATCACTTTGAGTTCTGAGTTATGTCGTTTTGTTTGACTAGTGTGTTAGTTACTTTTATAGAGATGTTGAGCAGAATATTTCCTGAACTCTTTGATCAGTTTGTAGTAACTCTCTTAGATGATGCGTGGGTATATTCAAGTACCAAAGAAGACCATGACAAGCTTTAGAGTTAGTGTTGTAGATCCTATTAGAGAATTAGTTGTATGCCAAGTTGAGCAAACGTGAACTCCGAGTTAAGAAAGATGTTCTCCTAGGACATGTAGATCAGCTGAGTGTATTAGAGTAAATCCTATGAAGACAGAAGAAGATGTGGGTCGGAAGAAACTGAAGACTGTGACATGTATATATAGTTCCTAGGTCTAGCATTGTTACTTTCAGAGAAATTGTAAATAGTCTTTTGAAGATAGCCGCTCCTTTGACAAGTTGCTACCGAAGAATGTTCAGTTGTGTGGTCAGATGCGAGACAACGAACCCTTGAGAAACCAAAAGAAACTTTAATGAAAGCTTCGACCTCGATCCAGCCAATGTTAGAGAAAAAAAATTGTGAACCATAATGATGCGTTACGTGTAGGGTTAGGTTGTGTGCTTATGCAAGACAGAATATTGTAGCCTATTCATCGAGATAGTTGAAAGACCGAGAGAAGAGTTATCCGGCACTAGACTTAGAGTTAATTACAGTTGTATTTGCTTCGAAGACTTAGAGACAAAGCTTGTATAGTAAAGAATGCATAGTATATGTACACTTATCATCAGGACTTGAAATATTGACGACTTAGGAAGGGTTGAAACTTGAACAACATGAGTGCTAGAACTCCTTGAAGATTGTAATCTCAAGATTGAGTACCATCCGAAGGGAGATAATGCAGTAACCGATGCTTCGAGTTATATTTGTTGTTAGATTAGTAGTTGAGTTGCGAGCTATGTTTGCTGGATTCAGTTTATCAAATGATAGTATTCTTGTGGCCGAGTTTCATGTTAAACCTACATTGAGTCAGAATGCTTGAAGAGAAACAGTGGCAAGACAGATTCTTGGCACCTCACGTGCAAGACATAGTGGAAGGAAGACCTTCATAATACAGTTTCAGAGATGATAGAGTTTTGCATTTTAGAGACAGAATAGTTGTACCGATCGACATAATGTTTTGAGACGTATTGTTTTGGTCGAAGCACACGGTAGTTCTTTTGTATTGCATTTGAGTAGTATGAAGACGTATTGTGGATTGGAATATGAGTACTTCTGGATTTAGTTGATGAATGATGTGGTTCAGTATGAGAGTAAGTGCATAATTTGCCAGCGTGTCAAGACCGAGCATCATTTTTCCTTCTAGTTTGCTACTTCCATGGAAGATTCGAAATGAAATTGAGTAATAGAGATTCGAGATCCCAACTAGATCTTTGAAGACGTTTGCATAGTGTTTGGTTGCATGTTGAAGTCAAATGGTCAGTTAGAGAAGGTTATGGGTCAAGTATTCAAACAGTGCTGCATGAGATTGTGAATCGGGCTAGTTCTGTTGTTTATTTGCTGCGGTTACCACCAAAGTTAGAAAGAGATTTGTGATGTGTACTGTGTGTCTATGATTTGGAAGTGTGAGTCAGATTTGCCCCGTGCTATGTTTGCGAAGAGGTTGAGTTGAGTTTAAAATTGACACATAGTAGAGAACCAGTTGAGATCTTAGCACCAGATAGCTATTGTTGCGTGGTAAGTCTATCGGTTGGTTAGTATGTTGTGGTGAGAAGGTAAGTGTGGAGGAGTAGATTTTGTAGCTTTACTTGTTCGATGAATTTCGGGGACGAAATTCCTTAAGTGGGGGAGAGTTGTAACACCCGGGTTTGGGGGCCGGGAGAAAATAATATTTAAAAAATGGTTCGGGTTTTGGTTTTATAATTAAAATAATAATTTATTATTTTGGGCTTCACATTTTCAAACAAACAATTTGTGTTGGACCAAAATGTAATGAAACCTAATTTTCATGGAAATTTGCAAATACATGAGTTTGCCATCTCATTAATGGCGTTTTTGTAAATAACTCAAAGTTGGAAAAGATGAGCTTTAAACAAAAAAGGAGAAGTTGTCTTCATCTTCTTCATTTTCTCTTCAAACATGAAAACTCTCTTTTCTCTCCATTTCACTTTCCCATCTCCTTTGTTCTTCTTTCTTGGAGCTTTTTGGAAGGTAATTACATTTCCGACCTTCTCTCATCATCCTCTCTTTAAAAGTACAACTAGATTTCATTTTGGTTCAAGTTTTAGAATTTGGGTTTTTGGAAGATTTGAATAAAAATGATATCTTTAATGTTTTTAACTTAAGATTTTGATTTGATATTGTTAGATATGGTGTTTATGAATCAAATGGTCCAACATATATAATTTTTAGAGTGTTTTATATGAATTTCTGAATTTGGGTTTTGGTGGGGGTTTTAGGAGGGTTTTTAGATGAATTTTGGGTATGGTTTGTGTTGGAATTTGAAGGTTGATGTTAGGGTAATAGTTGGGGGGTTGTTTTGGAAGCTTTTGAATGTGTTAAATGTGTTGAAATCACAAGTTTTGGGCTGGGTATAAGGGCTGCTCGGGTTTGGTGATTTTGGGGATTGTTCATGGCTTGAATTGTTGTGTTTGGTGTTTGATTAGTATTTCGGGTTAGCTACTTTGATGTTTGAGTTGATTTGAAGTTGTTTTGCTTGTGTTGAGGTGATTAGAAGCGATATTTTGTGTTGGTGAAGTCTCGGGAACAAATCCGGAAATTTGAAGACCATGGTTGCTTGGTAGTGGAGCTTGGAGGTGAAGGTGCGTGGTGTCATGTAGTATGAGCTTGGTAAACCCACCTAGGATGAGCTTGGTAAACCCACCTAGAGTTGGGATTAGAGTGGTAGCCTAATCCCAAGCTTTAATTAAAAGACTTTGGTTGCACTCTTTAATGGTTGTTTATGCCTCTTGATTAGTTGTGTTTGTGGTGTCATGTATATGTTGTTATACATGTTTGTTGAGGCATGACTTAATGCATTGTTATATGCATGTTGATGATAAACATGATGGAGATTGACATATGTATGAAATATGATGCGATATTTGTGTTAACGATATTCTTGTGGTGTTGACATGTGAAATGATGTTATGAGGTGATTGTATGATCCGAGGATCATGGTGAGTAGATGCTAGGCATGGAAATGTGGTTTGTGCATGACGGTAAGTCATGGTGAGTACGTGCTAAGCACGGAAGTTGTTACGAAATGATATTGTGAAAGATTAATGAAATGTGTAGTATTGGCACTAGTATGCTTGGGTACAAATGATCGATCATTAGGATGTTTAGTGTGCACACGTGAGTCAAAATGCGTGCGTGGTCTTGATGATGGTAACCATCAAGATGGAGTACGGGTTCGCCCGGTAATCTTCTTATATATATATTCGTCGGTGATGAGTGGAATCCCATCGACGGGCGTGAGGATGAGTGGAATCCCCTCTGCGTGAAATGAGCCGTGAGGATGAGTGGAATCCCCTCCGCGTGAACGTGATGAGTGTAATCCCACCGTCAGGTAATGGTTGTGTTGTTGAATGTGAGTTCCAACGGTTATCCGCATATTCGAGTCATAGCTAGGTGCCAATACGGATTGTGGATTATGTTGCTCATATGTGTTTCTATATGTTGTGGATATGGACTTGTTGAGCATGGCATGATTTTGATGATATGTTCATGCACCATCTTTTATTTTGGCTTATGTGGAACGGAGGTATTATCATGCATTCCATCATGGTAGTTGCTCGTGCTTGGACCCTGCATTGTCGAAGGTTTGTTTTATGAGCTTACCCTCACTAAGCTTTTATGCTTAAGCTCCTTTTTGTTCGACAATGTAGTTTAATAGCTTGTGGGTGGCAAAGGCAAGGAAGGGTCTCCAAGTGTTGCTTTTGGTTAGCTCAATGTATGATTTTTAAATTGTAGATTGTAATAGTCAAGCAATGAGATAGGTGTTGTTGATTTGAGCTTTGATGTATGTTGATGTTGGTTTGGTTCTCGGGTGCCTTGTTTGATTTGTAAATATTGCTTATGATGCATGTCTTGAATGCTTGTATGTTTTGGTTGCTAAGACATGAACCTTAGAGTGCTTTGTATGTCTCCTTTTGGTAAATGCATGAATCTTTTGGATGAATGATGCTTGTTAGTGTTGGTTGCCTCGCATGCTTAGATTATGGTTGTTAAAGGTTGTATGTATGTTGTTTGTGGCTAGGGCAGTTGTAAATCGCATCTAGAGTCGAGTCTTAGATCGTTTTGTTGAAATTTGGAGACTTGCAGTGCAAGGCGTATCGATACGCCTAAGGGTCGTATCGATACGGTCTTGCCCTTCAGGTCTCATTTTTGGCTTGGTGTATCGGTACGCGGAGGCGTACCGATACGCCCAAAGTTTACTGGAAATTTGAGATTTTGGTGAGACTTTGGCGTATCGATACGGGCTATAAGCGTATCGGTACGGGTTCATCTCGTTGACCACGATATGTTGACCGAGAAGGGCGTATCGATACGCTCAAGGGTTGTATCGATACGGTCTTCCCGTGTTGACTGTAAGATGTTGACCTTGGTCAAGGCGTATCGATACCCTCTGAAAGTGTATCGATACGGCCTGCTTAAAAAGGATAAATTAGGCTGTTTAATAGCATGTCTTGTGGGTTTTGTATTCGTGTTTGTTCGCTGCGTGTCCTATCACATAGGATTTAATAAAGGCATCTAGAAAAGATAAAGAAAAATTAGGGTTGCTAACCGAAGGGGAGCCTTAACGGGTTTCGCTTCGGTTTTCCCCGTGTAACCTACTCGAACCGGTCAGCCGACCAGACTGGGGCGAGGGGGTTACACACACAACACGAAAAACCATCACGAGATATCAAAAGACAACAACGGTTCCACGTCCGGTGGAGGGCGAATAAAAACTCTTCCACTAGAAGGCTAATTCCGTGCCAATGACGCCAACTTATCAGCAACCATGTTAGCATCACGGGGTATATACCGCACCGAGAGATTCCAATTTCTCACAACAATACGCCTTAAGCGTTGGACCAAGCCGTTCTCAACCAAAACGTCTGTTCTCCTATTAAGGATATCCGCCACCATTGTATTATCAGTTTCGTAATCCACGTCACGAATCCCATAATCCCACGCGTAATTGAGAGCCTCATGCGCCGCCCATAATTTCGCCATAACCACCGAACATTGGCCAATATTTCGCGCAAACCCATATAACCAAGCACCTGTAGAGTCTCTAATTACTCCATCTATCGAAGCTAATTTACCGGGACCTCCAACCGATCCATCGACATTCACCTTAACCCTTCCAATAGCAGGTAACCTCCATCGAGCCCTAGGATGATGCCCCTGCCCAGTAATGCTCCCCACGACGCCACCATGTGGAAAGACAAGAGCACACTCGTCCCGCAATTGCCTAGCTTCAAACACCAAGTCACGATACCCTCCCCCATGAGAACCAAACACTCGAGCACACCGGTCTTTCCAAATAAGCCACACAAAAGCCGCGAAAACGACACACCACTCATTCTCCGGTGAGGTCCCTCGTGAGTTACCCATAATGTTGCCACGAAACCACTCCTCAAAAGGTACCGCGAAGAAATCCGAAACGCAATGCGAGTAGATTCTACTGTGCGCAGTCCAATTTAAGATTAAAAAATGACCAGAACGATTACAATCGAAAATATTATTAAAACATATAATAATTTAGCTTAAATATAGATTACATTTTAACTTAGACAATTTAAAGTGTTATATGTTTTGATAACATATTAGTCCTTTAATTATCTCTAAAGTGAGTGATTAAAATTCTCTGTTGATATCTTTTATTTATTTATTTTTTTGATTGTGAATTCAAAATTTATTAAGAATAAATTATTTTTTTCCTCTTTTGTAAGTAAAAATTGTTCAAAAATATTATTTTTGATAACCCTCGTTCGAAAAATAGAAGGAAATTTCATTCTGATTTCTTTTCCTCGAGAGCATAAATTGCCCAAGATACTACACAATGCTAGGTGTCTCTACTTACAGTCAGAAAACCTTTCCCATTTTTCGTATTTAAATACCATCAGTTTCCTCCAACAATCCCTCCATTCTCATTCTCTCATCTCCCTCTGCCTTTCTCTCCATATTTTCCTCTGTTTTCCCACCAAACAAACAACATGGTCGTCCACTCTCAATCCGGAGCATTAGACCATTCTTCTCTCATCAAAACATGCAAACCGACCACCGGCGTTTTCAATGGAATTCCGGTGGTAAACTTGCGAGACCCCGAAGCAAAGTCCCTTATCGTCCAAGCTTGCTCGGAATACGGTTTCTTCAAGCTGGTCAATCATGGCGTCCCAATGGAGTTCATCACCAAACTGGAAACCGAAGCTCTCCGGTTCTTTAATCTCCCCCAGTCCGACAAGGACAAAGCCGGCCCGCCCGACCCTTTCGGCTATGGCTGCAAAATGATCGGCTCCAATGGCGATGTGGGATGGGTTGAATATCTCCTCCTCAACACCAACCCTCAAATCACTTCCCACAAAACCCACACCGTTTTCCGAGAAAACCCAGAGATTTTCCGGTAATCTAACACTCAATTCACCAGTTTTTTAAAGGTTTTCCAATCTGCAGATGGACTCAAATTTTGGGTTTGTATTTGTTTTTCCTGATGAAGCAGCTCAGCCGTGAATGACTATATCCAGGCGGTGAAGAGAATGGCGTTCGAAGTGGTGGAATTGGTGGCGGATGGCCTGAAGATAGAGCCGAGGGATGCTCTGAGTAGGCTGCTGAGAGATGACAAGAGTGATTCGTGTTTCAGGCTGAACCATTATCCGCCATGTCCGGAGCTTCAAGCACTGAGTGGTCGGAATTTGATAGGGTTCGGAGAGCATACAGACCCGCAGATAATATCTGTCCTGAGATCGAACAACACATCTGGTCTGCAAATCTGTCTGAAAGATAAGACTTGGGTTTCAGTCCCACCTGATCAGACCTCCTTTTTCATCAATGTTGGCGATGCCTTGCAGGTATATACAATATATATATATATATATATATATATATATATATATATATATATATATATATATATATATATATATATATGTCAAATTATGTCAACATTCTTCCTTTCTCTTCTTCTTCTTTCACGTTGGGACCCAAACCATTGATGAAATTAATGAGATATTTTAGAAAAAAAAAATATGGGTTTTATATAGAAAAATTGAGTGCTAGTTAAGAGTTTTAGAAGCTCTGAGGGCCTGAATGCAATTATTCCAAAATCTTATGGGGTCAACTCCTTTTTATTTTTTTTGTTTATAAGATTCAAACCATAACCCTTATATAAAGGATATTGAATCTCTTATTGCTCGAGATATTATTTAAAGGTCCGGCTCGCCACATCATATATGGTCTAAATTAATAAAAATTATTTATTTTATTAATTTTTTCATATTATTTTTTAAGTGAATCTATAATTGATAAAAAATATTTTTTAATTTAATTTACAGTTAGTCTGTATTGGTTGTACCTATGATATTATTTCTCTTTATTGCTGAATCCAACCTTCTTCAGAAATATTCTAACTTTCTGTATGATGTTTACATTTTTTGGTGAAATTCTAGCTCTCTGTATCTATCAATGTATTCCCTTACTTTAACCTTATATGTTGACAGTTTGAAACTTTAGTGAGATGAGACATGTTCAAATTCTGATTTCGTTGTGAATGAAGTAAATTGAGTTGAGAGTGTATCTCTCATAAATTATAATGAATCTTTACAGAATCTGATTAGTCAACCAATAAATTAAAAAAATTGATTTTTTAATATTTGTGAATGAGGCAGGTAATGACAAATGGGAGGCTAAGAAGTGTGAGGCATAGGGTATTGGCAGACTCAAAGAACTCAAGGCTTTCAATGATATATTTTGGAGGGCCACCTTTGAATGAAAGGATAGTGCCTTTGCCCTCCCTAATGGCAGAAGGAGAAGAGAGCTTGTACAAGGAGTTCACATGGTCTGAATACAAGACATCTGCATACAAATCAAAGTTGGCTGATTATAGGCTTGGCATGTTTGAGAAAGTAACTCCAGCTGCAGCTGCAGGCCTATGATTTCTAGCTTTCTGCTGGTCTAAATACTATCAAAATTCCCTCCCTTTTTAGCTAAAAATTTAGGGTTTCTGTTAAAGTTTTAAAGTTAAATTGTTGCCAATATGTGTTGACTCTATTTGCCATAGGTGGTAATGACATAGTTTGGTCCTTTCCCTTTCATGACCTTTTTTCCCTTTGCACTTGTTATTCAATGTAATAACAATAACCCCTTTTACCAAGCTTATTATTATGTTATTTTGTACACCTTTTCTTTAACCATGGATGCTTCTATCTATATGTTCAAATTCAATAATATAATTGAGTCGAATGAGATCATAAAAGCGTTAAAGTTCTACCCTCAAATATTTAATGTTATTACATTTCTAAAGTTTTAAATTATGGTTGCGGTCGTATTTTTTAGCCATGTTGCATTTATCGCGATTGTGAACATAATGGTTGTTATTGCGGTTACTGCGAGTATTGTGGTTGTGAATTTTTTTAATAACATTTGTTATTGTGGGCACAATGGTTGCAGATATCGCAATTTCGGATGATGTCGCTACCGCTATTTAACAATTGTTGTTGCGGTTGTGGACCATTATTTAATCCCTGTCCCTAATAACAAGTATTGAGAAAATTAAATTTCAAGAGTTGGTCTATAATAACATGCATTGAAAAAAATTTAGGCCTCTTATAACAAATATTGAACAAAATTAAAATTTAAGAGTATGCTCGTTATAACAAATATTGAAAAATAAAATGGGCCCCTAATAACAAGTATTGAAAAATTAGACCCTTAATAATAAGTATAAGAAATGAAAATTGAATTTTAAGAGTAGGCCCCTAATAACAAATATTGAAAAAAATTGTGCCTATAATAACGAGTATTGAAAAAATTGGGCCCTGAATAACAATTATTAGAAAAAAATTGAATTTTAAGAGTATGTCCCTAAATATTGAAAAAATATTGAGCCATTAATAATAAAAATTAGGAAAGCTTTAAATTTTAAGAGTATGCCCCTAACAATAAATATTAAAAAAAATTGAGACTCTTAATAATAAATATTAGGACAAAATTGAATTCATAATAATAAATATTGAAAAAAATTAAAATCCTAATAACAAATATTAAAAATTTAGGCTCAATACTTGATATAAAATTATTTTTTACAAATATAATTAATTATATAAATTCTATGCTCTAGGCAGTTGCCTTTCCTGCCCAAAACCAAATACGACACTGTCTATATGCATCCGTCACTATTTATATAAATAGTCTTCATCAATATTCATAGAAAATGGTCTTTATCAATGCCTTTTCCTTTTCACAATTAAAAAAATTGCTATGTGGTTTTATTTTCACAATTATCAAAAGATTTCCACTATTATACTTCTTTTGTTATGATGTTACACTACAAAGAAATAAATTATTAGGTAGACTTTTCTTATCGATAAATTATTTTATACATCTGACTCACCACATTACTGATAGTTCTCATTCACTAAAAATTAGGTAATTAGTCTTTTTTTGATGTCATTAATTCATTCATAATCAATTTTTATGTAACAACCTACTCCCAATTTATATGAAATAAACAAGTGAATATTTATTTTGAAAAATATGGCAGAAAAAATTAATTGACTAATTTCTAGTGAACGAGACTATAAATAACGTGGTGAGCCGATTGTAACCCCCTCGTCCCAGTCTGGCCGGATGACCGGTCCGAGTGGGCCACACGGGGAAAACCGAGTGAAACAAGTAAAGGTTCCCCTCGGTTAGCAACCCTAATTTTTTTTCATTTTAATCTTGTCACATTCGAGTATTAAATTCTAAGAGATCAAACAGCGGAACACATTCAAGGGAAAAACACATTCATACCACGGCCATACAAAACAGTCAAGGGTATCGACACGTTCTATTCTCATCCACAACACGCGGAACATAACACACGAAACAACATTTAAACCCCCAAACCACATTCAAACATCCCAATTTTAGGCTTGACTAAAGGCATCTTAGTACCTATAAGTTTTTCTCTTTAAACAGGCCCACAAGGGTCAAACAAGGCATTTCTGAAAGAAGGTTTCGAAACCTTACCCATAGGTTTCGAAACTTTGGCTGGCAGTGACCCCTGGAACCCATTTTTCACCAAAAGTTTCGAAACCTTGGGAAGGTTTCGAAACCTTTGATCAAGTTTCGAAACCTTGCCCAAAGGTTTCGAAACTTTGGTGGGCAGTGGCCTCTAGAATCCAAAAATTTGCAAAGGTTTCGAAACTTCACCCCTAGTTTCGAAACCTTGATGCAGGGGAGCATAATTTGCTTCAATATAAAGACTTTCAATGATACAAACACAATGGAATCATACATAGCCATACATATGAGCTTAAAACGCTAAAAGCACACAACACCAACCACCAAGTCTAGAGGCATACGACTTAGATTAATCGCACCTCAACCTACTCAAGGCATGAATATGAACAATCGTACCTACATGGTATATAATGCATTAAGAAAGTAACACAAAGAACATACCATCAAAACAACCTTAATCCTTTAAAAGGCATACAAGTCATACATGGAACTCAAAGGCCCTAAAAGGCACAAGGAAAATATATGAGGTTTGCACCAAGACAAGGCAATCTAAACATCTAAAGGCATGCCACCATACCCAAACATTCATCATAGCATTCATGCATTACAAACCATAATCAATCCAAAGCATCAACATAAGGCATTAACAACATGTGGCCAACACAAAGGAGTCTAGATACAAGCTCCTAAAACACGTAGCATTTCCCATTGCTAGACTACTACATTATTTAAATAAATCATACTTGAGCAAACTACCACACGCTTGGACGCCCTTATCTTGCTCCTTGCTAACTCCAAGCTAAAGATCTGCATTGTCGGAAAAAGGAGAGCGTAAGCATAAAGCTTAGTGAGCGGAGCTCTAAAACATAACTACGACAATGCAGGGTTCAAAGCTTTCTTTAAATAAAGACCAACACAAAGATCCATTCAACTATCTAATCCTCTTACTAACATGCAAGTTCAACCACAATTCAGCAATATAGGCATTTAACATGGCATTACACTTCATGGTATGCGTGAGGACATAATCCTAGATTAAAGCAAGACAATATGAAGACAATGATATAGTGAGATACAACATGAACAATACATGGCATGCACAAGCATAACCATAACACACACGGTGGGACTACACATCACCGTTTCGACTAGTAGTTTTCCAACGGGACTACACATCAAAGTACTCTTCTACTAGTCACTACCGGTGGGACTACACATCACCGGAGTCTTATACCATTCGCTACCGGCGGGACTACACATCACCGGAGCAACGACAACCATCACGTGAGGTTCGACACCAACCATGCAACACAATATACAATCACTAACATACGACATGTACTCACTATATCATGCACAATCAAATCAAGATGTAGCAAAATCCACAATTAGGCATCACTTACTACTTGGAATCTTACCGATCACAAATGGTCTTACTCACCATTTTCGTGCACAACTTGCACCAACTTACTCACACCTTACAAGGCATATCAACATCCACATTATTACCATCATACATGAGCAACGATATAATAAATAGCAACAAGCTTCTTCCCAAAGTATTGGAATTTCATGTATAACAAAATATCATTTCAAGAGATGAAAAACAATGATAAAGGGGGAAATTTAAAGAGGCATTTCACATCACTTACTCTTTGAGTTTAAAATTGACTTTTCAAGCTCAAAACTAAACTTCTTCAAAACCAACTTTGAACCAAATGTTACTTGAAAACATTTCCACATTCACATGCTCGAACCAATTGATCAAAGCCATTTAAAACATTTTAACCACTCACCTCATTTCCTTAAGCAAAACAAGCAAAGCCGAATCAAGCCTCCTCACTTCCGGATTCGATCCCAAAGCTTTACCAACGCAATTCCTTGCTTCTAATCGCCTCAACACAAGTGAAATAACCTCGAATCAGTCCACAACACAACATAGCAAACCCGGAATACAATTCAACCATTAAACACTTTTTTTTGAACCAAGAACAACCCCCAAAAAGCCATTCCCGAGCAGCCCCTTTGCACAGTCCAAAACTTGTGATTTTAACACATTTAACACTTCCAAATGCTTCCAAAACGACCCCCAACCAATGCCCTAACATCAACCCTCAATTTCCAACACAAACCACACCCAAAACTCAACTAAAAACCCTAATAAAAACCCACCAAAACCCAAATTCGGGAATCTCAATAAAACTCTTTAAAAATTATATATGTTGGAGCATTTGATTCATAAACACCATATCTAACAATGTTAAATCAAAATCTCAAGTTAAACACCATAAAGCTACCACTTTTATTCAAATCTCCCAAAAATCCAAATTCTAAAACATGGATGAAAATGAAAGTTACTTGTACTTTTGAAAAGAGGAAGGTGAGAGCAAGTCGAAAACGTGTTTACCTTTCAAAACCGAGCCAAAATGAGGGAGAAAGGAGGTGGGAAAGTCTCTTGGAGAAAAGCTCCTCCTTTGTCGTGGGAAAGGAAAAATGGGGAGGGAGGAAGATGACAACATTTGTGTTTTAAATTAAAAGTGGGGGTTTTTAATTTAGAAGACCAAATATTTACACAAATGCCATTAATGAATGGCTATTGGGCTTGGTTTAAAGATTGGGTCCAACACCTTTATTTTATTTGCAAACAAAACCGAACCATTATTTTATTTACTTAAATTATAAAACCGAACCCGAATATTATTAAAACATTATTTTCACCCGACCCCTAAACACGGGTGTTACAACTCTCCCCTACTTAAGGAAATTTCGTCCCCGAAATTTATCAGACAGGAAGAGTCACTGACACATGCTCCTCCACGCTTTCTCTCACCACAACATACCCACCAACTCGGTAGACTCACCACACAACATTAGCTAACTGATGCCAAGATCTCAACGGGTCCTTCAATGCATGACCATTCTAAATTCAACTCAATCTTTTCAACAACATAACACGGAACAAAACTGGCTCACACTTCTGGATCATAGATACACAGAACACATCACAAACCCCTTTCTAAATCTGATGGTAACTGCAACAATAAACAACAGAACTAGCTCGATTCACAATCTCATACAATACTGCTTGAACACTTGACTCATAACCTTCTCTGACTGATCCTCTGTCTTCATCAATTAACCAAACACTATGCAGACGTCTTCAAAAATCTAGCAGAAAACTCGAATCTCTACTGGCCACTATCAAACACAAGACACTGTACAAATCACGCTCTTGCTAAGGCACAACTCCGCCATCTTACACAAGGTACAAGTAACGCGATCATGTATAAAGGACCACATACAGTGCAACTAACATTGATTACTCAACTAAGTTCTCACGGAGGAAATCGAAGGCGAATCAGACACAAGGTCTCTCGAATCTATTACTCACTTCTAATACGGATCTTCCACAGATGTAACAAGCTAGAAGAAAACTGACGCTCGGTCTTGACACGCTGGCAAATTACACACTTACTCTCATACTGAACCACATTATTCATCAACTCAATCCAGAAGTACTCATCTTCAACCCACAATACGTCTTCCTACTACTCTGATGCAATACAAGTGAACCGCCGTATGCTTCGGCCAACACAATACGCCTCAAAACACTATGGCAATCGGTACAACAATTATGTCTCTAACAATACAAATTCTATCATCTCTGAACTGTACTCTGAAGGTTTTCTTTCTGATGTGCCTTGCACGTGAGGTGCCAAGAATCTGTCTTGCAACTGTTTCTCTTCAAGCACTCTGACTCAATATAGGTTTAACATGAAACTCGGCCACAAGAATATTATCATTCGGTAAACTGAATTCGGCAATTACATCCCACAACTCAACCATTAATCCAAAAACAAATACACTCGGAGCATTGGTTACTACGTTAATCATCTTCGGATGGTACTCAATCTTGATATTACAGTCTTCAAGCAGTTCTAACACTTATGCTGTTCAAGTTTCAACCCTTCCTAAGTCTTCAAATATTTCAAGTTCTGATGATACGTACATATACACTGTGCATTTCTTACTATACAAGCTTTGTCTCTAAGTCTTCGAAGCAAATACAACTGTAATTAACTCTATGTCTCATATCAGGTAACTCTTCTCACAGTCTTCCAACTATCTTGATGAACAAGCCGGAATCTTCCGCATTGCATAAGCACACAACCTAACTCTACAATGTGACACATCACTATGGTTCACAAACTCTTTCTTTGATATAAGCTGATTCAAGGTCGAAGTTCCCTTCAAGGTTTCTTTCGGTTTCTCAAGGGCTCATTGTCTCGCATCTAACCACACAAACTGAACATTTTTCTGTAGCAATCTATCAATGAAGCAACTATCTTCAACTGATTATTTACAATTCTCTGAAAGTAACAATGCTAGACCTAGGAACTATAGTTACATGTCACAGTCTTCAAATTTCTTCCAACTCACATCTTCTTCTGACTACTTGGGATTTACCCTAATACACTCGGCTAATCCACATGCCTTAGGAGAACATCTTCCTTAACTCGGAGCTCACGCTTGCACAACTTAGCATACAACTGATTCTCTAATAGAATCTACCATACTAACTTCAAAGCTTGTCATAGCCTTCTGCGGTACGCGAATATACCCACGTGTCATCTATGTGAATTACTACAACTGATCAAGGACTTAGAAAAAAAACATTCTGCTCAACATCTCTTGCAAAAGTAACTGACACACTAGTCTAACAGAGCGGCATAACTCAAAACCCAAAGTGATCACATCTGCCCCGAAAGTTGTCTTCAATGCTTCAACTTCTCTCATTTTCAACTGGTAATAATCGGATCCCAAATAAATCTTCGAGGAGACTGAAGCATACACTAGCTGATCAACAAACCACGGATGCTGAGAAAAGATACTAACTATCCACTGTCAAATGTTTCAACTGTCTGAAATCTAAACACATTCTCATATTGTCACTCTCTCTTCTTCACAAATTACACTGTCGAACTCTAACAATGATGCATTAGGCCTAATGAGTCTAAGATCTAACAAGTCTCGAAGTTAATTCTTCAACATTCTCAATTCTTCCGAAATTCATAAGTTACAGAGCAACAAAACAGAAGCAACCTCAGAGACGGTCTCAATAACGAACTCTTCTTCTCTATCAAGAGACAAACCGGGTGAATCTTCCAAACACTTCTAGGCAAACACAAACTAATTTAGTATTCTGTGGTCTAATCTTCATTCAAAATCAAATCCATCACACTTGCTAGTCAAGCCTGTCAACCAACCCAATCAATCTTTGACCTCTAAAGCTGGATCAACATTCGATACAAAATCCACATTCCTATCTACCATTACAATCTCATAGTCATCCGCAAGCTCTAAGAAAACTTCCATTGTCTCAAAGTCCACCCTAACTCTATGTTCTACAAGCAATCTCATACATAGTTTCACATCAAAACCGTAAAAAGCAATTCCATCACATCAACTGAAAACACGTGCCACTGAACCATCAACGGACATCCCTTGTACATCTTTCTGACCACGACTGTATCCCCGAAGGAGCTAGCAACACCAACACCTACCCCTAGTACCTCACAAGGTAGATTCAACAACTTCGTATGTTCACTCAAAATACACGGACGCGTAGATCCAGAATCAATCAGAACAACAAGCCCAATGACTGTGTCGAGGAATTACTTGCTACAACATCGACATCCTTCCGAAGCCAACTCTTAAGTCTTCACTTCTATTACCATCTCATATCTAGATCGGTCACATTGTTCTCCTTCAACAGAAACCAACTCATGTGCACGTTGACCCAAACAAACAAACTGCACTCCCACTCTGGTATGGTCGTACTCCTTGAACTAAAACGACGAACTCTCTCATCTTTCACATCCTCCAAAATCTTAGATTCACGATTACCAGCCTAGGCCCACGCCTCGGCCTCCAACTTACCAAGGACAACAATACAATAAATAACAAAACACACGAGCAAGATTATTTAGGGTTAGCAAGAGCAAGGGTCCAAGGTGCTCAAGTATATTCCTTTACAAAAATCCTTTCAATAAGTAATAGTAGCAATGGGAACTCGACACTACTCTTCAACACAAGCATCATGCTAACACATGCTTTCAAACACCGTACTAACAAGCAAACATTAAGCATACAAGGCAAAACATTCACCGAGGCATAACAACAACATAACACAAAAAACTTACCTCACTTACCTACCCGAGGTCTCGGAAACCTCAGGCTCTGATACCAACAAATGTAACCCCCTCGTCCCGGTCTGGCCGGATGACCGGTCCGAGTGGGCCACACGGGGAAAACCGAGTGAAACCCGTAAAGGTTCCCCTCGGTTAGCAACCCTAATTTTTTTCATTTTAATCTTGTCACATTCGAGTATTAAATTCTAAGAGATCAAACAGCGGAACACATTCAAGGGAAAAACACATTCATACCACGGCCATACAAAACAGTCAAGGGTATCGACACGTTCTATTCTCATCCACAACACGCGGAACATAACACACGAAACAACATTTAAACCCCCAAACCACATTCAAACATCCCAATTTTAGGCTTGACTAAAGGCATCTTAGTACTTATAAGTTTTTCTCTTTAAACAGGCCCACAAGGGTCAAACAAGGCATTTCTGAAAGAAGGTTTCGAAACCTTACCCATAGGTTTCGAAACTTTGGCTGGCAGTGACCCCTGGAACCCATTTTTCACCAAAAGTTTCGAAACCTTGGGAAGGTTTCGAAACCTTTGATCAAGTTTCGAAACCTTGCCCAAAGGTTTCGAAACTTTGGTGGGCAGTGGCCTCTGGAATCCAAAAATTTGCAAAGGTTTCGAAACTCCACCCCTAGTTTCGAAACCTTGATGCAGGGGAGCATAATTTGCTTCAATATAAAGACTTTCAATGATACAAACACAATGGAATCATACATAGCCATACATATGAGCTTAAAACGCTAAAAGCACACAACACCAACCACCAAGTCTAGAGGCATACGACTTAGATTAATCGCACCTCAACCTACTCAAGGCATGAATATGAACAATCGTACCTACATGGTATATAATGCATTAAGAAAGTAACACAAAGAACATACCATCAAAACAACCTTAATCCTTTAAAAGGCATACAAGTCATACATGGAACTCAAAGGCCCTAAAAGGCACAAGGAAAACATATGAGGTTTGCACCAAGACAAGGCAATCTAAACATCTAAAGGCATGCCACCATACCCAAACATTCATCATAGCATTCATGCATTACAAACCATAATCAATCCAAAGCATCAACATAAGGCATTAACAACATGTGGCCAACACAAAGGAGTCTAGATACAAGCTCCTAAAACACGTAGCATTTCCCATTGCTAGACTACTACATTATTTAAATAAATCATACTTGAGCAAACTACCACACGCTTGGACGCCCTTATCTTGCTCCTTGCTAACTCCAAGCTAAAGATCTGCATTGTCGGAAAAAGGAGAGCGTAAGCATAAAGCTTAGTGAGCGGAGCTCTAAAACATAACTACGACAATGCAGGGTTCAAAGCTTTCTAACATGCAAGTTCAACCACAATTCAGCAATATAGGCATTTAACATGGCATTACACTTCATGGTATGCGTGAGGACATAATCCTAGATTAAAGCAAGACAATATGAAGACAATGATATAGTGAGATACAACATGAACAATACATGGCATGCACAAGCATAACCATAACACACACGGTGGGACTACACATCACCGTTTCGACTAGTAGTTTTCCAACGGGACTACACATCAAAGTACTCTTCTACTAGTCACTACCGGTGGGACTACACATCACCGGAGTCTTATACCATTCGCTACCGGCGGGACTACACATCACCGGAGCAACGACAACCATCACGTGAGGTTCGACACCAACCATGCAACACAATATACAATCACTAACATACGACATGTACTCACTATATCATGCACAATCAAATCAAGATGTAGCAAAATCCACAATTAGGCATCACTTACTACTTGGAATCTTACCGATCACAAATGGTCTTACTCACCATTTTCGTGCACAACTTGCACCAACTTACTCACACCTTACAAGGCATATCAACATCCACATTATTACCATCATACATGAGCAACGATATAATAAATAGCAACAAGCTTCTTCCCAAAGTATTGGAATTTCATGTATAACAAAATATCATTTCAAGAGATGAAAAACAGTGATAAAGGGGGAAATTTAAAGAGGCATTTCACATCACTTACTCTTTGAGTTTAAAATTGACTTTTCAAGCTCAAAACTAAACTTCTTCAAAACCAACTTTGAACCAAATGTTACTTGAAAACATTTCCACATTCACATGCTCGAACCAATTGATGAAAGCCATTTAAAACATTTTAACCACTCACCTCATTTCCTTAAGCAAAACAAGCAAAGCCGAATCAAGCCTCCTCACTTCCGGATTCGATCCCAAAGCTTTACCAATGCAATTCCTTGCTTCTAATCGCCTCAACACAAGTGAAATAACCTCGAATCAGTCCACAACACAACATAGCAAACCCGGAATACAATTCAACCATTAAACACTTGTTTTTTGAACCAAGAACAACCCCCAAAAAGCCATTCCCGAGCAGCCCCTTTGCACAGTCCAAAACTTGTGATTTTAACACATTTAACACTTCCAAATGTTTCCAAAACGATCCCCAACCAATGCCCTAACATCAACCCTCAATTTTCAACACAAACCACACCCAAAACTCAACTAAAAACCCTCCTAAAAACCCACCAAAACCCAAATTCGGGAATCTCAATGAAACTCTTTAAAAATTATATATGTTGGACCATTTGATTCATAAACACCATATCTAACAATGTTAAATCAAAATCTCAAGTTAAACACCATAAAGCTACCACTTTTATTAAAATCTCCCAAAAATCCAAATTCTAAAACATGGATGAAAATGAAAGTTACTTGTACTTTTGAAAAGAGGAAGGTGAGAGCAAGTCGAAAACGTGTTTACCTTTCAAAACCGAGCCAAAATGAGGGAGAAAGGAGGTGGGAAAGTCTCTTGGAGAAAAGCTCCTCCTTTGTCGTGGGAAAGGAAAAATGGAGAGGGAGGAAGATGACAACATTTGTGTTTTAAATTAAAAGTGGGGGGTTTTAATTTAGAAGACCAAATATTTACACAAATGCCATTAATGAATGGCTATTGGGCTTGGTTTAAAGATTGGGTCCAACACCTTTATTTTATTTGCAAACAAAACCGAACCTTTATTTTATTTACTTAAATTATAAAACCGAACCCGAATATTATTAAAACATTATTTTCACCCGACCCCTAAACACGGGTGTTACACCGATACCATATAATAAATTTTCCTTCCTATCACATCATCAATTGTCCCTAACCAATAGTATTATTTCAAATAAAAATTTGTTTCATATCGTTTATAATTATCTTACAGCTCACTATTAATTTGGTTTTGTTCCTTAATGCCCGATCAAGGTACTGTTATTCTATTGCATATATTCTCTTTATTGGCCGACGTTTAGATTTTGAGCAACAATAAATTTTTTCCCAAAAAAATGACTGGAAAAAAGAAAGAAACATATATGATATGGGATGATAAATGAGGAAGATGCTTGGTTAATAGAAAATATTTTTTGTTTTTGTTTTCGGTTTTATAATAATTAAAAAGCATGTTTGGTTAATTGGCATATAGATATTTGTTTTCACAAATGAAATAGTGAAAATGTGTTTGGTATCTATAGTTTTTCAAAATAGAAATGAAAAATAGTTATTAAATAATTAAAATAAAATATAATTAAAAAAATAATAAATAAGTAAAATAGGACTAAATACACCAAAGTTTTAAAAAGATTTCAATACAGGTTAATTTTTATTTTTAAAATATTGTTTTCATATTTTTGCACTTTCCTAAAACCTTTTTAATGAAAATATCATTTTAATATTTAATTTTTAAAAAAAAATATTGTTTTCATTTTTTAATTTTACAACTAAATACGTTTTTTCACTATTTTTCATTTTCTAAACAAATAAAAATGAAATTAGGTTTCATCCTCTACTACCAAAAGAAATTCTCTTTGATTTACTCCAAAACGAAAAATACTATCCTTTGTTTTCCCCTTAAAAGTAATTAAAACTTTTTTAAGATTTATAGAATATAAAATTTCTTGAGAAATTTTTACATTTGTGCACGTTATTACGCTTTTAAAAAATGGGTTTTTAATAGCCTAAAGGTGATTGCAAGGTAGTATACGTTCATATATATTTTTAATTTTTAGATAATACACACATTGTAAACAGAACAATTTAAACTCAAATATTCTAAAATAAACATCGTTTATTTTTTTCACTATAAAATTTTTGAGAAGTATGGTTTGTACATATAAGTATGTGACATTACTATCCAAAAGTGCCATGAGAAGTTACAATGTATGTTTTAAAATTCTTTTGAAGAGTTTGACTACTTAATTATTATTTTATTTACATTCATGTAAACCGAATCAGTATCTTTGAAAATGTGATAAAATTGTAAAACATAAGCTGATTTAAGATAATTCAAGGAATAAATAGTGTGATTGTTTGGTAGCATTTGTTCTTTATTCTCGGCCTTTTGAAGGAAAATACACTGAAATAAAAATTGTCTGTCTTTTTTAGTGCCCCATGTATGCTTCATACTAAAAATATTAAGTTTATATGTTAGGGTTAAGGTTAGGGTTTAGAGTTAAAGTTTAGGGAATTAGGGGTAGATTGTATTTTATGGCTTAGGCTTTATGATTTAGGATTTAGAGTTATGGCTTGAAAATTAATTTTTTAGTGTTGGGGCACCGAAAAGAGGTAGAAAATTTTTGTCCCGCACATCGTACAAACAAGCTGCTCGAATACGAATCTCTTAAGGAGAACAACGCTCGTGCAGACAAACGAACACGAGTCTCCTATGAATAACAATGCTCGTATTACTAGTGAGACCATTCAATGAGATCGGATTGTAGATTAGTTGGAAACATAGCAAACGTGTACATTAGGGGTGTTCATGGTAGGTTAACCATACCGTTTAGCTTAAACGGTTGGTTAACCGTTATAGTGGTTATTATTCGTAACTTAACCGTTACTAACCGTTAAGAAATAGTTAACCATTATAGTTGGTAATCGTTAAGGAACACATCGGTTACATGTTAACCTGTAACCTATTACGATTTTCTTTTTAAATGTACATTATTTTTTTTAGAATAATAAATACATCTCTCTGATAAATATTGTATTAATTTTTTTTAAAATAACTTAAATAGAGAAATTTTAAACACAAACTTTATACTTAGTTAAAATAAAGTATCTATTGATTGTACATCATTTTCGTAGGATCAGATGTGGGTTCAACCGCTAGAAATGTGCCTATAAAAGAACGATACGAAAGCGAGTTCCATTAAAGCTGTGGGGGATTGCAGATCCGACCATAAGAACAATTATTTCAAAGGATATGGACCGATCGAAATTCAAAGACAATACCCAAAAATAAATGAAAAGGAAAGATAGAAGAATCATAGGGGCTATGGTCCTTTTTGAACAATGTTTTAGGACCACAGTTTCGTTAGGTAAGGAAACAATTAGCTGCCCCTTCATGGTGCATGCAGGAGGCTTACATGTGTCGCAGTTTCGTTATGTGCCCAATGCCTATGGCCATGGCTCTAGACTTTAGACAGAATCTTCGTATATTTCGTTGTTCCTCCTTTTAATTCCATACTTCCTTTAGCCCTTGCTAGTTACTTCAACTATATCTTTAGTGTTTCGTAGGGAGGATTATGTTTTAGTTTGGTTAACATCTTTTGAAAGTTGTGAATTTGAATGTGTTTATAAGTAATTGTGGATTTAAATTGTTGTTACGGTTGTATTTACGATAGCGTTATGTTTATTGTGGTTGTGAATATAAAAGATGATATTGTGATTGCTATGAATATTACGGTCGTGATTTTTTTGTAAAAAATAATGGGAATAATTGCATGTTATTACCACAATTGGTCGTTACTTGTTAAATTGTGGCCGCAATCCACCGCTATTGGTGTAATTTCGTTTCACACTACTATTTTCGATAATATCGATTTCGAACGATACCGCTATTGTTATATAACAACCACTATTATGGTCGCTTACCTTTATTTAAATCCTTGTAAGTAATTTTCTTTAATTTAGGTGTTTAACGTGGAATTATGAATAGTTTATGTATTAGATAGAGGAGTGTAATTTGTTTTACACAAGTATGTTTATTTTTAAGCTTAAATTTCTAACCTTACAATCCTAAAAATTTAACTATAAACCTTAAACCCTAAACCCAAAATATTAAACTCTACAACTTAAAGTCTTAACTTTTAAACCCTAAATGTTATGTATGACAGTAGGTTTACGAGATGCAGGAGAAATGTGGAGAAGAAATAGATTAAGGAAGAAGAAAACAAGGTTTCTAGGGTTTTTCATAACCATTTTTAGCTCACAGCCCGAGCTATATAAGCAAGAAAGAAACACATGTCCTAGTACAGGACAAAATCTGTTAATCCACGTGGCGCCTTTCGCTCCCTGCTCCCTTTGCGCGTTGTTGGTGTATTCCCGACCAGGGGAATATCCTGGGCCTCACTTGTAGGAGCCGCCACAGGGCCTGCAGTAGGTTGGGTTGTCTCTGATGCGTCTACAACATTACCCCCCTAACAGCGCAACCTTGTCCTCAAGGTTTGACGATGCGGTGAACAGTGGCAGCGGGGTAAACTGATGTAACGGTTGCCCGCGACAAAGCTTGAGCTGAGAGATGTGGAAAACTGGGTGAATACGTGCCGTTGTGGGCAGTTCCAAACGGTAAGCCACCGGTCCGATGCGTTGTGCCACCTTGTAGGGACCAAAAAATCGTGGAGTGAGCTTAGTGTGCTTGGCCAGTCGAAGTGAGAGTTGACGATAGGGTTGGAGGCGAATGAAAGCCCAATCACCGATATTCAATTCCACCTCGCGACGCCGCTTGTCGGCATGGTTCTTCATTCGCAGCTAAGCTAGAGCCAAATTTTGTTTAAGCTCTCGAAGGATTGTGTCGAGATCCTGCAATGCGGAGTCCACCTGAGGATTGAGAGAACCGCCTTCCACGTAAGATAGAAGCGTAGGAGGATCGCGGCCATACAATGCCCGGAACGGGGTTATTCCAGCGGACGCCTGGTATGCTGTGTTGTACCAAAACTCCGCCCAAGATAGGTATTGTTCCCATTTACGTGGTTCGTTGCCAGTCATGCAACGGAGATACATCTCCAGACAACGGTTCAGGGCCTCAGTTTGACCGTCGGACTGTGGATGGTACGTCGAGCTTAAACACAACTCTGTGCCCTGGAGTCTAGCCAATTATGTCCAGATGTTGCTGGTAAAGATCGGATCTCTGTCGCTCACCATAGAACGTGGAATGCCATGGAGTTTGACGACGTCGTGGATCAAAACCTTGGCCACCAATGGGGCATCATACTGAGCTGGTAGGGCAAAAAAGTGACCATATTTGGTCAACCGATCAACGACAACCAAGATAACTTCTTTACCGTTAGAGCGATGCAGGCCAGTGATAAAGTCCAAGGAGATATCTTCGAAGACCCGCTGCGGAATCGGAAGTGGCTGAAGAAGGCCTGCCGGCACCAGGTTATCACTCTTCATAGTCTGACACGTCTGACATTCGGAGACAAAACGACGAACATCCTTGCGCATCCCATTCCAGAAAAAATGAGCAGAAAACCGGCGAAAAGTACGAGAAATGTCAGCGTGGCCATCGATGGTCGAGCTATGGAATTCTCGTAGAAGGCGAGCACTGAGGGAACTTTCACTGGGGACCACAATGTGATTGTTGAAAAGTAAAAGCCCGTGGTTAGCAGTGTAGCCCGAAGGCGAGTTGCGACCCTCGGCGATATCTGTCAAAAGCTACAGCAATTTGGGATCATGCTGCAGAGCGATGCGAAGATCCTCCAAAATGCCAAACGTTGGACGAGAAAAGGCCAGCAACTGGGAGCTAACTTCTCTGGACAAGGTATCAGCCACGGTATTCAACTTTTCGGGACGATATTTAATCTCAAAGTCAAAGCCAATTAGCTTTGCCAACCATTGTTGATGCTCCGGCGTCTGTATAGTTTGCTGAGTTAATTCTCAGAGAGCTTTCTGGTCAGTGATTATCACGAAATGACGACCCATGAGGTACTGACGCCATTTGCCAACGGACTGAGTGATGGAATACATCTCTCGATGGTAACGGTCGATTGGCCTGTGTCAACACGGCCCCAATGCCTACGCCCGAGGCATCAGTTTCCACAACAAATTCCTTATCGAAATTCGGAAGACCCAGCACAGGAGCTGACGCGAGGGAGGATTTCAATAATTCAAATGATGTCTGAGCCGCCGGAGACCAACTGAACGTGTCTGAATGTTTCAACAGGTCCGAGATGGGAGCTGCAATTGTGGCGTACCCTCGGATAAATCGACGGCAATAACCTGAGATACCCAAGAATGCGCGAACATCACGAACTATAGTGGGTACAGGCCATTTTCGAATAGCCTCAACCTTCGAGTCATCCATGGCTAACCCTTCGCTAGAGACCACATAACCCAAATACTCTACTCTGTCCTGACCAAAAGAGCACTTCGAAGGCTTAGCTACCAACCCATGGTTCTTCAACATCTGCAGGACACTGCGTAAGTGATGAAGATGGTCCTGCCAATTGCCACTGTACACGAGGATGTCATCCAGAAAAACGAGAACAAATTTGCGCAAGAAAGGGCGAAAGATGGCATTCATTGTAGCCTGGAATGTTGATGGAGCATTGGTTAAGCCAAACGGCATAACCAGGAATTCGAAATGGTCGTCGTGTGTTCTAAAGGCAGTCTTGTGAACGTCCTCAGCACGGACTCTTATCTGGTGCTACCCTGCCAGTAAATCAAGCTTCGAAAAGAAACGAGACTTTCCCAGTTCATCAAAAGTTCATCAGCTGTCGGTATCGGAAATTTGTCTCGAATTGTGATCGTGTTGAGCGCCCGATAATCCACACAAAAACGCCACGTACCATCTTTCTTGCGAACCAGCAAAACGGGTGAAGAGAAGGGGCTCGTGCTCGGACGAATCTGACCAGCCTGAAGCATATGTTGCACCTATTTTTCTATCTCTGCCTTTTGGTAATGAGGGTAGCGGTAAGGACGGACGTTCACGGGCTTGCTCGAAGCATCGAGGTGGATGGCGTGGTCATGAGAACGCTGCGGAGGCAAGGTGCTGATCGGTTCAAAGACACTACTGAATTCTGTCAAAAGATCTCACAAATCCCTATATGTAGGTAAGGTGGTCGATGGCACTGGTTGCTCAACATGCAACCGAAAGAATTCAGCTATAGCTCCTGTTTCTGACAATCGACGAAGGGATTGAAGATGAATGGGATGTGGTCCAAGCTCAGTGTCACCTTGCCAGCAATGTTACTCAGTACCTTGCTGAAACTAGAAGGTCAAGGTGGCGAAGTTCATGGTGATCGGGCCTAGGGTGGCCATCCAGGCAACGCCTAAAACAACCTCAGCACCCTCGAGTGGAAGAATATAGAAGTCAGTGGTCAGCTCAGTACCTTGGACCAAAACTCTGACTTATCGGGCACAACCTTCATGCTGGAGACGTTGGCCATTGCCCACAAGAACCCTGAAGTTTGGGGCAGCGGATACTTGCAAACCCAAGTGTTTGGCAACACGAGATTGAATAAAGTTATGGGTGTTGCCACCGTCGATGAGAATTCGAACGAGATTGCCCTGAGTTTTTCCTTGGACCCGAAGTGTATTTGGGGTAGAGCAGCCAGCAAGAGCGTTGAACGAAACTGTGGAGTGCTCGTCAACGGGTGGAGGTGGAGTGTCGGTGTTGTCGGCTGCCGGAGGCATTTGGTCAACATCCTCAACGATATCGTCCAACAAAAACAGTTGGAGGGCTTTGCATTTATGGCCCGGCACGTAACGTTCATCACAGTAAAAACACAAGTCTTTGAGACGTCGTGCATGGGCCTCTGCAGAAGAAATTCGACGAACAGGTGGAGGAGAGGTTGAAGGTGCAATGTTGGGGTTTGATGGGGGAGGGCGACCAGGCTGCCCCTTTGGATCATGTGGCGTGGCATGTGGGGTTGGCAACAGTGGCGGAAGCTTGGAGGTTGAAAAGCGCGAAAAAAGAACGGCGATCGTGTAGACGAGCCTCGTGAAACCTCGCCAATGCCTGAACTTCCACCATTGATGTAGAACGATGGGCTAGAACTTCGTTCTTGATATCATTGCGAAGGCCAGAGGTGAAACAGTCCAAGAAGAACTTATTAGAGAGATTCGATGTTCGCAACGCTAAATCCTCAAAACGGGACTGATAATCCGCCACAGTCGTTGTCTGCATCAACTTAGCCAGCTACCCGACTGGGGATTCAATCTCCATGACGATGAACCGTTTGCGAATCGCATCAACCAAGTGAGCCCAACCTGCAAGCTGTCGTTGGCGCTGCATCCACCGAAACCACTTTTTCGTCGTGCCCGTCATTCGAAACGACGCCGTCGTGACTCGATGGTGGTCGTCCGTCCCATAAAAGTCGAAGAAGTCCGTCGCAGAAGAGATCCATTCCTCTGGATCGTCGCCATTAAAAATAGGCAACTCCACTTGTACTGGCTTTGGTGGAAATGGAAAGGCATCATCCGAGTCGGTGCGAGCCTTCGTTTTGCCATAGTGGAATGTGTTGTCGGCGGAAATCTCACCGTCGGCCGATGTCGTGGCGGAAGCTCCCAACTGGGCAGCGATGGTCTGAAGCTGTCGAGCCATTTCCTACAGTGTAACCTGAGTTGCAGCGTTCCATTTGTCTTGGTTGGCGGCATGGGTTTCATGGAAGGTTAGGGCCTGTTCATGGCGAGTGGCCGTGTCTTGCAGGGATCAGATGGATTCAGTGTTGTTTACCATGGTAGAGTAGGCAATGAAAGCACCAAATTGTTATGTATGACAGTAGGTTTACAAGATGCAGGAGAAATGTGGAGAAGAAATAGATTAACGAAGAAGAAAACAAGGTTTCTAGGGTTTTTCATAACCATTTTTAGCTCACAGCCCGAGCTATATAAGTAAGAAAGAAACACATGTCCTAGTACAGGACAAAATCCGTTAATCCACGTGGCGCCTTTCGCTCCCTGCTCCCTCTGCGCGTTGTTGGTGTATTCCCAACCAGGGGAATATCCTGGGCCTCACTTGTAGGAGCCGCCACCGGGCCTGCAGTAGGTTGGGTTGTCTCTGATGCGTCTGCAACACTAAACCCCTAAATAACTCCGCTTGTGGAAATTTTATTTTCTACTGCTAGTGTATAAGATAATAATTCATAAATAAAAAGTATAATTACAGTTATAGAACTCAACATTATTTATCGAAGAAATAAGACAATTACGTATTTTTTAGGGGTTAAAAAATAATTGTATCATATTAATTATCAATTCATTAATGTTTGCGAGGCCATGGCGGGGAGGATCTTCCGTAAGATGCATTTGTGGAAAGATCAGATGGTTATTCGGGTTCGGATATTCGATTAGTCTGCAAAGAAGCATGGTATGTATTTCTTATACATTTGTGGAAAGATCAGAAGGTTATTCAGGTTCAGATATTCGATTAGCCTGCAAAGAACACGAGACCAACAGCTCCTTTACATGCTCATCGTTACGGAGCGATGGCCGCTATGCAGACTATGGTAGTCGAATACTCGAATGATGGCGGCTGGCCACCCCGGCGAGCACTACATTGTCTAGTTAGAGCGAGTTTTGTCACAAATAATACGTGGAGAAAGCATCAACTAATTCCAAATTTCAATGATACTTCTTCATACCAAGAAGAAAAAATATCCAGAAACAAGCTTTCCTGCAACTTCAACAAGACAAGACAAGACCCCACAAAAAGTATAAAAAGGACCATTGTGCTAAATTACCGTCTAAAGAAGCCCATTTCCATATGGAATTCAACGATAACCCATCAAAGAATCAGCTGTCTTGCCAGATCTTGCATCAGTCCAAGCTTTGGCAATTGTTCTTTTCATTTCCTCATCCCCTTCCTCATACATATTCTGCAATTTACACAAATCGGCAGTAATTTAGACATTCGAAATTCGTTGTTAAAACACATGCCATGAATGATTCATGGAATAAAGTCATAAACTTTACCTTCATCAAGTCCATGATTCCGGCCATGGGATCTCGTTCTTTATCCAAATTCGGTTTCAGCTGTGTGAAAAAGAAAAATATTATTAGTGCAGTTTAATGGCGAAAATAAAAACATGAAAGTAAGCTTGCATAGGGTAATCTAGGCAATTACCTTGTCCTCCTTGTAGTGCAGATCAGACCAGTTGCCTTTAGAAGCTTTGAACAAAGTGAAGATGACTCTTGTAGGCTTAACTATCACTTTGCACTTCTCCGGTTCGATTTCCTTGTTCAATTTTGGAATAGCACATCTATAGTTTTTGCCTTGAACATCGTGGAATTTAACATCGAATGACATCGGCTTGAAATCTGCCTGGATTTTCTCCTGTTCAACTCCTTCCAGAAAGACATATATCTGTTGTATAAACACAGCATCAGCCCAAAAAAACCAAGGTCGAGAATGCAATGGTAATGCAGAATAAATACTGCTCACAGATTTGAAGACAAATCTAAGAAGCTGCTAAGGGCGTTAATTGTTATCGAGTTCGAGAGAATCGAAGCTCAAATTTGATTTGAAATAACATTTGAATAAATTAGGTAGATTAACCTCTAAGTTTTCATAAAATAGGATGACCAAATCCAACAAATGAAAAAAAAATCAAAGAAACTAACTTCTCAAATAAATAATTAGACCAAGATTTTAGGTTAAATAAGCCAATGGATTATTTGTCTTTTCAGGTAGCAAAGTTGGGGATTTGATATTTTCTACTAGGGGCTGATGGGGCGGTCGCCGCCTGCAAATTTGATATTCATATATGATTTAGAAACTATTTTCTATTGTCTATTGCGCCCCTTAAAATTTTATAAGTTCGCCCCTAATGTAAAGTCCTACGTTGACTGATGAGAAATGTTATAAAACATTAAGAACATCAAAATTCCCTACCTTGACTTTATCGTTATCTTGATCCCAGCTGAACGAGGCGAGTGTAACGTAACTCAGTGCTGAGTTAACCGGAGCCTTTGCCGAGGTTGCAATGGGAGTTGGAATTTGTTGAGCAGCAGCGGGAGAAGCTGCATTTGCATCTTCTTTTAATGTCTGCAACAGAAAGAACTCAATAAAAATCCATTGAATTTCAAAATTGGAACAATAAGCAAAAAAATATGAAATCATCTACACTGCAAAAGCAACCCAGAAACTGAAAATCATCAGAATATCTAAACTAGATTCAATACGAAGACTCGAATCAAAATAACAAGAACCCATTTCATTCGAAACATCAAAATTTCAATATCCAAAAAGAAGAGGGGAAAAGGAAAAACCTTTTCCAAGTTTCGAATCTCAGAGGAAATAAGAGATAGAATACGCGGCCTCTTAGCGATGCTTTGAAGTTGCTTAAGCTCCGCCAAATCCAGCGCCGTTTCTTCCGCCATTCTTTCCCAAATCACTTGCTCTTTGATTCTGGGGTTTTAGAGCTTTTTTTTTATCGGAGGGATTTAGAGATACTAGAACCTTCCGGTAAAGTCCAAGAATTTCCAAGAACATGGGGTTTTTTTAATGATTAAATTACACTTATGGTTAGTTATGTTTGTGTAAATTTCTTTTTTCACCACTAAAGTTTAAAATTATGTTACGATAATTTATAGGATAAACTGTCTATTTAGCGCCTCATTTATTCTCATGTTTTTATTTTGGTCATTCAATTAATATTTTTTGCTAAAATGGTATATAAAGTTACGTTTTTGTTTCTATTTTGGTACCCACGGTTAAAAAATTAACGGCAAAGTTGATGTGTCACCATATAATTATAAGTGACAAAATTAAAAAAAAAACACGCCAACTTTGCCATTAGTTTTTAAATGGCAAGTTACCGAAATAAAAGCAAAACATAATGTTAAGTACCATTTTGTGAAAAATATTAGTTGGGTGACAAACAAAAACATAAGAATAAATAAGGTACCAAATAGGTAGTTTACCCTACTTTATCATTTATTACAAAACGGTCACTAACCCTATCAACGGGGCCGGCATTGAGTTTTGGTTGGCTAGGGCTGATTTGAAAAATTAGCATAAATCATAGTTTTAAATTGCGATTGTGGTCGTATTTACAGTTATGATATGTTTATCGTGGTTGCGAATATTTTAGATGCTATTTCAGTCACTGTGAATATCGTGGTTATGAATTTTTTTAATAATATACACTATTGTGGACATAACGGTTGCAGGTATCGTGGTTTCAAATGGTGATGCTACCGCCATACAACGATTGTTGTTGTGGTTGCATACCGTTATTTAAATCATTATCTCTATTAGCAAGTAATGCAAAAAAAAATTAAGAGTAGGTCCATAATAACAAGTATTGAAAAATCGGGCTCTTAATAATAAACATTGATAAAAAAAATGAATTTTAAGAGTATGACCATAATAACAAATATTGAGAAAAATTGAGCCCCTAATAACAAGTATTAGGGGGAAATTGAATTTTAAGGGTAGAATCCTAATAATAAATGTTGAAGAAAAAAATATCCCCTTATTAACAAATACTGAAAAAATTGGGCCCTAATAATAAATATTAAGAAAAAATTGAACTCTTAACAACAAATATAATTCGAAAAAAATCATAAACATGCAACTTTCTTGAGCGGTGAGCCATAGACGGGTGACGTTATTGCCCTGGCCCAACGACGGGCTTGCCTATCAATTTTTCGCATATCCAATTTAACCTTAATTTTATATCTATACCAATTGGATTGAATCAAAATAAAATTCGGGCCACACACTCTAACACACAGACACACTCTTTTATTTTTCTTATTACATTATTGCTTGAAGATTCTTCTGCAGTCATGGAGTGTATCAATTTGGCTCCTTTGGCGAGATGGATGGCAGGTTTGGTTTTATTTTAGCCTTTTCTTGCTGCACAAGTTTTTATAAATGTGTTACAAAGTTGCTTACTATAAGGTTGAAAGGAGAGCTTCCTATGATCTTTGCGAGGAACCATACTACTTTCTTAAAAGGCAGGGTCCTCGTTGAAAATGTGCTTTTTGTTCGGGAACTTGTTCGAGGTTTCGGTCGGAATTATCTCTCCCCTCGCCCCTCGGTGTTCGATAAGTGTATATTTCCCTTATGATTGGGATTCATGTGCTGAAAGGTGCAAATTTGTGGGATGTGCAGCCTTTTCCAACCCACAGTTGGCTTGCTTTGCTGCAAGCAGATGAACAGGCTGCCAACAATTGATCCTATTTCTTCTTGGAACCTCGGAAGAAACTCCTCAAGCTATGGGGTCTTTTGCTGCAAGCAAATGTTCATAGGGAAGGTACATTTTCAAATTCACATCTGCACCCACTATTTATTTTGGTACTCACCATTCAACTTGTACCCGTTAAACCTTTCAGCCAAACAACCACTAATATCAAATATAACGAAAAAATCATAATGATCATATTATAAGGCACTCCCTTTTCATAATCCTATGGTTTACAGAATAGCTCGTGAACTTATCCCTGAATTTATAATGATCTAAAATCTATATGGTGGGTAGTGGGTGGACGAATATAGGATGGACAAAGTCTCAAATTCATCACCTACTCACTACCTACTGTGTGTATGACTGTTGACATCCACACTCATCCACTACCCACTAAATTTATTCTTATACCGGTCCCAACTGAGACGACGCGTGCGGTGTAGAATCTATAAAATTATACCAGTCAAATGTTCCTATTTCTTCTTGGAACCAGCATATGGATACAACTTCCATTTCCATAGTACCAAACTACCAATCCATGTAGAAAGGATCGAATCTTACTTGATACCCATCACTTAACTCGTACCCGTTAAACCTGTCAGCCAAACAACTACTAATATTAAACATAATGAAAAAATCATAATGGTCATATTACAAGGCACACCCTTTTTATAATCCTATGATTTACATAATAGCTCGTGAACTTATCCCTGAGTTTATAATGGTTTAAAATTTATATGGTGAGTAGTGGGTGGACGAATATGAGGTGGATAAAGTTTTAAATCCATCACCTACTCACTACCCACGAGTCCACGACAGATATGACTGTTGACATCTACACTCGTCCACTAAACTTATTCTCGTACCGTTCCAACCGAAACGTATGCGGTGTAGAATCTACAAAATTATACCAGTCAAATTATCATATTTCTTCTTGGAAGCAGCATATGGATACAACTTCCATTTCCATAGTACCAAACTACCAATCCATGTAGAAAGGATCGAATCTTACTTTTCCATAAGAGCATCTTCCTCATTTGTGCTGAAACCTATAAAGTTCATCTTTAAGAAAAGCATTACAAGTCATGACTCAGAGAGATTATTTCTTTAAAATAACATGCAATTTGAGTATTTTGACCCCTTTTTTAGAAATCAAAGAGTGGGTGAAACCCAAGCTTTTGCCATTGTTTATAAAGATTTCCATCTTTAACATTGATTTTATTATAAGAATTTAGTACTATAAAAGAAAGATCATATGGAACTCCACCTCATGCAAAGCATCGGCAATGTCCTTGGTCAGATTGGTCTTTTTAACAAAGTTTTTGACTCTTATTTATCGAATGAGAATGTTAGTGAGACTCGAACCTTAATATTTATAAATGTATTAATGAGTATTTAACCAATTGAATGGTCTATATTGACATTCTTATCTTCTAGTTATTCAATACCAAAGGCAAAAATGAAGAAGATAATTTATTTAATGCTTGGTCATTATTTTTCCGAAAAATTATATCATAGGCCTGACTCGTCACGTCATTTATGGTTCAACTAATAAAAATCTTCCATTTCATTAATTTTTTATGGCATCTTTTTACCAAGTGAATCTTCACTCATATTTACTGTAAATTAAATTAAAAACACTTTTTACCAAGTGAATCTACACTTGATAAAAAAAATGACATGAAAAATTAATGAAATAATTTTTATTAATTGAGACTATGAATGACGTGACGAGCCAGACCTATAATATAATTTTTTTTCTCTTTTAACATCTATCTTTTAAAAATGGATACAATGATAATGAACCATGTGTAGTAAGTGTAATAATGATAATATCAGCTTTGATTTGCTTATAAAAGAAATCAAAATTTAAACCTAGCATTGATGAAAAATTCACCCTTGTAATAATTGAATATTCCCCATTGCTATAACAAAAACCAGGGGCAAAATATAATTTTTATGTTAGGAGGTGAATCTATAAAAATTTAGAAGGCGGACTTATAAAATTTTAGAGGGTCGAAAATAGATTTTCAATAAAAATAGACAGAAATTTTCTAAAAATTTTATAAATCATATACGAAATTCAATATTTCATGGGGAGACCGCCCCCACCAGCCCATTCGATCCATTCCCGAGCAAAATGTCAATTAATTAATGTGGGAAATTATGATTAATTCCCACACCAATAGTTTAGGTCCTTTAGGAGAATACGCAAAAACAAGGATATAGCTATTAATTGAATCCCATACCCTAAAATTTATAGGCTAAATTTTAAATTTTAAATTATAATTAAAACCCTAATCTGTGAAACTTTGCTTCGTATAATATCATCTTTTCCCCTCATCTAAAATTATAATTAAAACCCTAAGTCATGTACATTAAATTATGAACCTAAATTTTAAATTCTAAAATACTAAACTTTAATCTCATAAACACTAAAATTTAATTTTAATTTATATAGCTTAAAATTGTCGAGTTTATATAAACTAAAATTTATAAAATTAGTGTAAACTTACCTCATTTTGCCGACATTGATATAAACATAAAATAAAGCACAAGTGGTTTTCTTCCTTTTTTATTTATTTTTCCCTTTATTGACCTTGGCTTACTGTTTGTAATGAAACTTATGGTCCCTAAATTATTCACCTGTCAACATCTTAAAGTTTAATCAGAAATTGAGAAAAATAAGATATTTTTAATTTAATCCTTTTTGAAATTGATATTATTAGGCCTAATTTGAAATTACGTGCTAAAAGACAATGTAACATGTGACTTCTAATCCTGTGGATTGATTTGTTAATGTATGCATCAAATTTTATTTCAACTATTTATGATATTTCTTTTTAATTAAACCATGAAACTGTGTGGAAAATTAGATTGGATTAAATTAAAAGGCTTTGATAAATATTTTAAACCCTTAAATTAATTCATTTGCTTAATTTCTTTTTTGACCATTTCTTATAATGTTAACCTTAAATTATTTTTTCAATGTTAATCTTAAATTATTTTATATTTTAATCGGTTATTGATAAATAAAAACTGAATCGACTGAACCAATCAAACGCATACCTCCAACCTCAATTCAGGACTAAGATATGTCACTAGTCCTAAAGAAAATTGAAAGTAATACTTACAGACCACACACTAAACAGAATTGTCGGATTAAAGTGTAAAATTTGATATTTATCATAGTACTAATAAGTATTCAACTAACTAAATCAACACATAAATACTCATAAAGAGTATATATAGGCCCAAAGAGCTCCGGCCCCGGTTAAAAATCTTAAATATTTGATATTTTTGGTTTATTGTAATTTAGCCCATGTAAAAAAATAAATGTTTAATTAAAAAGACCTTATTTCATTTTGGTGAAAATAGATAATATCTTAACCTAATAAAATGCAAAAGTAACATCACCTAAAGAAACATATCTGGTTCAAGACCACTAAAGAACCTCCATAGGAGGTGTAGGAAAAAAAATTCAAAATCAATAATGCCAATCTTCGCTAACTTAGTCGGTCGGTCCGCCACTCGATTTATATCCTGGGTAAAAAAATTTATTAAATATTTAATCAAGTAGGGGTTGAAATAAAAAATGATGGGTCTATACTCTAAAATGTTTTAGTTTAATAATAATTTAAGTCTTTATAAGTTTAAATATAAGATAAATTAGGTTTTCTTTCTTGAATTTTTAATTTAAATACTTGTCCTTGAATTTTTTAAATTCAATCTTTTAACCACTCCTATTGTTCGATCCTGACTAGAGGTGGCAAACGGGTCAATCAGTTCGGGTTCAGTTTGGGTCATTTCGATTTCAGTTATTTTGGGTCTAATACCATTCGATTCAGATTCGGTTCGGTTTAGTTCGGCTCGGTTCTATTGTGCTTCAGGTCATTTCGGGTCGGTTGATTTTCGGTTCAGTTCAATTTTGGGTCAACGGAAGATCAATCTGTTTTAATCAAGTTTTTAGGTTGGTTTGTTTTTTACACCCTTTATATGGCTTTATAAAGCCAATATATTTGATTTTTCGGTGAGCTGTGTGGTTCTTCATATATCATCTTTCTTTATTTCTATTAATATCTTTTATTTATTTCAGGTTGTCTTCGGTTCGGGTCCATTCGGTTCGGGTCTATCGATTCGGGTCTATTTCAGTTCAACTAAAAATTAGTTCATTTTCGATTCGGTTTCAAATTTCGGGTTAAATTTCAGATCATCATGTTCGGTTCGATTTCGGGTCTCGGGTCAAGTTTAACAGGTCTAATCCTGACCACGTCCCTGCACATATATAAAGGAAATTTTGATAGTGGGTGCATGTGCACCACGTTGGGTGATGTAGGAACGAGAAGACCATCGATCCCTATCAACATTAGCCATGTCTGAGCTTACATTGTCTCCCCCATACACCTCTTAATAGATAAAGGACAACCAAAAAGAGAACCCCAAACAAAAGCTCCTTTGTGAGAAAAGGGATGGCATATTGTGACCAATGCTGACGGTTGTTTGGCCGGAGGGAATAAAGTGGCCACCCAATTTCTGGCTCTGGGATTCAAGATTAAACAACCAAACAAAGCTTAAACTTTTTCATTATCCCATCTATTCTTTTCATCAACTTTTCTTATTATATTTTGGGAGAGAAAAAGATAAGGGAAAGAAAGCAAAGAGAAAGTTAACAGTTATGGATTCCACGTCCAAAAGTGTACCAAAGAAAGCTTTTCTTCGCAACCAAATTATCAAACTCGAATCGTTGAATTACTCAATCTGATATTTATAATCATTGATTCTGATTGAAACTGATGTTGATATAGTTGAATCGAAAGAAATACAATGGGATTTGCTTACTCTAGGAAATTACAAATGATAAAAACTATATATATATTCTTCAACATGATCAACAATAAATCAACACAATTCACAAAAGGGTATGTTTTGAAATTATACCCATTTGATCATAATGGTGAATTCGATCCATTTGTTGAACTTGGTTTATGTTGAAAATGAAACAATCATCAAACTTGGTGGTCTTGTGGAAGGATAAATTGACCCAATTTTTTTTTCCTTACCAAATGGTAATATTTACATGCGGTCTCCATTTTGCTTTAATGTTGTCTTGGTAAAACTTGGACAGCCAGCAAATACACAAACATCCAATACACCAAGCTTTGATATCCCAATCTTTCTGCCTGTTTCACAACATAGTTGCTCATGAACATTTTATTGAGTTATAATAAAGTATATCGAAAAAGCGCAGATGAATTTTGTCAGCCACATCCTAGTACGACATATGGATGAAAAAAATCACATCATTAATTAATTATTCAATCATATCAAATTGTCTTGTGTTATTATAAATTTTTATCACGATTAATTAAGTGACATAATACTATCACTTTTTTAAAGAACAAAATTTTTATTTTAAAAAGGTATAATGTAAAAAAAATGCCCCTAACGTTTGACTGAATAGTTATTTTGATCGTTTTTTTGAAACATTTTAATTATCAATATTTCACTTTGGTTCAAAATGGTTCTTCCATGGATGAAAACTATCAGTTAAATGACGATAAACAACTTGAAATGACTTGACAGAGTGACACGTTATCAGAAAAATAATTTTATACTTTATATAATTATATAAAAAAATTGACTATTATGTCATTCTGTAAAGTCAATAAATTCGTCAATCAGCGTGCACTGCCATGTAGGTTTGTCGCGTCATTTCAAGTCATTTAATGTTAGTTGACTAAGACCAAAAAAAAAACATAGAAGGTTAAAATACTTTAAAAAATTAAAATAACTATTCTATGGGTATTTTTTTGACATTATAATTTTTAAAAATAAATGCGACAATACCACGTAAGCAAATTTTGACATTAACTCTATATACATTGAATGTTTCCCCCTCCTATCCTATGCTATACAACATCTCATTTCCCCTTTTTGTTTGATAAGTTTAGTTTCATGTAAATGGTATAAGAACTTAAAAGTTAAAACAAGAAGACAAAAGCTATGGTTTTACCTTGTCTGCAGAGGATGTAAGGAAAAAAGAAGATGCTGATGTGGATGTGGATGTGGATGTTGATGTTGATGTTGATGAAGTTGTGGACAAGGCAGAGAGTCCCACATTGTAAGCAATGGTTCCATCTGGTTCTAAAAGACCGTAGTTCCTCTCCGATGTCGGTCCGGGCTTCATATCCTCATTGAACAAAGCAAACAAGTACACTTCAAGCCTAGTGTTTGGTCTCAAGGGTGTCCCCTCTTTCCTCATTTGCCTCCTAAGCAAATTCCTGTTGTAAACGGCTGCATTCGCCGGGGTCGCGCCTACTTCATCGGGGTCCCCTTTCGACGGCCAACCCGTCTCCGACACCCGAACCTCGATTCCACTATAACCCAACCTAAACATGGCGTACACGACAGCATCTACCTGAGCGTACAACATGTTGTCGTAGTGTAGCTTGGTGTAAGGGTCGACCATGCCCGGATTTTTGTTGAACAGGACATAGTCCAAGGAAACATTGTCCGGGGCATCTTTGTAAGCGAAATAAGGGTATGCATTGATCCAAAACGGGGAGCCGGTGCTCGACAGGAACTGAAGATATTGCGACATGATCTCCGAGACTTCGCTCTTGAAACATCCGGCCGATGGAGGGAAAGATTCTTGAAGAACAGCCAATGAATTCGGTGTGGAAACTTGAATGTACTTGTCTAGTCCTAATTGAACTAAAGCATCATGGATGCTGACCATGGCCGGGACGAGATATCCGATAAGGGACGTGTCGTCGTCGGTGAACACTTCGTTCCCGACCGCGATCTCGGTGATCTTCGTGGCCGGGAAATAAGGCTTGACGTGGGTGCTCACCCATTGAAGTGCTTGTTGGGGATCCATTACCACGGCTAGCATTTGGTTTTCAACCGTGACAATGAGCTCAACGTTGGAGTTGGCGAATGTTGTCAGAATTTGAGGATTGGTGTCGTAAATTTTCGCTTTTGTGATCTTAAGGGAACTTAACAGATCAAGAACCTTGTCGGGTGGTGGCAAATTGCTGCCAACTTGACCATAATTGATGCCTAATGAAACAACTCGTAACATACCATAATCTGTAAAAACATAGACAAAAAAAACACATTAGAGATAACGAAAAAAAAATCGCGATGTAGTGGTAAAAGATTTGTATTATTAGACTCGTGTTCGAATCCGGACAACCCTAATGAAAAAAATAAAAGCAGGAGTACCTGAGAAACGTAGAGAAAGGAGAAGAAAAACAAAGAGGGAGTGCATTCTTTTCTTTGCTTGTTTGAGCTTTGATTTGGAGAGATTTTGGTTGTGCCTTTGTCACCTTAGATGGGTGTTTTTAAACGACACGGTTGTTTTGCCATGTCTTTTGATTTGGGTTTTGGACTAGCTTGTCTCTTTCCAACGCACGCCAACTTCTTACAATTTCCTATGGGGTTTTATCATTATTACACAATTGCCCCCATCCACTTGCTTCATACAAAAGGAAAGCTAAAATCCCACTAATGGTTAATTAAATATATTTTACTTTCGGATGGAAATCGACTACCCTTTAATTATGCTCTCATTAGTGCTTCTGATTTAAAATAGCGAGTTTAGGGTTTAAGGTTTAGGGTTAGGGTGTAGGGAATTAGGTGTAGGGTGTATTTTTTAAGGTTTAGAGTTTAAGATATGAAATTAGGGTTAGGGCTTAGAATTTAATTTTTAGGTATTTTTTAGTATGGGGCATATAAGGAGGCATGGTTAGGGGCAAGAGATTTTTACTATTTATTTTCTACCTCTTTCTTTTAATACGAGACTAAAATAAGAATCGAAATCTTATACTCCTTTCGGTGCCCTTATATATGTTTCTCTTTAAAAAAAATTAGACATGGACTATGTTTGGTAAACAGTTTTTTAAGCTAAAATTAGAGGTTTGGAGCATTTTTAGAGGTTTGACCAGTTAAATCCACTAATTTAGATGTTTGGTAAATAGTGGATTGTAATAGCGGATTGAGGTGAAACCTCTCATTTTGAAAAAGTCCATTTTAGGAGCGTTTTGAGTTAGAGATTTGAATAAAATACTTGTAAAGACTATTTTGTCCTTGATAATTATAATTTTTTTCTAAATAACATGAATTTGAATAACTAATAAAATTAAAAAAAATAATTTCTTAAATAAGAAATTATTTTTATCGGCAAGTAAGTGTGATTTTATTGAAAATAAAAAATTCATATATAGATTAATATATACATTTAAATTTAATAATTATTAAAACTATACTTAAAAAGAATTTCACAAATAAAAAATAATATATACATTCTTCGTATATGCTTAGTAATGATATTAAAAAATAATTTTCATAATCCAATTAATATTTATAGATACAAAATATTAATAACTAATAAATTATTCAAATAGGTACTAGATATAATCATATCCTTAAATGTCATTTTGTTTGTTTAAAGAATTAAACAACTATCAGTTAATTTTACCAAACACTTCTATACAATCAGCTAATACAATCCGTTAGTCAAATCCGCTAATGCTATCAACTAATGTAATCCGCTATCAGCTATCCTCTAATTGCCAAACAAGCTCATAGAATTTAGGGTTAATGTTTAAGGTTAGGATTTAGGATTAGAGTTTAGAGAATTAGATTTAAGGTGTATTTTTTAGGGCTGAGGGTTTATGGTTTAAGATTTTAAAATTAGAGTTATAACTTAAAATTTAATTTTTTAGTGTTGGGCATAAAAAGAAATACCGAAAAAGATAAATGTTTTTTATCCCTAAATAGTTACATATGTTGAGGAATTGGAGGGTCCCTAAATTCAATGGTTAAATTGTTCTATAGATCATTGTATTATAATAAAAAGTGATTAATAGTTTAATACTAGAGAAAACTGGATTGAAAGGTCGCCCTTATATAACCCAGTTTGATATAGTTGATCAATGAGTTTAATACCAATAATTAAACCAAAAAAATTTGTGTATATATATGTCCCAAAACAAGCAAAAATGTCACACATATAACTAGGGGTGGGAATTGTCGGGTACCCGGGATTCGGGTACCCGGAAAACCGGGTACCCAGTTCGTCCGAGTACCTCTTTAAACGGCCCGTGTCCCGGCCCATTAAATCCGGGTACTCAGGATTCGGGTACCGGGTACCCGGTTCATATTTTTTTTATTTTAAAATTAAAATAATCATATGTTAAACACAAAAATATTTAAAAAAAAATTAAACTTAAAAGAATATAATACAAACATAGAAAAAATATAGGGATTTAAACTTAATTTTAGAGTGAAAATATTAAGAAACCTAAAATAAAAATATAATTTTAAATATAAAAAATATATATTAAATTTTATCGGGTCGGGTCGGGTACCCGGTAAGGAAAAACTCTCGGCCCGTGTCCCGGCCCGTGTCCCGGGAAATTTGCCGGGTCGGGTACCCGGCCCGGTCGGGTATTTTTTTTCGGGAATTACCCGATATTTTTGTTTCAGGTAGTCGAGTTTTCGGGTCGGGTCAATCGGGTCGGGTATTTTCTCCCACCCCTACTTATAACAACTAAAAATATGATATAGTATGTTCACTCAAATCAACTACTGTTATATTTGTCAATAATCTTTAAAGCAAGTGGTTAAAGTATTCAGTTGATATCCTCTCATTTTCTTTAAGTTATGAATTTTAAACTCATTAGGAGCAAATTTTCTATTTTCCTTATCTTACGTAGAAATTGTAAAAAAGAAAAAGTACTATTGTTACTTTTAACCGATGAATAGGGTTGTAAAAATTTAAAATTTTAATGCTATAATGGGTCAGGTGAACATATCACGCCACTAAAAAAAAATCATATCATATTTTACATTAATGGCATGCTACATCATTTAATTAAGTCTTTATAAAAGCAACCGTTTTTCTTTCGGTTATTACAAAATTTGTTCATATTTCTAATGTACGATACATTTTATTATTTTAAAAGTATTTGGACCAAAATGTACATTGCGTTAGTACAAGGATATGCACAATATTTTTACATAAAGTCAAGTTGATTTTTTTTAACATAACATAAAGTCAAGTTGATTTGAAAATTAATAGTCATCAATTAAATGAAATGATGATAAGCATATTCTAGTTTAGTCTAGCCAATATGCTTAGATGATGAGCGAATTCAACTTTAAACCAATCCAATCAAATTATTTTGTGTATTTATAAAGCAAAAAGATTTACTTTGGATATAATCCATTTGAAATTAAAGTTATAGCCTAATATTTCCGTTACTTGACCAATGTATGTGTATTCTTATAATATGATATATGGTGTGTACATTGATAATTTGTCCGGACACTAGAATTCACTAGTGGCCCTGAATCCGACAAGTCACGCATTTTATGTACACTAGTAGTTTTAATGGAAAAATAATAATATTTAGGAAAATTTTACAACGTGCGACGAATACCACTAGACATCATTAAATTAATTAATAAAGATTTAAAATTTTAAGGACTCATCATACAATTAATAATTAATTTAAAAAATTCAATTAAATTATTTTTATATATTAAAATTTTATTTTTTTTAATAAAGATAAACTACATATTTAGTACCTCACCTGTTTCAGTATTTCTATTTCTGTAGTTTTAATTATTTTTTATAAAGATTGGGGTCAAATTAAAATAATATTTAAATAATGAGGGTTCAATTTAAATACTGAAATAGGTGAGGTACTAAATATATAGTTTACCCTTATTAAAAAATAAAATTTTAATATATATATATATAATTTAATTGAATTTTTAAAGTAATTATTAATTATTTGATTAGTTCTTGAAATTTTAAATCTTTATTAATTAATTTAATGGTGTTCAACAGTGTTCAGCACTAGTGATGTTCAGCGGTGTTCGTCGCACGTGGTAGACTCATCCTAACATTTATTATAAAATATCTGAATTTGAGCACATGTGTGTAACTTGTCAAATGGTAAAAAAAATATAAATATATATTATTATGTAATCACACAATATATATTCAAAAAAAATAATTATTTTGTCTAGCGGTGATTTTATTTTTTTATTAGTTTAAATATTTATCAAATTAAATATTAATTTTTAATTTAAGATTTAATATTGATTAGGGGCTCGTTCACCACAGCTTCTGAAATAGTCGTTCGAGTGTTAAACAGAGAAGCTGTGCTGAACACTATCTTCAACGCCACAACGTGGCCGTTTTTTCTCTTAATTTTACACCTTAAACGGGTGTTTTCAGCAAGCTGATTTTTTCAACTTTTCCTCCAACGGCCGTTTGGCAAAAAAATTTGCGTTCAACAAGCTGTGTTGAACGAGCTTGTTGAACGGGCCCTAGGTCTTGTAATTCGGTAAAAAAAAATTCTTTCTATTTTATCAAACCTGAGAAGTTAGTTTTCTTGTTTTAATTTATCAGAATCTTATTCGCATACTCTATGAAAATTGAAAAGTTAATTTAATTAGATAATATTGTTTAGCGAATAAAATTCTGATAAATTAAAATAAGAAAACTAATATTCTCTATTATGTGAATTAAGAAGCTAATTTTCCTCTTTAAATAAACTGTTACTTATAGGGGTGAGCGTTTGAGTCGAGTCGAGTAAAATTTTTTGAGTTATTCGAGTTGACGAGTCATATTTTACAACTCAAACTTTATTTGAAATTTTTCGATTCGAGTCGAGTTTAAGAAATTCGAGTCAAGTCAAGTTTTCGAGTTCCTATAAAAATTTAACTGTAATTATTTATCATGTTATAGTAGAGTTTGATTTCAATTTAAACTCCTTTCTCTAATCAAGTAATCATATATGATATGCACATATATATTTTTTCACATGTGACAATATTTCTTCATATTTTTATATATCAGTATGTATATATTATAAAAAAATAGAGGTACTCATCTCGAACTTAAAAATAAATCTACTAATTACTAAAAATTTCGAGTTATTCGAATTTTCATTTTACAATTCAAACTTTATTTGAAATTTTTTTCGAGTTATTCGAGTTTATGAAATTTCGAGTCGAGTCAAGACGAGTCGAGTATTTTTACCTTGAATCGAGTTATTCGGTTTTTTCGAATCGAGTCTATTTTTACTCACCAATTACTTATCACAATAATAACTATCATAATAATTAATTATTACAAAACATGATTTCATTCTGGACCAGAACATTCTGGCCCCACTGAATCTATTACATCATAAGTTTTAAGTATAATTACGTGAAGAAATTGGATTAAATTCCAGTTGTATTAGAGAGAAACCCGATTGAAAAGTAAGATTAATTTGGAGAGTGGATAAGGAATGGTATACGTAATACGTTGAATTTTATTACAAAGATGAGTGTGCTTATCTTAAGTTAGGGTTCTTTTCAATCCTTTTTCTTAAAGTAAACATGATTATTTATTAAAAAAAAAAGCTTGTTAGATTTTTCCAAGGGGCAGGCGCAACATAACATAAACAAGAACTAGGTCCGATTTTCATTTTATTCACACGTCTGAGAGAATAAAGTAACATTAATCTCCTATCGAAAAAATAAGATTTTAAAATATAAAAAAGATAAATATTCTATACACAGGCGAACGCCTTAGTTTTATGGTATAGAGAGTTAGTTTAGGGTATAAGGTTTAGGGGTTTAGGTGTAGAGGGTTAGAATTTAAGGATAATTTTTTCAATTTAAGGTTTAAGGTTATAATTTAGGATTTATATATTAAAACCTAAATCATCACCATATTACGCTAAACCCTAAACCCTAACCTATAAAACCTTAAATTATAACCCTAAACCTTAAATTGAAACAACTATCCCTAAATTCTAATCCACTTCACCTAAAACCCTAAATCATATACCCTAAACTAACTTCCTATAGCCTAAAAGTAAGACGCTTGTGAAAACTTTTAGCTTCCACCGCCGGTGTATAAGATATTAATTTATATAAAAATAGTGAATAAGGAGGAGCTCAGGTTCACAAATCATGAGGAATTGGGCCCATCAAATCTTGAGGGAATCATTAAAGGAAGAACCCTTCAAACAACATCACCTTTGGTCAATTCTCACAATGCATCAATCTCTCTATCTTTAACCATATAAGGTAGGTAAAACACTTTTATGTTTCTCCAAATCAATTGGTGATATTGATGCCACATCGGCTGAGCTTCTTGCTTTGAAAGAGGCTTGTTTTTTATTCAGAGATTCGAGATGGTCTCGGTTATTTAATCTTATTTTCGAGACGGATTGTAGTGTGATCGTTGAATGGTTTGCTCGTATAAATTCGGCTCATACTATTTTCAGGCCGACAATAGTGGAATATTTGAGTATTTGTTCAGAATTTTCTTGGTCCATTCGAGTTGTGTCTAGGGATACTAACTTAACTGCGGACAAATTGGCCAAAGCGGTCATTTCTAGATCAACTTCATTGTGTTGGATTTCAAACTCTCAATATGGGTAATATTTGATAATGGTTGCCTTTGCTCTGGGTGGTTTTTGAGGGATAAGGTTGTTTTGTTTGAAGCGAGGAGCCAAGGAACAAGATACTTTTATGTTACTCGTTTCTTATGTTTAGGCTCTACACCATTAGGTCGGATAGTCTTTTGTGTTGTGTATAGTCTGATATTTTTTTAATGAGGTAAGAGTCAATGGTCAATTATCACTCAATAAAATATACCTTTAAAAGAATGGAGAGAATTTTTTTATTAAAAAGTTTAATTAAAAGTGTAAAAGTAAAAAAAATAATTGCATACCCATTTTTTTTAAATTTTCTACCACATTCTTGAATATATAAATCAATCATTGCTTCTCGACGCCATCTAATGATGTGAACTATTATATCAGGTAATAATCCTATATATATTAAGACAAAATTTGGCAATGTGCAAGGGATGCAAAAATGTTTACCTTTCTTATTAATTTCTTTTTGACGAGTTGTGTTCACGGGTAAAAATCTTCTTCCTTTTGTCGGTGTCCCTATTTATATTTTACACTCAAAATTAAGTTTCAGAATTTAAATTAGGGTTTAAAGAATTTAAGGTATGATATATTTTTTAAAGTATAGAGTGTAAATTTTAAGATTTAAAATTCAAGTTAGAGCTTGAAATTTAATTTTGTAATATTTTTTAGTGTTGGTGCATAATTAAAAGTATCGAAAAGGGGCATAGAATTTTAAGGTGAACCCGACGTCCAAGTTATGTACAATTAAGCCACGCATGCAAGTGAGCTGGAACTTCATTCCCCTTTTTCTACATGCACGTTGAGCTGTCATGAGTTTGATCAACGTAGGCAACTAATGAGTAAAAATCTTATTGCCTTTTAACTATGCCTCCTTATATGTCCTTACTAAAAAATACCTAAAAGTTAAATTTTAAGCCCTAATCTTAATTTTCATATCCTAAACCTTAAACCCTGAAAATACATCATACCTCTAATTCTCTAAACTCTAACCTTAAGCCCTAATCTTAAACTCCAAACCTTAAACCTTAAACCCGTTGTTTTAAAATGGAAGCACTAATATTAGCATAGTTAGGGGTAGACGATTTCCATCCACAGCTAACTACGGCTTAATAGTTAAGGCATTGTTCGATAATGCTTTTTAAACGACTATTGGGCTATTGAACTCAAAAGTAGCACGATCACTTCAGACACACATAACAGCCGTTTGAAACCCAATTTTTGTCTCAAAAGTAGCAAAATTCAGCTTCTGTCAAATGCTTGTTTTCAGTCCAACACCCGTTCCAAAATCCACCAACCGCCCAAATGTTTAAACACACATTGCTTAATCAATTATTTCACTCAAAGTAAATGAACAGAGAGTTTGGCGAACTATTTATAAACCATCTTTTTGAATGTTCGATCGTCTTAGATGGTTGGAAACTTCTAGTTATGGGTGATAGGGGTACCCCAATTCAAGCAAGGGCAGTCCACCCACTATTGGCCCCATGAACTGTTTCAAATGTATTCAGCTTTGAGTCTTTGACAGACCCTTTTTATACATCTGCATGAATTTGTGGAATTAAGTGGCATAACCCCCCGACCTTGCATGTGATCCGACTGTCAAAAGAGATCCCCATGGGAAAAAGGAAAAGATTCATCTTGGAAATAAAGTAGCCAGTTTTATCAACTCTCTATTCATATATGTTTCGGTTGAATATATATTATGCCCATCTAATTTTCGGTGCTTTTTAATGGACAAGAAAAATATAACAAAAGTAGAGGCTGCTTTTTAAAGTTGGGTCTCCAAATTTCAACATTTATGACTCGTTTTTCCTTTTAGAAGACAAAATCCTAACCAAAGATAATACTAATGTTGATGTTCTTAGTTCTGTAAATCCTCTAACAATTCTCGATGAGATCGAAATATCATCGATATATGCATGGGTTTGCATGTAGTGGCGGATCCAGAAATATATTTGAGGGCAGGCACAGATAAAATCTTAAATTTTTAGGGTGGGCACAAGTCTTAAATATTACAAAATTTTAAGGACTAATTTATAAAAATTAAGAAAATTGAGGGCAAATGTGTGAAATTCAAAAAGTTCAAGGTGGGTATGGTTTCACCCAGCACTGTACCTGGATCCAGGGACGGACGCAAGATTTCATGTAAGGGAGTGCGAACTATTAGAAAGCTATATTTAAAATGTAGGAGTGCAAAATTACAAAATTTTAAGGGTGTAAAATTAAATTATCAATATAAATTACAAAAGAAATATATAAAATATAAGAAAACTTAAAAATTTTAGAAGGTACAACTGCTCTTCAACACCCCTGTATTCGTTCCTGCCTGGATCCGCCATTGTTTGCATGCATGTCTAAATGTATGAATATTATAAAACTATTAGAGTGAGTGAGAGAGATATTCTCGTAAAGAAGATTTCCAAAGAAGCATGCTTTTTTTTTCTAAAGATATTATGGTGTTAAAGAAAGGAGGCAAAGATTCATGGGAGAAAAAGAAGAGGGTGATTGGTCAGTGAAGGTTCAATGAACATGTTGCCCAAGGAAACTCCCTATGGCTGGAAACTTCTAAAGATCGACACCGTAATTTAAGGTTAAAAAAATAAATTTTGAAATTTATTCAGTATTTTTTATAACTTTTTATGTTGAATTTTTTTATAAAAAGTTTAGAAACTTTGTTTTTTAATTTGTTTGGTGGTTTTTTCGACAAGTTTCAAAATTTATTTTTAAGTTTCAAAACTTAAGAAAAATCACGAAATAAATCAACCTATAAAATGTTTTAAAAAATATAAAATTTTAAATTATTGAGTAAAATTTAAAACTTATTAATTTTTAAACTTAAATTAAAATGTTGCATCGCTGACCAACCAATCATAAACCTAATTTCCCATGAGAGTTTTTATTTTGAAAAGACTAATGCAAATGTCTTGTCAAATTTATCTATGATGGTTTGCAAACAAAGGTTATCATGATAAGATAAGCTGATTGAAAGAAATGAAAAGCAAGAATGGTTATTGGCTATGGGATTTCTTCCCTTTATGGTATTTTTATTCCATTTTTTTAACGAAGAGTTTTTTAAAAATAGAAATAAAAATTGTTATAAATATCTTTATAGTCCAAAGCCTAAGATGACCGGCAAGCTGAGACGGATACAAAATTTTATGTTAACAGATAAATTTATATAATTTTAAGGGAAATAAAAATAAATTTTAAATAAAAATTTATAAAATATTTTAATTAAATTTAAAAAATTTAAGAGACGAATGCCCTTTGACCCTTTTCCCTTTCCTCTCACCAAATATTAAGTCTCAAGCTTCTAGTACTGACAATAAACTCTGGTAAGTGTGAGATGACAGGCTCAACAAAGAAGCTAGAGCTTAGAGGCACAATTATGCCATGCAAGGACATGTGCTTAGCCAATCACGATCCCCATAAGCTCCAAAAGTAACCATTTATGATAAACAGACTAATGGAAAGATACTTGGTCAGAGATTAGGTGATTTGTTGGATTTAAATATAATATAAATAAATTGAAGGGTACTGTTCTCCAATTTTTAATTTATTTTTATTACGGTCATTATTATCATTTGTCGTTAAAAAAGTTGATGTGACATGTTAACTTCAAAAATGTTTTACTAAACTTTTAATCCACTTTCGTTACGATTATTGAACGTTTAACTAAATTTCATTAGAAAAATAGTTTCAAGCGGTGACCGGAATTGTAGCTCACATTGTTTTATAAGAAAATAAAATTTGACATCACTAGTTTAATTGTATATTTCATAAACCATTATATTCCAGAGATGAGTGTCACAGACTTATTTCTTCAAGCTCAAATCCGTGCGGCACTAGCACTCTCGGCACGATGCTAGTCAGCCTTAATGTCGCAACGCTATGGCAAACACAAGGAGCAAACGAGTTTACAAGGAAAGAACCTTGTATTGCACAACGGAAGCTTTACAAGTGTTTTACAAGAGAGCTTGAGTGAATGACTCTTAGGTGATTTACAAATGAGGGGTGGCCCTATTTATAGGCTCCCACCTCCTAAGTGGACGGCTACGATTTATTTGATCCAACGATTAGGATCTTGCCTCCTAAAATATCTACTAAGCCTAGATATTTCTAGATAAGTTCATGCTTATCTACATACATCCATAATATTCTAGATTATTCCTATAGTTCTATACATATCTATAGGTTTCTAGAATGTTCCGGAGATGTCTCGAGCCTTCCGAACGTGTCCTGATGCTTCCCCGAGCTTCCTAGGTCCTTCCGGGTGGGCCTAGATGGTTGTGGAGTGTCCTGGAACCTCCTAGAACCCTTTGAAGACGTTGAAAGAGAGTTGTAGGCCTCTCTGGGGTGTTCTAGAACCTTCCTTGGTTCATGCATTGCCTTAAAACGCCCATGGGTGCATTGAGCACGCCCAAAACTCTTTATTTGGCCTCGGTTGGCCTCAGTGCTTAAGGATGGGGCGTGACATCCTCCCCCACTCGATCTCGCGACGCCCTCGTCGCGTCTCGGTTGAGCTGTTGGGGTGTTGCTGGTGTGCCTCCCTTGGCTCCTAGCTTCCCTCGTCTTCACTCTTGGCTTGGCAGCTCGATCCTGGGTAATCATGTCTGGTTGTGCCTTGCCATCAACCCCTTTGACGAAGGCAACAAGTTTCTTTCGTATCGGACTTAGCCTTTGTGTTGCCTTTGGTGCGGACTTAGCCTTTGTGTTGCCACGATTCCCTCTCGTGGACTTGACCTTAGTGACGCCACCTTGCTTACCCCGTGCAAGCTTGGTCGGTGACTCGGCCTTACCCTTGGCCTTTGAAGTTGGTTGGTTGCCCTTGTGCTCCTCGTCGAGCATTGACCTTGGCTTAAGTCCCTCGGTGTCTTGTCCATTGGGGATGGAACTTCCCTCGTTCCTCTTGGTGTCCCCTTCTGATTGAAGTGCTGAAATGAGTTGTATGGATCCCATTTGTGCACCCTCGTCGCCATTATCGGTGTCACTACCTTCTCGGTGCTTGGCTAAGAGTGAATTAAGGGCTTGGCGTTGTGGACATTCTCGCGTCCAGTGGTCACCATCACAGATGAAGCAACCGTTTGGTGGTGACTTCTTGGCACTATGAGAGTCTTTAGACCTACCTCGGTCTTTGTCCCTCCATGAGGACGAGCCTTTGTGCTTCAGTGTGTCCTCGTCCTTGCGACTCTCCTTGTGATGGCTCCTCTCTCCCCCACCTTTGGCAGGGCCTTCCTTGTCATCCTTCGGCCTGGGGGTGGACTCCTTGTGGCTTGACTAGTCAATGAGGCTCTCAGCCACGGTGATGGCATCGCCAAGGTTTTGCACCCCACGACGCCTTAACTCGGTCTTGGCCCACGGTTGGAGTCCATCGACAAAGTTAAAAAGTGAATCTTTGTCGGAGAGGTCGGGGATTTCGAGCACCAAGCTTGTGAACTCCTTGACATAGTCTTGGATGTTCCCTATTTTCTTGAGCCTTCGTAGTCGTGCTCTTGCTTCTTCCTCGGCATTCTCCGGATAGAATTGCCTTTTGAAATCATTAAAGGTAGAGATGGTGCACGTACCTCTCTCGATAACGAGACGTCTCCTCCTCCACCATAGCATAGCGGTGTCAGTGAGGTACAAGGTTGCGGTCTGGATCTTAGAGGCATCGTCTCTGATGCCAACGGCTTCTAGATATTGCTCCATGCCATACAAGAAGTTGTCGACTTCTTTGGCGTTGCGCGTCCCTGAAAAGGTTTGAGGCTTGGGCACCTCGACCCTTCTAGCCTCTACGGCGGTGCTTGGCCCGGCTGCCATAGCACGTTTGCACAAGGCAAGGTCGCCTTGCAATGCTTCTAGTTGAGCATACACAGTTGTAAGTTCACGTTGGAACGACTCGCGTACCTTTGTGAGCTCTCCCATGAGTGCGTCGCGTACTTCACCCATTTCCGCGCACAGAGTCTCCTCTAGCTTGATCTTCATTGCTTTCACGGCTGTGTGGATCTCGGCATCCTCCACCTCAAGACCTTCAATCCGCTCATGAAGGTCGTCCACTTGGGCACCCATGCTCGATACGGCTTCCTCCATGCGAGTCAAGCGCGACTCCAAGCTAGAGAGTAAGTCTTTTGATTTGGCACGAGGCCTTGTCTCGACAGGGTCAGCTCTTACTTCTTGCCCTCCTTGGTCGTGCGTGACCTCGGTCTCGGATGGGCTAGCGGCTTGAGTTTTGCTGGTCTTGGCCATTCTCCCGAGCGATCGGAACTTGCTCTGATACCAACTATCACGGACTTATTTCTTCAAGCTCAAATCCGTGTGGCACTAGCACTCTCGGCACGATGCTAGTCAGCCTTAATGTCGCAACGCTATGGCAAACACAAGGAGAAAACGAGTTTACAAGGAAAGAACCTTGTATTGCACAACGGAAGCTTTACAAGTGTTTTACAAGAGAGCTTGAGTGAATGACTCTTAGGTGATTTACAAATGAGGGGGTGACCCTATTTATAGGCTCCCACCTCCTAAGTGGACGGCTACGATTTATTTGATCCAACGGTTAGGATCTTGCCTCCTAAAATATCTACTAAGCCTAGATATTTCAAGATAAGTTCATGCTTATCTACATACATCCATAATATTCTAGATTACTCCTATAGTTCTATACATATCTATAGGTTTCTAGAATGTTCCGAAGATGTCCCGAGCCTTCCGGACGTGTCCTGATGCTTTCCCGAGCTTCCCGAGCTTTCTAGGTCCTTCCGGGTGGGCCTAGATGGTTGTGGAGCGTCATGAAACCTCCTAGAACCCTTTGGAGACGTTGAAAGAGAGTTGTAGGCCTCTCTGGGGCGTTCTAGAACCTTCCTTGGTTCATGCCTTGCCTTAAAACGCCCATGGGTGCATTGAGCACGCCCAAAACTCTTTATTTGGCCTCGGTTGGCCTCGGTGCTTAAGGATGGGGTGTGACATGAGGCTGGCTACAACAAGCACCTTGAATCTCTTAGACAGTACTTTCCAATAAACATTTCAAGGTGCTTGTAAGTTGTACCTTTAAAGTACTTTCAAGAGGTGAGGCTGGTTACAACAAACACAGTTAAAATTTTTGAAATGTTTGATCTAATGTACCATATGAACAACATAATTGCAGAGTTAAAAAAGAACTCAAATTTTCATTTGTTGATACAAATATATGGTTTTTGAAACAATGATAAAAAAACAACTGAACAACAATACTTTTGGTTATTATAATAGGCTCGAAATTTTTTTACTTATATTATTTCAAAAAGCATGGACCTCCAATGTCCAACCTCTTATTTAGCTAACATGAGGGATATGGAGTAGAGAGTACGAACAATTAAAATTTTTGTTGTCAACGTCGAACAAAGAAACATGTCACATTTAGCTAGTTCTGGTTAAGATAAAGAGAAAGAGAGGAGGAAGACGAGAAAGATAGGGAAGAATGACATATTTGGATGAAAGGAAAATAGAAGAAAATGAGAGGGGAGAAAAAAGGGTGGGAAAAGTTGATTATATTACAAGTTTTAAAAGTTGGGTGATTATATATTAAGCGCGCTAAATGTTTAGGGAATACTAGTATAGTTTTTTTTCTTCTTTTTTTAAAGTTAGCGTGTCACGTTAATTTTTTAAAACGAAAGTTGACGGCGATGACCGTAATAAAAGTGAATTAAAAGTTTAATAACTATGTTGCAAGTTTTAAAAGTTCAATGACCATATTACAAGTGCCTTAAAAGTTTAGGGACTACTAGTGTAGTTTGCCTTAAATTTAAATATATTTTTAATATCTTAAAAATTAAAATTAGATAGTTTAAACAAGTTGAATCTAATATGAGTCTAAACATAAAATGTTTATTTTAAATAGAACCTCAACCAAACCCATTAATCTCTCTAATCCTCCTCTATAATTAAACCATTACTATTAGTCTACTCGGAACAAAAAACTTAAAACTTAGTAGAACTCCTAGAAACATCTTTTTAACTAAATTAAGAAATTAATAAAATAGAAAACAAATAAATACGATCCTAAATGATCTAAAGATCTCGGGCTGAATTTAACTACAAATAATCCATAGAAATATTAAAAATTTGTAATATTTCAAAAACATCGTATTCGACCCGTATAAAATTTTGTCTTTGTTAAAATAAATATACGTGAATTCTTGAAGCCCATTGAAACATTTCAAGATGAGTTGAAAAAAATAATTGACAGTTAGTTGATTCATAAAAAGATGTATCTATTAAAAAGATGTTCAGATCTCATTCAAAAACAATTTTATCATTGTATTGTTTAATCTTAAGCTAAATAGTATAAGAATATGTGTTCGGAAATGATTAATTTCGATGTTCTATAAAACGGATGTGAAAGATATATTAGTAAAAAAAAAGTAAGAATGTGTGAAATGGACTAACATAAAAGATTATGAGAACAGAATGTTATACAAAACTTTGGTTATAATGCTAATTCTAGCTAGTACTCAGCCCACAACCAGCTCAACTCATCCAATGGCGGCGCCTCCAAGATCAGCCTATCCAAGTCTTTAAAAGAAAAACCCTCGGTTAACACCGAAACATGATCAACGCCGCTGCCGCCACAGGCAACACCACCGCTATATCCGTAGCCTGCGGCGGCAGTGCCGTATGACCCTTCAGCTGCAACCTTTCCAGCAACATTATTCGCTTCCGTTTTCCTACAGGAAAACGAATTCTCATCTATCCATGACACGCAACAATCCTTGCCCGTCAGCCTTTGAACTACGGATTTGAAGCTACGGGGATCGGTTTCGACGTACCGAGTATCGATCAGCACTACTTTAACGTTCGATGTAGGAGCAGTAGCCGCCATGGGAGAAAATGAGCACAAACACACAAAAAGAAAGGAATCGAGTTAAGACAAGCTAAATTGTTTGCCTGAAAACACACGGCAAGTTTAAGATATGGGTTGAAGGGTTTTGATGGTTTTATATAGGGAAAAAAGAACATGAGGGGACCAATGCCAGAAAGGTAGGGTTTGAAGAGATGGTGAAGTTGGAGGATTATTGCAGTGATGAAAACAAGTTGACTCTTTGAAATTCTGGTCTTAGATTCTTTATTATCATAAAATTTATGATTTAGTCCATATACTTTAAGTTGATGTGATTTGGTCTTATTACTTTTATGTTATAATTTGTTAGACATTAACAATATTAACTGTTACGGTTAAAATGTTGACATGAAGTTTCTTAATGCTATGTTCAAGAATGTTCATATGAAATTTTTGGATTTGATATATAAGTGTCGGCATTGTATTCTCAATGAGAGAAGTATGATTCGAATTTTAGAGATGACATTTACCTTTGAACATGGACTATAGAATAGACATGGTTTATTTTGCTAGTATTTTAAGTTTTTTTTTTGCTTGTCGGGTCTTTCCGTTGTTATAGTTTTCTTGGTTTATTTGTAAGTATTATCATGTGTATTCTTTTTCTTCATTTAATTTTAAGGAAGTTTTTTTAATGAGATACATGGTAATACGGTCCTGTGTATGCTTTTCTATTAATATAATTATACCATTTCACCAAAAAATAATTTTAACAATATATAATGTAAAAATATTTGCTAGAATAAATAAAAATAATATATTGATTTTTAATTTTATAGTGGGACCATATACATTAAATGAAATAAAATTAGAGAGGAATTTTTAAGGTGAGATTTTTTTAATCTTTCTTACTTAGGGAAGGGGAGGAGAAATATACTCTTAATTGGTATTAAACTCACAATCTACAGAAAGGGTGTGAACTAGGTGACTTACCATTGCATCAAAGTTTTGTTGACTACCAAAATCCCCTTTATAAGTCCCGTAAATTTAAAAAATTTCAATGACACCAATTTTATCCGGGCCTAATCATCATGTCTAGATTAAACTCAGTTGAAACAATTCCCAAATCAGCCTATATATATAACTATATTGAAAAGTATAGTGTTTTATATCAATATTTTAGTTTTTTAATATCCTTCTCATTAAAATTAAATTTTATTACTGATATAATAATATTTGACTCGATTCAAGTTAATTTTCTATATAAAAATCATATTGTTGTAGAGAGCTATTTTCGGAAAATGACTTACACTTTGAAAAGGGAAAGTGAATTTACAGAAAAAATGACTAATTTTTATTGACATGTAAATTATTTTCAGTGAAACAAATACACCCTTAATGTTAATGATTCCTCTAAGAAAATCACACTTAAAAGGAGTAGTTAATGCACATAACAACCTGGACAAACATGACCAAACTATGTCAAATTAGTATAGGATTAAAACTAAGTTTTCAGCATTTTAGAGGGACTGAAAGTGAAGTTTGACCGAATAATTATATATGCAGTCTTGACGGACCGAAAATCTGAGTCAAACCGTTTGATGTTTGAGAAAGGAGGAATGGTCTTGGTCAACGCACGCATATAAGGAATTGTTGACCGGCTTTCTTTCTTCCATGTTAGGGTTCTTAATTTACTCATCCTCGTGTTCGGAGAAATAAATAAGCAAGTGATTATGCTGTCAGTTAAATTAGTATATATATATATACACAACGTTGGATGAGATGATAAATGACTATAATTTTTTTATGATAATCTTTACATTGTAAATTATCTATTTACTTTCATCTAATATTTTAAAAAATATAAAATTTTTAAGTTGTATGTATTGTAAAAAGATTATATATATATAAACAAAAATTTTATGCTCTTCTTCATGTTCCTATGTATATCTAGCATAAAAAAATTCTAAGCTTTAACAGTAGCATATTTAGATTTCGTACCAAGTGGGTTCAAGAAAGTCAGAGTAAAAATTAAATATATTAAAAATTTTGTAATATATAAAAACATTATTGAGTATATTTAAATTTAGGAAAAATATTTTTTCAATTATTTCTCGATTTTGTCTAATAAAAATAGAATAATTTTTATATTTCCCTCTCTCCATTTCATATTTTTTCAATTAACTTCCTATTTTATCGAATAAAAATGAAAAAAAAAATAATTCATGTCAAACCTAGTTAAGTCGGGTTCAGATTTTTACTTTAAAATTTAGATAAAATAGAGCATCATAAAATGTCAGACGGGTCGAGTTTTAATAAAAGTGTTAATTTTTTTGGTCGGGTGTGGATCGACAAAAACTCGACCCAACCTGATGGATGAGGAAATTTCATCCACAGCCCACAAATGGTTAGTGGGCCAACTTTGAAGAAAAATCAAATACTCCAACTTCAATAGCCCAATAAGTCCACCAAACATTGACACAAAGCAAAGGGTAAACTTTTTCCATTTTGTTTTTCCTTTCTTCTTCTTCTCTTTCGCATACTTTCTTTGATCTTCTGCTCCCTTCTCGTTATCTTACCCTATTATTTACACTGTAAAACAAGGAGAAATCAGAAGGGAGAACTGAAGAAAGCAGAAAAAGAAAAGAAAGTGAATTCAATAAACAACAGAAGCTGAAGTTTTGTTGCAATGCTTTGTTGATCACTTTTCATGTCTCTCCCCCCTACCAAACGCTCTCTCAGCTCCAGCGCCGCCGCTTCTGCTTCTTCTCACTTTCAGCCACCGATGAAGAAAGCCAAGTCCCAAGCCGTGGCTTGCTCTCTCGACCCGAGTAAGAACGGCCTTCACAACGACAACGACGTCGTTTTCGACCCTTCTTCTATGGCCCTCGACGATGATTCCAAGTCCGACGATGCTCCTTCTCCCGCTCCCGCTCCCGCCGCCGCTAATTTGTCTCGCAAAAAGGCTACCCTACCCCAACCCGCCAAAAAGCTCGTCATCAAACTCGTTAAAGGTTTGGGTTCCCGTTTAATTGATCTCATTTCTTGTCTATTTTTTTCTGGGTGTTATACGATTTCTCTTTTCCATTTCATTTGAGAGTTTGATCTTAGCAATTGAATGGATTTGGTTGTTGGGTCGTTTTTGGAATGAAAAAATGGGTATTAGAGGAGGTGAATTTTAGAAACTTGGGGTTTTGTTCGATTTTAAGATCTTAAGTATTGTTAAATTTGTCTTTATTGCTTTTAGTGTTATACTAAGCTAACACTGATTAATTAAAATCGGGTTGTGTCATTTAGGCTGTGTAAATTGAAAACTATGTGTTTGTAAGCGCATTTGATGCAACTTATTAGTAAGTCTACTTGCAAGGAACTGTAATGAGGTTTGAAGCAAGTTTGAATCTTTATGCAAATCAGATTATATATTGTTTATATGAACTAATTGTAAGCAACTAGAAGTCTAGAAGAGTATTGCAGTTGTTAAATGTTAACAATGAAAATATTTAGAAGTTAGAACATATACTCATGAGGGTTTCTGATACAACTTCAACTTCTTGTCTTGGTTCTCTGTAGCAAAACCGACATTGCCTACAAATTTTGAGGAGGAAACATGGGCAAAGCTGAAGTCAGCCATTAATGCTATATTTCTGAAGCAACCAGATCCTTGTGACTTGGAGAAGCTTTATCAGGTAAGTCTCACCTTTTTTTTTACTTTCTCTTTATTTTGGTTATTACAGCCATTTGTAGTGTGAGCAATATTGTCCCTTGATATTGAGTGTTCTCCCTTCAGGCTGTCAATGATCTTTGCCTGCACAAGATGGGAGGAAGTCTTTATCGACGAATTGAAAAAGAGTGCGAAGAACATATATCTGTGGCATTAAGATCTTTGGTTGGCCAAAGCCCTGACCTGGTGGTTTTCTTATCACTTGTTGAGAAATGTTGGCAAGATCTTTGTGATCAAATGTTGATGATTCGTGGTATAGCCTTGTACCTTGACAGAACATATGTTAAACAAAACCCAAATGTACGTTCTTTGTGGGACATGGGCTTGCAACTCTTCCGTAAACATCTTTCTCTGGCTCTGGAAGTCGAGCACAAAACTGTCACTGGTCTTTTAAGAATGATTGAGAGTGAGAGGTATTCTAATGAAATTCAATTTGAAATGTGCCATTTTTTCTAGTCTATTTTTTGTGTGTTCCAAAGCAACAACCTATGCAATAAATGCATAGTAGTCTTAGATGGATATTGTAAGATTGGGTCTCTTTGACTGTTGCAGAACTTATGGATGGAATAGTCTCCTCTGGATTTGTGGTTGGAAAGGTTCAATAAATTGAAAAAGCTGCCATGTTACCTTGCATTGTTTTGGTTGTTCTATTGGTCATAAAACGTTTATGGTTGGATGAAAGGGAATAGCTGGGCTGGGATAGACAAATGCTATGGTTTAGATGTCTTTAAACCAAGTTGATATCACACTGAATTTTCTGTGTCAGGTCAACCAACACATAAATTGTTGTTTCAATGTCACTATTCCTTGCCTAGTTTACTTCTCTTTCTATGATTTTAGAGGTAGGTGGTTACATGTTTACTATTGTGGAAAGAAGTTCCTTGAAAGACCAATTTGGATGCCTAATCAATTTTCTATAACATGCTTCTTTCTAGCTCATTTTAATTATCTATGCTTCCATCATTTTCAGGGAAAACGCCTAAAAATTGTTAGTCATTAATTCTCACCTTTCAGGTGTTAAAATAATCTTATATTGTTTTTTTTTATCATGCAGGTTAGGTGAAGCAGTTGACAGGACACTACTTAACCATCTTTTAAAGATGTTTACTGCTTTAGGCATTTACTCGGAAAGTTTTGAGAAGGCATTCCTGGAGTGCACATCTGAGTTTTATGCAGCTGAAGGAATGAAATACATGCAGCAATCAGATGTTCCGGATTACTTGAAGCATGTAGAGGTGCCTCTTCATATTTCATGTTCTCAATTAGCAGTGACTGGTACTCTGTATTTTGAATTGTACATGTTTTATCCTTCTAACAAGACTTTAATTTATCATACTATTCTATATATACGGAATATGCATGTTTATCCCTCTTCAATTTTAGTGTAAGTTTATGTTAGTAACATTTCGTGTGTATTCTTGCAGATTAGGTTACATGAAGAAAACGAAAGATGCTTACTCTACCTGGATGCTATTACAAGAAAGCCACTTATAGCAACAGCAGAAAGGCAGCTCCTGGAACGTCATATACCTGCCATTCTTGATAAGGTGTGACTGTATTTTTTGTTTTCCTTTGTGCTTCAAAGACCTGCTTGTATTTTCATCTTTTTAAGAGTTGTAGTTTCTCTGATTTCTACAGGGATTTATGATGCTGATGGATGGACATCGTATAGAGGACCTTCAGAGGATGTACTCACTGTTTTCAAGGGTCAATGCTCTTGAGTCACTCAGGCAGGCCCTAAGCTCGTATATTCGGAGAACTGGTCAGGCCATTGTCATGGATGAAGAGAAAGACAAGGACATGGTGTCTTCCTTGTTAGAATTCAAGGCCTCACTTGACTCTGTATTGGAAGAAAGCTTTTCCAAGAATGAGGCATTTTGCAACACCATTAAGGATTCATTTGAGCACCTAATTAACCTTCGTCAGGTTAGCACGCATGTCCTTCGTATTTGGAGATTATTTTATTTTGGCTTAAGGGTCCTTAAGCCCTTGAACTTTTGAAAAAAAAAACAATGAAGCTCCTCAACTTTTTTTTACACCCAATTAAGCCCCTGTACTCGAGAAATTGAATCAATTAAGCCCTCAAACCAATAGATTGATCAATTATCCCTTTGACCATATATTGTTATAATTTTTAAAATAAAATAAATTTTTTCTGGAAATGCCAAGCTGTAACACCGTTACTTGGCACATGACACCAACTGATCCAAAAAAAAAAACCCTGTTAGATTTAACAATCAACGTTGGTCAAAGGGGTGAACTGATGAAATTTCAGAGTATAGGACCTTAATTCGGTGCAAAATAATTTAAAGGGCTTAATTGATTTTTTAAAGTTCAGGGGCTTAAGACACTCTTAAGCTTTTTATTTTTAAACTGCATTCTTTTTTTACATTACATCAGTGAAGTAATAATCATAATTTAGATCACCATAATTTAAATTTGACTGATGGTTGAATGCTGTTGTGTTTAATAGAATCGACCTGCTGAGCTGATTGCTAAGTTTGTGGATGAAAAGCTTCGTGCTGGTAATAAGGGTACTTCTGAAGAGGAATTAGAGGGTACACTTGATAAAGTTTTGGTTTTATTCAGGTTCATCCAGGTAGAGTTTGCCTATAAAAATGATTAAATTTAGCTTTTCCCCGAAATAACAGTTCTTTTTTTGTTCATTTCTTTCTTTTTTCCCTTCAAGCTAATGCTAGAGATGTGAATGATGTTTTGTGGATAATTCAGGGCAAAGACGTCTTTGAAGCATTCTATAAGAAGGATCTTGCTAAAAGACTGCTATTAGGAAAGAGTGCTTCTATTGACGCAGAGAAATCCATGATTTCTAAGGTCAGTATCTTCTTTTTCTTCTACATTAAATGACGTGTGTTCTACAGAATAAAGATTGTATTAAATTGTTAATGCTTTGTTGTTACGATTCTGCAGCTTAAGACAGAGTGTGGCAGCCAGTTTACAAACAAACTTGAAGGAATGTTCAAGGTTTACCTCTATATTTTTTCGTATACATTTGTAAAAGAAATGCATTGCACATATTTATTCCATTTGAATTTCTAATAATGAATCTGGTAAACTGCTGCCTTTAGGGATATGTATTGGGTCCCAGGAGTGTTATTCGTCATGATCATGTATCATATTCATTGTGTCTGAGGATTGATCATAAAGATAAATCTTAAAGTAATAGAATAATGTCAGAAGAGAAGATAAAAAGATTCAATAAGTTGAATATATTTTATTTCTTGGATACCTACTTGTGTACTGGTTAATGTACGATCCAAAAATCTACAAATATATGGAGTTTGTGACTGATTTCTTATGTCTGGAATGGTTACAATACAAACTACATTTACTTTTAAACTTCTACATCGGCCGTTGAGTTCGGAAATGAGGAAGAATTAGCACTTTGTACATTTGAGTCTCCTTTCCAGTTATACTTTCAGTTCTAGGATAGCTAATGATATGTAATTATTTTGAATCTGATATTGATGCAATTGTTGTCATGGATTAGAACTATGGGTTAATGTTTGCTATTAAATCACCTAATGTTCTATGTTTGATCTTGCTGTTTGTGGCAAAGTTACACTTTCTCCCAAAACAATCCTCGTTGTATGTGTGCATACACTTTCTTTGATCTTGTGAGAAATTGCAATATGAACCTTAATTGTTTTGAATGTCAATTCTTGTGATTTTATCCAGGATATTGAACTATCAAAGGAGATAAATGAATCATTCAGGCAATCATCCCAAGCCAGGATAAAACTTCCATCAGGAATTGAGATGAGTGTCCATGTACTAACAACCGGGTAAATCATATTTAACCATTATTTTAATTAAATAATAGCTGCTTAAACAATTAGTCATTCTCAAGGTATTTGATTCTATTTTGTTTGTTGAGCTGGGCAGGTACTGGCCAACATATCCACCTATGGATGTTAGGCTTCCCCATGAGTTGAATGTCTATCAGGTTTGCTGCAGGCTTTGTGACGAAATGTTTACTGTTATAGACACCATGAATTTTTTATCTAGAAGTTATCCAACGCTTTTCTTCTACTTGGCCTAACAGGACATCTTTAAGGAGTTCTATTTGAGTAAGTACAGTGGGAGGCGTCTAATGTGGCAAAATTCATTGGGTCATTGTGTGCTGAAAGTAGATTTCCCCAAAGGCAAAAAGGAGCTGGCAGTTTCTTTATTTCAGGTATGTTTTGGTGTCCCGTGAGCAATTTTTCTCCTGTTGTAATGGTTTATCTCTTCTGTAATCTCTCTTCAAGCAAACGGGTTTAACTTTTTTTTTTCTTTTAACCTCTAGACTGTAGTTCTGATGTTGTTCAACGATGCGCAAAAGCTTAGCTTTCTAGACATTAAGGAATCCACTGGCATAGAGGACAAGGAATTGAGGAGGACCTTGCAGTCCCTTGCATGTGGGAAAGTAAGAGTCCTGCAAAAGGTATGGCCATTATATTATTGCATTTACCATTACAATATCTTTTCTCTGCTGGCAATATCTTTCCTTTCTTTCTTCATTCATTGTTTGAATTTGTGTGCTGCAGTTGCCGAAAGGGAGGGACGTCGAAGATGATGATTCTTTCATTTTCAATGAAGGATTTACTGCTCCTCTCTATCGTTTAAAGGTACATCTATTTGCATACTTAACTTATGGTGGCTAAATAACATTTGTAAGAACAACTAAACTACTGTCATTCTCATCTCTATGCTATTCCACTAAATTACCATAAAAAGGTTTGTAAATGAATCCGACTTCAGTGATTGCCACTTACACGATAAAGCATCGAGCTGACTTTCTTTTTGAAATGCAGGTAAATGCAATCCAGATGAAAGAGACAGTGGAGGAGAATACAAGCACCACTGAGAGAGTATTTCAAGACCGTCAATATCAGGTTTGACTTTGCTTCACTCTCACATTCTATTCCGTTTTCTCTGTCCTCCAAAAATATAAAATAAAATAACAGAAAACGATGTCTAATATATGTATTATCGCTCGATTTATTGCAGGTTGATGCTGCTATTGTTCGGATAATGAAGACAAGGAAAGTGTTGAGTCACACTCTTCTGATAACCGAACTCTTCCAACAGGTACATATATTCCGAAAATCGTGTATAACAAACAGGTACCTAAAGGGACACTAAGATTTTAAGTAGTATCCATTTCTGAGAACAAGTTTCTTTGGTTGAACAGCTTAAGTTTCCCATTAAACCGGCTGATTTGAAGAAAAGAATCGAGTCTCTCATTGACAGGGAGTACCTGGAGCGTGACAAGAACAACCCACAGATATACAATTACTTGGCATAATTTTCCATTTCCCATTTTTTATATAAACAGATATCACCTTGTAAATGACAGGGGAAACATTGGTCTCTTCCAACGAGACCGGAGCTGAAATCCCATGTCGAATCTGTGTACAGTAACGCGTAGTGTTTATTTTTGTTGCTATCGACATTGTAATTGTAAAGCATATTTAGCCTCTGTTCTGGTTCTTCCCTGCTTTGAGGTTCACACTTGAGTTACTTTGAAATAAGCTGATCTTAAAAAAAATCTGGGTGGTTTGTTTGTGTTTCCCTTTTAGGGTTCTGTTTAATTTTCCGTAGAACATGATTGATATAGAGAGAGGCAGGGAGGAGATTTTAAGAAAAAAATAGATAAAATCTCAATTGATTTTCTTTTAATTTCAGTCATTAATTTTGACTCATTTAACGGTTCAAAACAGATATAAAAATTATAGATGGCTGTGATTGACCAAAGATAATTTCAGTTATTCATTTACTATTATTTAAAGGTTCAAAAATATAAAAATAAACGAATTTTATATGTATAAATGGATTTTAACTCATATATATTAAAAGTATTTGTTTTAGAATAGGAATGACATTAGTATAATTTCAGTCATTCATTTATTGTTTTGCTTATTACTTAAATATCACTGTAAATAAGATTAAGATTTAAATTTTGGTGCTATAAAATAAAACAAATTGAATGGTCAGTTGAATTTTTATTAGTCTATGGAAAAGAATAAATTCATTGTTATTTTTAGAGAGCGATCATTTTGTACTACAAAAACGTCTTTAGTCAATGGGCTTTTCTAAAAACAGGCGGCTTAAAAACAGGCTAAATACAAACCAGCATCGATACCCCTTGGTGAAATAGCATATTAAAAAAGGTATATACATTTTTCTCTTATAAAATTGTTACAATTTGTGTACATTTTTGTACTCATTTGTGTATATGCACATTGTGTAATATTTTTGTGTACGTACACATTTTGTATAACAAATGTACCAATTTTTTCATGTCTGTCAAACCAGCATCGATACCACCTTTAGGTAGTATCGATGCCCCTTGTTATTATTGTACCAAATTGTGTTTCCTTGTAATAAGTTGTGTACATACACATTTTGTATAAATGTACCAATTTTTTTTTGTCTGCTAAACCGGCATCGATACCATCTAAAGGTGGTATGGATGCCCCTTGGTGAAATAGCGTAATAAAGAAGGTATGTACCTTTTGTGTTACAAACTTGTAAAGATTTATGTACATTATTTGTAATAAATATGTACCGCTTTTTACTCAGTAAACAATGCATCTTTGTAATAAAAAGGTATATGCATTCTTCTATTATAAAATTGTACCAATTTGTGTACCACTTTATGTACAATTTGTGTACCGCTTTTTACATCTGCCGTTTTTAGCCTGTATTTAAAGGTTGTTCCCTAGAATCCCCCTCAATCAAGGGATACCCCCCCCCCCCCCCCCCCGGAAATGTACAAATCTATTATCTTCTGTAAAAGCACGATTACTTCAATTTATTGTCGTATAACGTCTTTATGTATTTTTATATTAGAGATATATTGAATACGGTTTGAGTACATTTTATTATTTTATCTTCTTATTTTTTTTATTTTTCTATTTTTTTAATATTTTTTTTGTTTTTTTTTTCTTTCGACTTTGTCCTACTCACATGATTCAACTATAGACATAAGAACAAAATTAACACCATTACATCCTAATATTATCAAATTGACACCCAAAAGCACCATTACAGTAAACTTGCCGTAAAAGCACGGCGAGTTTAAATAAAATATTATTTTTTTTATTTTTTTTGAAACTCGTCGTAGAGCCACGGAAAGTTAAAAAAAATTAATTTTTTGTGATTTAACTTAATTAATTGCATTAACAGATGATTAGCAAATTCAAATTGGAACTCGCTGTGCATGCTAAATGAGTTTTTTTTTCTTCTTTTTTGTCCTTTAATAAAAAAGTTTGATTTTAAAAAATTTAATTGAAACATGCCTTGCAAACACCGCGGGTTCCAATTAAGATTTTCTAATTATTCGTTAATACGATTAATTAAGTTAAAACACGAAAAACTCGCCATAGAACCACGACGAGTTCACTGTAATGAAGCTAGTTCAGGAAATATAAGATTTTGAGTCATACTTTGGTCAAAATAGAACCTATTAATCCTAGATTTGTCTTTATACCTCAACTATGAGTATATAAGTATGTGTGATGCCATGCTCACATAATTTTATTTTGACTTTTTAATTTTTACATTCTTTTAAAATATAAAGTTTATTTTATATTTGTCATACCCTTACCGTAACAGTAGTAGTAGTACGTAATTTTTTTGTCTCTGTTTCTATACCCATATCCGTGCAATATAAAATTTATCTGCATAACTCGAAACAATGGAACTAATCTCTAGAGTTTTGTCATGTTTAATTGAATTAAATCAAAACAACAAGTAACGTAAGAAATCAACAAGACCATATCCATTCATTCAAAGTTGAAACATAACAACGGCGGAATCAGCTGGACAAAGAGCAAGAAAATAAAATTAAAAGAACACACCCAATTCTCTTGTTTTGCAGCAGCAGCCACCATTTAAGGGGTTGGGTTGAAGAAATACCGGGGTGGGGCTGAGATTGGAGATCTGGGTTGGTGTGGAGAGAGGCACGGATATCCTCGTCGGAGTCGTAATCGGGGTTAAGAGATCGGTCGACGGCTTCACGGCCTTTCTCAAGGCAAGGCTTGCAAGCGATCTCGATTGTTATTTATCGACTGATTACTCTGGATCGAGTACGGCAAAAGCTCATTGAACAATTTTTTCGATTTAATTTATTTCATTCGCTACGTCAAAATTCGAACATTGGTCTTACTTAAAAAACTTAATATTTCAATTAACTAGATCAACTGATTGTTAGTTCCGCCCATCAAATCTTTGTTCGGAGATCTTATAGTTCTAGTTGAGGGATTTTTCTTGGGCCTTTTTAACTCTTTTGTTGTTTGTCTTTGGGATTTCATTCTCTTTTGTTTAACTATTTTTTTTGCCTTTTTGAGTCAATTGTGAATTCCATCCCTTTACTTAGTAGATTGTAAGGGTCAAAATTAGATTATAAACTTTAAAAAGTTAAACATTTGAATTTATTGAGTGGAAAAGAGGATGTTGTTATCTTTAGGGGCTCGAGCTTGAACAGTTTTTTTGTACAATGTGTGTGCGCTTTCAATGGACTAAAAGTAAAGAATAGATATTACAATGTAATTCCACTATAATGTTAGAAAAAGAATTTGAGGTTAAATTTGTTGATTTTTTTAGAATTGGGATCAAATTAAAATAATATGAACATATTGAAGGTCAACTTATTATTGTGTCAATCAAAATCATGTAAAATTGTTAGAAAATATTAACGTCGTGGTTAATTGTATTTATCTACTTACTTTTGAAATTTAGATGACTAAATTGCTCATCTTTTTTGAGAGGACTAGTTGGTCCAACTTTTAAATTGAGAGGACTTAAGAGGTCTATTTACCTTTTGAATTTCATCTCTCCACTCTATAAAAATTGAAAAAGATAGTCTGTCTATTTTTTTCGATACTATATGTCTATTTTATAGTCTACGTTCAGAATTCGTGGCTTTTCCTCCCAAAATGTCTTCTCCAAAACTCAAATCCTGATTTTCTCAATCCGACAACCATATTCTCTCAATGATAAGTTGATGGATCGTAGACTCGACCCCTCGGAGAAACCAAGAATGGCCATAACCAGCCTTCTGTCACAATAAGCATCCCATTGAGAACTGTAGAATCACAAGATGTCATATGTGTCCCCATTGTCACGCCCCACCAGGTCGCAATCAGCCAACCGAGGGGCACACCCGCCAGGGTGCACCGAGAAGCACCGATGTGCCCCACCTAGGTGCGCAACGCGTGCCCAAAGAGTTCCATCCAAGGGCACTCGGGCCAACAAGGGGAAAATGAGATGCCTTGGAGATTTTAAGGCCAAGGTTGATCCAAAGAATGATCTAGAACGACCCAGAGTGCTCCAAACGTCTCCACACAAATTTGAGGGGTTCCAGAAGGTTCCAAACTCATATAGGCTCACCCGGAGGAACCTAGAAGACCCGAGAGTGACCGAGAAGGCTCGGAACAAGTCCGGAAGGCTCAGGACAACTTCGGACATCTCCGGAATATTCTAGAATACCTTAGAATATGGTAGAGCTTTTAGACCATTTAGGATATAACTAGATAAGTATGGAATTATCTAGAGATATCTAGGTGTAGTAGATATTTTGTGAGGCAAACTCCTAGCCGTTGGATTAAATAAATCCTAATCGTCCGTTGAGGAGGTGGGAGCCTATAAATAGGGTCACCCCTCTCATTTGTAAATCACTCAAGACGTCATCTTGTAAAGCATACTTGTAAAGCTTCTTTGTTAATACAAGGCTCTTTCCTTGTAAACTCTCTTGCTCCTTGTGTTTTGCCACAGCGTTGCGCGAGAAAGGCTTGCTAACATCGTGCCGAGAGTGTTAGCGCCGTACAGATTTGAGCTTGAAGAAATAAGTCCGTGACACCATGCTGGCTTTCCGGTGCCAATTTCCAATTGCAGGGTCCAAAACCTCAGCTGCACCCAGATCGAAAAGATCTGCATTATATTAAGAATAAATTGCTGTAAATTGAAGAATGTAACATGAAAAAAAAAAGATATAGAATTTCAAGGAAGAAGCAAAATTTTAGAGTTTTTACATGCCCTTTTTAAATAGGTCAAAACAATTATTTAAAGTCTGTAACCATTCAAAATAAGATAAAATTCGTTAGTCTTTTTGGTGGCCTTCTTTCTCGCATTCCTCGATGTGCAGCTGTAGGCGCAACGTTGCTCTCTGGTGAGTCTTGGTTTTCCAGCTCATGGGTGCTCTCTGATGGGTCCTGATGCTCCAACTCATGGTCATCAAAAACATTACTTCCCCCCAAGCGGAGGAACCCTGTCCTCAAACAGTGGCAAATTCAGAATTTAAAAAATGGGGATCCAAAATTTATGAATGAACATGTTATGAATCAAGATCAACAAACTAATAGCCAGTCTGGTATAATAGCTCAAGACTCGGATCAGCAACAGTCTCTAGTGATTACTCGACACGGACAAACGTTAAAGAAGAGCGCCAAGGGCATTATAGGATTATTTTTGTTTTGGCTTTTAGTATAACCATTTGGGATATATAAATTAACTAATGGTCTATGTAATGGGGCATGCTTAGTGTGAAAACAAACATCTTTTTTTTCTCTGAATCTATTTTCTTCTCTGTCTCTATTTTTATTCTCCCCCTTTCTTTATTTCTATCTCTCATTTTTTTTGTAGATTTCTCTGAATTGTTAAGAAGGATCCTAACAGAACATTATTACAGCAGTTAGTTCACGACTGAAGAAACTAACGACAGTTTAGAATTGACTTTTTTCTTCAATATAACTGACGAAACGAGAGAGGAGATGGCTAAATGAGAAAACAAGTATCAGACTATTGTTTAAGTTTAAAAAGCGCTCAATTATTTTTTAAATTAAAAAAAATTAAAATAAAAGTAAAAATATTCATCAAATCAAATTACGCGATAATTAACAGAGTAATAAAATCAATAAAGACCCATATTTTCATCAAAGTGTCAACTTTTTACGTTTTAATATATATATATATATTTAAAATAGGTATACAAAATATTTTTAAAAGAATTTTCTCCCATGTACATTAAACCCTACATGGTAGCTTCCCCTAAATAATAGGGGTGCAACTACTACCTAGAGGGCTTAATAAATCCGCCCATGTCCTCAAGGTTCGGCGTTGGCTCAAAAGTTTGAGCAACCCCTGATCCGAACAACAATAGTAATGGAGTAATATGTTGCAATGGACGTCCTTTGCAAGGTTTCAATTGGGAAACATGAACTACCGGGTGAATTCGTGAGTAGGGCTGTTCAAACGGTTAATTCGGTTGATGGTCGAACCGAATTACCCAAAACTGAATTAACCGAAAATTTTAAATCTTTAACCGTCAACTGAATTAATTTTTTTTTTCTAAAAAAATTAACCGAACTGAATAAATTTCGGTTAATTCGGTCGGTTTTTTGAATCAACCGAAATTTGTAATTTTTTTCCTAATCAAAATTAGTATACAATAAAAATCATTGGAAATACTTTTTAGTTCACAAAGATAATTTGTATTTAATTTAAACAATATCTAAACATAGATAAAAACATTAGAATTTTAGATTAAACATTAGATTTTTCATTTGGGATAGAAGTGGGTTTTAGAATTTTAATGGGTATGGGCTTAATATGAATAATATATTTAATTTTTTTATATTTTGGGTAATTCGGTTAATTAGCCGATAACTGAACTTTGAAAAGTTTTTTAACCGTTCACTGACCGAAAAAAGTTCGGTGGCCGACCGTTTAACCGAACTAATTCAGTTTGGTCGGTTAATTCGATTTAACCACCATTTGAACACCCCTATTTGTGAGGAGTCAGGCAGATCCAACTTATACGCAACACTTCCCACCCTTTTTAGTACGCGACAAGGACCAACAAATCGAGGGTTGAGATTATGGTGCTTCTTTAAACGCAGTGATAATTGTCGATACGGCTGTAACTTGACAAATACCCAATCTCCCTCCTTAAACTCCAGTTTGCGCCGATGCCTATCGACTTGCATCTTCATTCTATTTTGAGCGGTGGTCAAATTCTGTTTAAGCTCCCGTATCAACAAGTCCCGTTCGTGCAACTCCTGATCAAGTTAGGCATTGGAAGAACCACTTTCCATATAGCTCACTAGTGTTATAATACCTTGAATGGTGTCATGCCTGCCGAGACTTGATAGGCCGTATTATACCAATACTTGACCCAGACAAGATATTCTGCTTATTTTTTTAGATCGTCGCCTGTAATACACCTTAGATACATCTCCAAACACCGATTAAAGGGCCTCCGTTTGACCATTTGTCAAGGGTGATACGCCGAACTCATATACAACTCGGTATCCTGAAGTCGCGCTATTTCTGTCCACAATTCACTGACAAAAATCCGATCAAGGTCTCTAACTATAGAGCGAGGAACTCCATGGAGTTTCACCACACCATCCACCATGATTTTGGCTATCAATCTGCCATCAAATTGTCGCGGCAAGACAAAGAAATGGGCTGCTTTGTTAGGTGATCGACCACGGCCATAATTGCCTCCTTACCCCTTGACTTAGGCAATTCAACGATGAAATCCATTGAAATGTCTTCAAAGACTTGCTGTGGTATGGGAAGAGGTTGAAGTAAACCTGCCAGAGCTAAACTCTCGCTCTTCATCCTTTGGCACACTTGATAATCGCGGACAAAAGAACGAACATCGCTGCACATTCCTTTCCCAAAAAAATTTGCTGAGAGTCTATTGAATGTTTTGGTGTTTCCCGCATGGCCTCCCACAATAGAACTATGAAATTCTCGAAGCAACATTGCACATAAAGCTGATTCCTTAGGCACCACGATTCTGCCTTTATATAGTAAAAGTCCTTCCTGCACAGTATACTCTGATAAACCCCCAATTCCAGCAGAAACTTGGGTCTTAATACCCTGCAGCTCCAAATCACTATCCATGGCCAATCGAATATCATCCAAAATACCAAACAAAGGTCGGGAAAAAGCCAGCAAAGAACCATTTACCTCTCGTGATAACACAACGGCTACCACATTTGATTTTCCGGGCCGATAACATACCTCAAAATCGTACCCAATTAATTTGGAGAGCCATTTTATTATTCCGGAGTTTGAATAATTTGTTGAGTCAACTCCCGTAACGATTTCTGGTCGGTTGAAATCATGGACGATTTTCCTGCATCAAAACTGCTCTGATTCCCACTCCAGATGCGTCAGTCTCCACGACAAATTCCTTGGAAAAATCCGAAAAGGCCAATAAGGGAGGGGAGCACAATCGAGCTTTAAGCAACTCGAAAGCTTCTTGAGCTTTGCTGCTCCATGCGAATTGTTCTCCTTTGCGCAGCAAATTCGATAAAGGAGCAGCCAAGGTTGCAAAACTCTTGATAAATCGGCGATAATACCCGGCGAGTCTCAAAAATCCCCGTATTTCGCTCACATTAGTCAGTGGTGGCCAAGCTTGTATCACTGCCACTTCACTTGGATCCACAGCTAACCCCTCCTTAGACACCACATGGCCTAAATATTCAATCGATGTCTGCCCAAACATACACTTGGACTTCTTAGCCATGAACCCGTGTCTCTGTAAAATGTCGAGAACATTCGTCACATGTTCTAAATGAGTCGACCAGTCACGGCTATACATAAGGATGCCGTCGAGGAAAATGAGGACAAACTTATGCAAGAACGGTCAAAAAATATCATTCATGGTGGCTAGGAATGTGGACGGCAACATAGGTACAACCTATGTACAATGGAATTAAAATCTCAATCCGAGTCTAGTTTTATTTTATTTTTTATTTAATTTGAATTAAATAACTTTTTTACACTATGAAAAAGAAAGATTGTATATATATTTTTTGAATAAAGACGACCGAAGCATTGGATTAAGCAGTAATCATTCTACAATACGGAGGACCAATAATGTCCTGTTCAATTAAAGAACTAACAGTAGAAGGAGCAGTAATGGTTTAAAAGAAGAAGAAACAAAAATATTGTAAAGATATATCGAAAATTTTCTCCGAACCGAGATGTTATCATCCCCCTTAAACTCGAAACCGAGAAAATCTTCATAAAGACCTGAGCATCTCAATCTAATATGCTCCATTGCCTTTTGCATGGTCACAATGTAAAAGAAGCATTCTCCAATCTCCAAAAACAGACAAAAATTCCAATACATAAGCCATTCCTCTAATGACCATTACTTATGTCTATATGATTCTATAAAACCAACCATAAGAGCGCAATTACGAGTTTTCAAACTCGAAAAAAAGCTTAAGCAAGGGAAAAGATCAATCAAACACCACAGTCCACAAGAGAGTTCATAACAAGTAACTTCATAAACCATAAGTTTAAAAACAAACTGAACAACTAAACCAGCACTTTGTTAATAACTCAGCAGCATATAGCAACATTAAAAGTTAAAGCATCAAAAACAGTTTCCGAAGCACACTTAGTCGGGATGCGGAAGGCAACAGAGACCATTCCCTTATTGATCTAGTAGTATTTTATTGTATCAGAGAGCAAACCACATCAATCTAGAGATGCAAGGCCGGATTTACATTAGCTGGACCTTCCTCTTCAGCACCATCACCGGTTTCTGCAGATGTCGATTCGACGAAGTTGTCAAGAAGCGGAAGCTCTTTTAGCTGAACATTCTCCAGCTCTACATGAAAATCATAGGCAATTCTTGGTTTCTTCTCTCCAGATTGACCAATTTTTTCAACACTTGAGAATAGTGGAGGACCTGACAAAAGGTACAAACAAGCGATAGAGATGGTCAGAATTTGTTATGAAAAAGGTGAGATTTGGAAGCGGACAAGATTAAAACCTTGAGTTCTCTTCAATGCATCTCGAGAGGTTGGTGGCAGACCATCCTGGCTAATCCGAAATTCATCAGTATTAAACTGACAAACTTCATTTGAGCCCAAATATGGCGAAGAATCTGTATCAAGGCCAGTAGTTACAACACTACCAGATGGAACATGTATAGCGGAAGCCCTGGACGCACTGGAACCAGCAGGAACAAATGCTCTCCCAGCCGAACTGTTACAGAGAACAGCTACACCATTAAACATGAAAATCTGAGTTTGAGGAACTCCGGAATTACCACCAGTGGATATGTTCCTGTCAGCTTGGTTTGCTTCGCTCGGGCGGAACATTGCAAGGAAGTCAATTGTAGGCGGAGCTCGAGTGATTGGAATGGGGGTGTTTGCACCATCCAAGTTCTGTTTGCTGTTCCATAGGGGGATAGGAGGGTTCCTATCTATATCGATGGAATTACCACATCGACCATGAAAATTTGAGCCCCTCGATGACCCGTTGTTTTGATGAATCCTGAGGTGGTTATGTAGAGCTCGATAGTTGTCGAACTCTCTATTGCAATAAAAACATGTTTTACTATATGCAGACTCTACACCTTCTCTACTAGAATTGAAATTCATGGTAGAGCCTGAGAAGAAACACAAAACTCAACTCCTTTCAAGAAGAGATAGAGACTAGAAAAACCAATGTAGACCTCGCAATGAGGACGCCAGTCCTACTCTTCATTTTATAGGCCTCCGGGGTGAAGAAATAAGTCATAGTGGTTAACACCAATTAAGGTAAATAATAATTATAATAAAAGCCATTTAGGAAAATAAATCATAGAAATCATAAATGGAAAATGAAGTTGCCATAGGCGAGATCCTTGATAAAACAAAATTAAATTCGGCCTTGTCCATAATAACCCACATTTAGGGTGGTCATAAATGGCACCTAATCTCGAGTTAGTTAAGGGGTAATTTTGGAACATTGAGTAAAACATGAACGCTCTCAATGTCGAATCTATGTGGCCCCGAAATTTACGAAGACCTAGTAACAGAAAGCCATTTTCCATTTAAGGTATCTGATGTGTTCGACATTACTAAATTAGAGGAAACCAAAGAGCAAGGATAATATAGGTCACCATAACTACATATCACTAATCTAACCTTACCCAACGGCTTCGACATAATCCGCTCTAGATTTTGAAAATTTTAGACTAGTGAATTAACACTCAATTTAAGCGTCAAAAAGATACATGTATTTAGTGGAGAATAGCAAAGAAATGTCACAAACATCTAATGAATCACACAATCAAGTACTATATAGGGCTAACCTATTATTATTAGCATCATAATCTCTAAAGTGTTGCAATGATTCCTATATTGAGTGTCATTCAAGAGAAAACCCCATTAGTACAGAAGAACACTCCATTCAAGAGAAAACCCCATTAGTACTGAAGAACACTCCATTCAAGAGAAGTAAAAACTGCACAACAATTAACTCCTTAAGGACAATTTGCCAAATTGAGATTCATATAAAATTTGTTTTCCCAATTCTTAAGGATGTCCTTGTTCCACAAAAAGTGAAGAATCATATTATCCTTCTTAACACATTATTTTAAGAAAAGCCTAGAGTAGCAACCAAGAACATTCTAGGTAAAAACTCTTTTAAAAATATTTTAATTAACACCGGTCAAACCTACACAAAGAATAAAACATAAAAGTAATGATTTTTGTGTTTCTTTCTCAGGTTCTACCATGACTTTCCATTCATGTAGAGAAGATTCAGAGAAGCATGCAAATACTAAAACATGCTTTCATTGCAATAAAGAATTTGACAATTATCGAACTCTATGAGATCACCTTAGTATTCATCAGGAGGATAAGCCATTGAGGGGCTTTCATGGTCGTAGTAGTAATTCCATCGATATCGACAAGAACCATCGTACCAAAAAGCCAAGAGGAGATGACCTTGTATCAAGATTAACACATCTCTTTCACGAATGGCTGCTAGGCGCTAGCAACACAGAAATGCCCAGAAATAAATATCATCAAAACAAAGCTTCCTCATTTTTGTGATATAACCACTTAGATACATCTATAAATCTCGTGACAGATAAATTGTAAATGTAGAGGATCTTTACTCAAAGGAGAAACTGTGTATTTCTAATGAATATTTATTGTAATAGAGATATTGTAATCTACACTGACGCATGCATAAGTAATAAGTAAACTACTAATCTACTATAGTTTAAAACATAAACAGAAGCTATAACAACTAGCTACGTTTTATTTGTTTTCGTTCGAATCACCATAAGCTGATGCAACATCTGGTTAAACCTAAAAGGATGTTGTTTCTCCACAAGCATGAAGGCAAGGAAAACTAACTGTAAAGCACCAAGCATTGATTCATTCACCCCACACCCTAATCACTACTCTGTTAACATTCACCGGTCTTCAATTACTATAACTCTATGGTCTATCTCATCAAATGCAGATAACATATTATTAGCTTTTTTTCTGGTGTCTCTAGTCCTAGAAGACCAAACGATTGTCCAGCATTGTATCTGTTATAACATAAGAGGAAAACATTGAAGAGAATGCACGACAGAAAGAAGGGGTCCGAGGGAGTTAAAAGCAAATTAGGCAAAGCAAATTTTGAGGATATTCATTTAAGAGGGAAGTTAAATTGCTAATGTTGTGTTTGGAACATCAATCTGAAAATTAGGCAAAGAAATTGAGCACTTATCTTCAACAGCTTAACAACTCATAACTTGTTTCTTTCCCCCTTAAATTACAGGCATAGGGCTATCATAAATTCATAATCAGATAAACTGAATAAATATTACAATTTACAATATCTAATAAAAAAATTGCAGGTAATAGATGATTTCCCATTGAACAAAAGCTTAATATGAAGAGTAATGGAAACTGAAATCCCATTATTTACTTTCCCGGAAAATCCTTTTTTTTTAAATGCTTTCATAAATATACAATCCCACTAAATTCTCATTTAAAAAACAACAACTTACAACTTACAACTTCCACTAAAAGAAACAAGGTGTAATAATAACTAATAAAATGAAGAACATCCCCAAAAAAAAAACAATTATGGAAAACGTTCCCAGCACCTTCATGTTCACCAAAAAGATAATCAAAACAATGAAATAGCTTCTTACCAGAGGAAAACTCTACAAGAATCGACATGGGTATTCCTTATTTTCAAAAGGGTTTAAACCTTGGAGATGATTTGTTCAGAGAAGTTTTGCTCAAGCCAGACAAAGCAGCTTCAAAGTTCAAAACTTTAAACTCCAAAAGGTTATCGAACAATTAGATCAAGCATTTTAAGCAATATATAATATTAATTAGGTTTAATTTACAATTTGACCCTCCAAAAATACACATTCTTTTTTTTTTCTTCACATTGTACTCTATACTTTTTCTTTGCCCATTTTGACCCTTCAAGTATGCTCATTTTTTCTACTTTAAATCTTAAACTAAAGTACGATTTCATTTTACATTTTAACCTCAGGTGTTAAAATTTTTTAAATTAATCAAGCCGTGTTACGTGGCGTTTTCGTTATTTTTTTCTTCTTCGATGGTGGTTGAGTCTTGTTAAAAAGTTTAAACGATTAAAATGTTTCAATGTAGAATTTGACAAATCTGAACAATTGAAAAACATTTAAGGACATAAAGTAGTCACAATCAAAAGTTTCAATCCAATATAATTATTAGATTTGGAGGTTGAAGTGCAGGTATCCCAAATTTGAATATTGATTTCGTAATTTTTAAAAAGTTTATATAATTATAAATTTAGGTTGAGCAAGTGACAACAAAATGTTTGGTATGTTCAGGAGCCAAAATATATAAGAACACCAAATTAAAATACAACGTAAGAAGAACAAACATATTTAAAGGGTCAAATTGTGAATTAAGGCTAATTAAGGCAGGATTTGCAATTACTTGCATGTTATTAAGGGTCTGTTTATTTTACTGAAAACTGTTTTCGAAAAATAAATTCTAAAAAATGAACTACGGTTTTTGGAAAATTAATTGCAGAAACTATTTTTCGGTGTTTGGATGATGTTGTACAATTCATTTTACACTGTTTAGTAGAATTTCCTGAAAATTTCATGAACAATCCACAAACAAGCATCGATAATGCTAAAAACAAGTTCCAACCAAAACACGATTTAAGGTTTAGGTTAGTGTTTAGGGTTTAGGATAGCATTTATGGTTTATGGTTTAGATCAGTATTTAAGGTTTATGGTTTAGATCAGTATTTAGAGTTTATGGTAGCATTTAAGGATTAATATTTAAAGTTTAGGGTTTATGGTTTATGGTAGTATTTATGGTTTAGGGTTTATGTTAGTGTTTAAGGTTTAGGGTTTAAGGTTGGTGGTTAGGGTTTATGGTTTAGAATTTAGAATTTACAGTAACATTTAGGATTTAGGGTGTAGTGATTAGGGTTTATAGTAGTATTTAGGGTATATGATTTAAGGTTAGTGTTTAGGGCTTATCATTTAAGGTTTAGGGTTTAAGTTAGTGTTTATGGTTTATATTTTATTGTTTAGGGTTTATGTTATTATTTAGGGTTTAAGGTTTATGGTAGTGCTTAGTGTTTAGGGTTTAGTGTTTATGTTACCATTAAGGGTTTATGGGTAAATGTTTATTGTTTAGGGTTTATGTTAGTGTTTAAGGTTTAGTATTTAAGGTTTATGTTAAGGTTTAGGTTTTAGGGTTTAGTATTTATATTAGTATTTAGGGTTTAAGGTTTATGTTAATGTTTATTGTTTATGGTTTAGTTTTTATGTTAGCATTTAGGGTGCGTTTGGATCGCAGAAAAGAAGATTACCAGGGGGAATAAATTTTTCCAGAATCTTAAACCCATGTTTGGTTTCCAAAGATTTTCACCATGGGGGTAATATAGCATTACCAACAGTTCCGCTTTTTGGGCTTTATACCGAGAATCATATTCCATTCAATTTCTTTAGTATTTGACAATTCCATCCCTTTATGACAAAATTACCCTCATAAAATATGAAAATTTCAGCTTAGTCTTTCCCTACAATATGAAAATATGAACCTTAAACCCTAAACATTAAAAAGTATAATTTTTCATCTTATTTTTCAAACTTCTTTTTAAAAACTAATATCGTTTGATACGTAAACCCTAAACCCTAAAAATTTAAAAGTATAATTTTTCATTGTATTTTTTAAACTTCTTTTTTAAAACTAATATCGTTTGATACGTAAACCCTAAACCCTAAAAATTAAAAGGTATAATTTTTCATCGTATTTTTTAAACTTCTTTTTAAAAACTAATATCGTTTGATACATAAACCCTAAAATTAAAAATTATAATTTTTCATTGTACTTTTTAAACTTCTTTTTAAAAACTAATATCGTTTGATACGTAAACCCTAAACCCCAAACACTAAAAATTAAAAAGTATAATTTTCATCGTATTTTTAAACTTCTTTTTAAAAACTAATATAGTTTGATACATAAATCTTAAACCATAAACCCTAAAAATTAAAAAGTATAATTTTTCATTGTATTTTAAACTTCTTTTTAAAAATTAATATCGTTTGATACATAAACCCTAAACCACAAAACCCTAAACCCTAAAAATTAAAAGGTATAATTTTTCATCGTATTTTTTAAACTTCTTTTTAAAAACTAATATCGTTTGATACGTAAACCCTAAACCTTAAATTTTAATTGTAATATAATAATCTCAACATATTTACATCGTTGTAAATAAGTTATATTTTCTCAAACTTAATATAATAATTTCAACATATTTACGTCGTTGTAAATATCGTTTGATACGTAAACCCTAAACCTTAAAATTTTAACTCTAATATAACAATCTTAACATATTTACTTCGTTGTAAATAAGTTATATTTTCTCAAACTTAATTACAATTTACATCTGTGTAAATTTGTTATTTGCTAATATATATCACAAGGATAATTTGGTAAAATATATATTTAAATAATATAATATTCCTCCAACCAAACATTGTCATCTTACATTTCTGCCAAATAAACCAAACAAGAAATATAACATTTTCAGTAATATACCAGGTAATGTTACATTTCAGTAATCTTATTCCCAGAGGTAATCATCTTTTCCGTGAACCAAACGCACTCTTAGGTTTCATGGGTTAGTGTTTAGGGTAAGGGTTTATGTTAGTGTTTGGGGTTTAATATTTAAGGCTTAACATTTAGGGTTTAAGGTTTATGTTAGTGTTTATGTTAACATTTAGTGTTTAGGGTTTTGTTTTAGGCTTTATGGTTTATGTTTAGGATATAATATTTAGGGTTTTGTGTTTAAGGGTTAGTGTTTATGGTTTAGGGCTATGTTAGTGTTTAGGGTTTAACATATAGGGTTTAGCATTTAGTGTTTAGGATTAATGTTAGTGTTTAGGGTTTAGGGTTTAAATCCTCATTTATGGTTTAAGGTTTACGTTATTGTTTAATGTTTAGGGTTTATTGTTAGTGTTTATGCTAGCATTTAGGGTTTAGGGTTTTTGTTAGTGTTTAGTGTTTATGTCAACATTTAAGGTTTATGGGTTAGTGTTTAGGGTTAGAATTTTTGTTAATGTTTAAGGTTTAACATTTAGTGTTTAGGGTTTAAGGTTTAGAGTTTAAGATTTAGGATTTAGGATTTAAGGTTCATGGTTTAGTTTTATGTTAGTATTTAGGGTTTAAGTTTTAAGGTTTAGGATTTAGGGTTGTTAGTATTTGTAGAGAGAATTGGAGGAAGGAAAACGACTTACCGAAAATTCATGAGTAAGTCCTTTTACACTGAAACAAGGTCTGTTTTCCATTGACCGTAGTTAATTTTTCTTTTACTTTTTCATTTTTCATGAACCAAACAGCGGTAAGTTATAAAAACATTTTTAGGAAAATCAATTATAGTGAAACAAACAGACCCTAAGTAAACATTTATTAATTTTATATTTTTAATAGTCTAAAGGTGATTACAAGACGGTTTCTGTTCATACATATTCTTAAACCTTCGACAAAGCACACACAACTTACAAACAAAGCGGTTGAACTGGAGTATCTGCTTTCCTACCAAAACTACTTATTAAATTCAAATTTTGATGTGTTTCTATTATTTCGATCACCAACTTATATAAATGTGTATCGGCTCGTTGGATAAAAAAACTATATCATGGAAAAATAATACTAACAAATATTAAACAACAATAATAATCAAACATTTCCATAAAATCTCTATAAACTATAGACTCTATACCATATTTAATACTGGTAACAGAAAGGTAACTAAGGAATCCAATTTTAAGTCAAATTCAGACAAATAATAATAATGGTGATGATACAATGTGAAATTGAAAACAACTTAAAAGATGATACATATATTTTTTTTTGAAAATAAGCCAATATTTTATTAATGAGAAAATACCTAAAATTACAATAAAGGTTTATAAACTATCATTGTAAACTAAATACATAATTTGGACTTCCTCCTAAAATTAGTCATTTTAGATCAGATATGAATCATACATAAAAAGGTCATAAACCCATCCAAATACTCGATCGAAAATAGATATGAAACCTGACTGTATCGGCAAAACGAACCACAAAAGGGGATGAAGCTATTGATAGACCACCGAGAAAACGCAAATCATAGCAGAGCACCTGAAAAACTCATCACAAGCGCAAACCGCATATCCAAATTCAAACCGAAAGTCCATAGCGGGGAAGATCAACATGATTACAAATAATCGCCATCTTGATCAGTCGTGGTGTCGTCAAATCAACCCTCATAGAAAACAAATAATGGAAAAACGTACCAAGAGACAGAAAAACATGCTAAAAAGCAAAAAAAACATACCAAACGGTAGAGGAAAGCGTGTCATACAGACATATTTATTGAATTAAAAAGACTGAAAATCGAAAAAACGAAACAAATAAATGAAAGAGGGTAACCGGTGGTCGACAAATAACCCGAAAGCTATTGCCGCCGTTAGCCTATATTCGAATCAAAGAGAGAGAGCGGCGGCACTAAAAAAAGTAAAACCCTAAGCAATTGATTAGTCTAATTCCTCATAAAAGATGATATATTTATATATAAATATATAAAGGCATAAAGATATTTTTGGCCTTTAATGTTTGTAATTTTTATTATTTAGCCTTTTATCCTTTTCTAAAAGTAAATTTAGCTTTTAATTTATATTTTTTTGTCAAGATGATGTTGCTTGCTATCTGGTGGGATGTTTTTTTTTTATTTTGAGGATTGAAAGTTAAGATTAATTGAGTTTCATATCTTAATTTTTTTAATTTGTTTTTATTTAGATTTTTTTAAATCGACTTGTTTTGCTTTGATTGTGATTAATTTCAAATGATTTATGTGTTAGTGTTTATTTATTTATTTTTTATATCAAATTTGGTGTTGTTTTTTTGTATTGTCTATGACATTGGAGAAGGAATGGATGAAAGAAATAAATGGAGGAAGCGGATGAAGAAATATACTTGTTCATTTTTTTTTATTTTTAATTATTTTTTAATTTAAATATATTTTTATTAAATTAGAATTATAGTATGCATATAATAGGTTGAAAGCTATACCATTTAAAATGAATTTCTATGTATACATTCACATCATCACTGTTAAAATTTTATCGGACCAATTAATATGTAAGTTAAAAAAAAAGCAATTTGACAAAAAAATTATAGGTTAAGTGCTAAATTTACCTTTAAAAAAGGATAAAGGCTAAAATAACAAAAATTACAAACATTATGGGCCAAAATTATCTTTATGCCTAAAAAAATCACATTTTAACAATTTAGTAACCGATGAACCGAAACAACTTAAACCAGTGACATTACTCGATAACAGGAAAATTTTCTCCTAAACCGACCTGACCCGTACCATCATCACCCCTTAAACTCTACACCAGGAAAATTTTCATAAACACTTGAGCATCTCAATCTAATATGCTCCATTGCCTTAAAACAGACAAAAAATACAATGCATCAGCTCTTGCTCTAATGACCATTACTCGATAACAGTTACGACAGAGCCAACACCAACACGAGACCAAACAAAAACAAAAACCTGCAGGTGAACAATGGCAAATATTGAAGGTCAACCTAAGCATTGTTTCCCTGCATCAACATTCAGAACCAAGTCCAAAACAAACCATGAATTTTCCCAGTTCCAATGACTTAAGTCTATATGATTCTATAAAACCAACCATATGAGTACAGTTACGAGTTTTCGAACTCAAAATAAAGCTTAAGCAAGGGAAAAGATCAATCAAACAACCACAGTCCACAATAGATTTCATAACAAGTCAACCTTCAGCAGTGCATTGCATTATTAAAACTTAAAGCACCGACACAAGTTTCCGAAGCACACTTAGTAACAGAGACCATTCCCTTATTGATCTAGTAGTATTTTATTATATCAGAGAGGCAAACCACATCAATCTAGCGATGCAAGGCCCCTTCATCCTCTTCAGCACCATCACCGGTTTCTGCAGATGTCGATCCGACGAAGTTGTCAAGAAGCGGAAGCTCTTTTAGCTGAACATTCTCCAGCTCCATGTGAAAATCATAGGCAATTCTTGGTTTCTTGTCTCTAGATTGACCAACTTTTTCAACACTTGAGAATAGTGGAGGACCTGACAAAAGGTACAAACAAGCGATAGAGATGGTCAGAATTTGTTATGAAAAAGGAGAGATTTGGAAGCGGACCAAGATTAAAACCTTGAGCTCTCTTCAATGCATATCGAGAGGTTGGTGGCAGACCATCCTGGCTAATCCGAAATTCATCAGTATTAAACTGACAAACTTCATTTGGGCCCAAATATGGCGAAGAATCTGTATCAAGGACAGTAGTTACAACACTACCAGATGGAACATGTATAGCGGAAGCCCTGGACGCACTGGCACCAGCAGGAACAAATGCTCTCCCAGCCGAACTGTTACAGAGAATAGCTACACCATTAAACGTGAAAATCTGAGTTTGAGGAACTCCGGAATTACCACCAGTGGATATGTTCCTGTCAGCTTGGTTTGCTTCGCTCGGGCGGAACATTGCAAGGAAGTCAATTGTAGGTGGAGCTCGAGTGATTGGAATGGGGGTGTTTGCACCACCCAAGTTCTGTTCGCTGTTCAATAGGGGGATAGGAGGGTTCCGATCGATAACGATGGAATTACTACTTCGACCATGAAAATTCGAGCCCCTAGATGACCCGTTGTTTTGATGAACCCTGAGGTGGTTATGTAGAGCTCGATAGTTGTCGAACTCTCTATTGCAAAAAAAGCATGTTTTACTATATGCAGACTCTACACCTTCTCTACTAGAATTGAAATTCATGGTAGAGCCTGAGAAGAAACACAAAACTCAACTCTTTTCAAGAAGAGATAAGAGACTAGAAAAACCAATGTAGACCTCGCAATGAGGAAACCAGTCCTACTCTTCATTTTATAGGCCTTTGGGGTGAAGAAATAAGTCATAGTGGTTAACACCAATTAAGGTAAACAATAATTATAATAAAAGCCATTTAGGAAAATAAATCATAGAAATCATAAATGGAAAATGAAGTTGCCATAGGCGAGATCCTTGATAAAACAAAATTAAATTCGGCCTTGTCCATAATAACCTACATTTAGGGTGGTCATAAATGGCACCTAATCTCGAGTTAGTTAAGGGGTAATTTTGGAACATTGAGTAAAACATGAACGCTCTCAATGTCGTATCTATGTGGCCCCGAAATTTACGAAGACCTAGTAACAGAAAGCCATTTTCCATTTAAGGTATCTGATGTGTTCGACATTACTAAATTAGAGGAAACCAAAGATCAAGGATAATATAGGTCACCATAACTACATATCACTAATCTAACCTTACCCAACGGCTTCGACATAATCCGCTCTAGAATTTAAAAATTTTAGACTAGTGAATTAACACTCAATTTAAGCGTCAAAAAGATACATGTATTTAGTGGAGAATAGCAAAGAAATGCCACAAACATCAAATGAATCACAAAATCAAGTACTATATAGGGCTAACCTATTATTATTAGTATCATAATCTCTAAAATGTTGCAATGACTCCTATATTGAGTGCCATTCAAGAGAAAACAAAAAGAAAGTGGTAGCACATAAGAATTAATGGATTTTAAATTGCCAATCCATACCAAACGCATCCACGAGAAGCCCATGAGAGACACAACAATCATTCAATTAGGAAAACCCCATTAGTACCGAAGAACACTCCATTCAAGAGAAGTAAAAACTGCACAACAATTAACTCCTTAAGGACAATTTGCCAAATTGAGATTCCTATAAAATTTGTTTTCCCAATTCTTAAGGATGTCCTTGTTCTACAAAAAGTGAAGAATCATACTATCCTTCTTAACACATTATTTTAAGAAAAGCCTAAAGTAACAACCAAGAACATTCTAGGTAAAAACTCTTTTAAAAATATTTTAATTAACACTGGTCAAACCTACACAAAGAATAAAACATAAAAGTAATGATTTTTGTGTTTCTTTCTCAGGTTCTCCCATGACTTTCCATTCATGTAGAGAAGATTCAGAGAAGCATGCAAATACTAAAATATGCTTTCATTGCAATAAAGAATTTGACAATTATCAAACTCTATGTGATCACCTTAGTATTCATCAGGCGGATAAGCCATTGAGGGGCTTTCATGGTCGTTGTAGTAATTCCATCGATATCGACAAGAACCATCCTTGTATCAAGATTAACACATCTCTTTCACGAATGGCTGCTAGGCGCTAGCAACACAGAAATGCCCAGAAATAAATATCATCAAAACAAAGCTTCCTCATTTTTTTGATATAACCACTTAGATACATCTATAAATCTCGTGACAGATAAATTGTAAATGTAGAGGATCTTTACTCAAAGGAGAAACTGTGTATTTCCAATGAATATTTATTGTAATAGAGATATTGTAATCTACATTGACGCATGCATAAGTAATAAGTAAACTACTAATCTACTACAGTTTAAAACATAAACAGAAGCTATAACAACTAGCTACGTTTTATTTGTTTTCGTTCGAATCACCATAAGCTGATGCAACATCTGGTTAAACCTAAAAGGATGTCGTTTCTCCACAAGCATGAAGGCAAGGAAAACTAACTGTAAAGCACCAAGCATTGATTCATTCACCCCACACCCTAATCACTACTCTGTTAACATTCACCGGTCTTCAATTACTATAACTCTATGGTCTATCTCATCAAATGCAGATAACATATTTTTAGCTTTTTTTCTGGTGTCTCTAGTCCTAGAAGACCAAACGATTGTCCAGCATTGTATCTGTTATAACATAAGAGGAAAACATTGAAGCGAATGCACGACAGAAAGAAGGGGTCCGAGGGAGTTAAAAGCAAATTTTGAGGATATTCATTTAAGAGGGAAGTTAAATTGCTAATGTTGTGTTTGGAACATCAATCTGAAAATTAGGCAAAGAAATTGAGCACTTATCTTCAACAGCTTAACAACTCATAACTTGTTTCTTTGCCCCTTAAACTACAGGCATAGGGCTATCATAAATTCATAATCAGATAAACTGAATAAATATTACAATTTACAATATCTAATAAAAAAATTGCAGGTAATAGATGATTTCCCATTGAACAAAAGCTTAATATGAAGAGTAATGGAAACTGAAATCCCATTATTTACTTTCCCGGAAAATCTTTTTTTTAAAAATGCTTTCATAAATATACAATCCCACTAAATTCTCATTTAAAAAACAACAACTTACAACTTACAACTTCCACTAAAAGAAACAAGGTGTAATAATAACTAAAAAAATGAAGAACATCCCCAAAAAACAATTATAGAAAACGTTCCCAGCACCTTCAAGTTCACCAAAAAGATAATCAAAACAACGAAATAGCATCTTACCAGAGGAGAACTCTACAAGAATCGACATGGGTATTCCTTATTTTCAAAAGGGTTTAAACCTTGGAGATGATTTGTTCAGAGAAGTTTTGCTCTCAAGCCAGACAAAGCAGCTTCAAAGTTCAAAACTTTAAACTGCAAAAGGTTGTCCAACGATTAGATCAAGCATTTTAGGCTAATTAGGGGTGTTAAAAATACCCTACCGACTACCGGAACATACATAATTGGTTTTCATATGATTCTTTTAGCAGGGTCAGATACATATTAAAAATTAAAAATCTTATTTTTTATATTAAAAAAAATTTAAAAAAAATTCGGTTATCCAAATATATTTAAAATTAATAACTTTTATGTTAAAAATTTCGAAACTTCGGTTAAAATTTTTCGAAATTTCGGTTAATAACTTTTAATATATTTAATAATTTTTAATATATTTAAAAAATTTCGGTTATCCAAATATATTTAATATATTTAATATATTTAATAACTAAGGATTTCCAACAAATTCACTAAGAATTTCGTCCCCTTTTCTCGGATTAGGAGGAAACCGTTACAACCCTCAAAGCATTCTACCCAAAGCTTGAAGGAACACTCTCTTTACAAAGAAAGACTTAGCAAACTAGAAATCCCTCTAAAAGGTGTTTGTTTGCAATTCTAAGCACTCACTCAAAACCTAAACACTTGAGCAAATTTAACAATGTAAGCTCACAAGTGTTGTCTAAGCAAGAAATAAACAATTTAAGCTCTAGACAAATTTTGACATCATAATGTTGTAACAATTGAAGCATTAACCATTACAAGATGCTTGGAGGTCCCTTTTATACTCCCAATTGAGTTTGTAGCCGTTACTAGCCGTTGGGGATGATTTGGAGCCATTGAGGACTTTATTTCCCTTCATAAATGATGTTCTGCAGCCATCCGTATCGATACGCGTGGAACCGTATCGGTACGGCCTTCATCAGAAACTAGCCGTTGGGCTCTTGCTAGCCTGGGCGTATCGATACGCTTGAGGGCGTATCGGTACGGGTTCATTTTTAAATGGCCGTTGGGAAATAGTCGTTGGGGTTGGTTGAAAGGGGATCGGTACGCTTACTTGGCGTATCGAAACGATCCCGATCCGTATCGAAACGGCCAAGCCTGTTTCGATACGGGTTTTGGCAGTGACCAAACTTGGGCAAAAAGGTATCGGTACGGGTACAACCGTATCGGAACAGGTAGCCTGAAAAGTCAAGTTTGGTTGTTTTAAATCATGAAAAGCTTTGCCAAAAACCTTTTAAAATTCCCAAAACATAGATTCAAGTTGTTTGGACTTAAGACAAAGTTTTAAATTCTTTTCAAATTAGTCCAAAATATTTTTCAATTATTATATCAAAACATTAGTTCTACAATCTCCCCATTTTTGATATAATAAAACACACTTGAAAATTTGTTTGGGATTCTCCCCCTTTATCTTTAAAAATGTGAATAAGAGATTAAAGATATGAAATCAAATAAAGCTCCCCCTTATTCATTTGAAAATTCAATTTTTCAAACCATTTCTCCCCCATTTTGTTATACCAAAAAGAATTTAAAACATTATGTTTCAAAATAACAATAGAGGTAAAAAAATGACACACTTAAAAATTTTGTTTAAAATCGGCCCCCCTTACTCAAAGCATCATAAGAATGTTAGTTCAACATATATGATTAACTAGTTGACTTAAATGAAAATTAATCAAATGAAAGCAAAAGCAACTAGATTTTACCACACTTGAACTCAAGGGAGGATGTGAAGTCTTCCTTCTTCAAGTGTTCTTCCTATGTGTGCATGGAGCTCCTCCTCAAAGTTTGACTTGTTGATCACTCTCCATCACACCTAGCAAAAGACAATCAAGTAATTTTTGGTATCCAAATTGCTTTGGATCCATAAACATTAGTAGCACAAAATTTAGTCCCCTTAGGAATCCATTTTTCAATTTCATCCTTTTTAGTTGAAGTGGTTAGTCCTTTTGGGACCCAAACACTTCCAAAACATTTTTCATTCACAAATCTAGGGGCACTAGATTGTCTTACATAAAAAATTTGATTTTCTAAAATTATTTTTCTTTTCAAGTTCATTAGAAATCAAATATTTTTCTTTTTGAACTTTGAGAAGCAAATTTTGTAAATCAAAACATTTTTGTTCAAAATCTTTCAATTTTGCTTCAAGTTCAAGATTTGTTTTGGAAAGCAAATCATTTTCAATTTTTATTTTCGAAATCAACTTTTTGTTCTTGGAAAATGATGCCTTGAATTCCAAAAGCAAATCATCATAGGCATCTTGTAACTCATCAAATGTATAAGAATTCGAAATAGATGAGTTAGAAGTTACCTCCCCCTCATTGAGGGCCATCAAGCATAGGTGGGCTACTTCATCATCGGTGGAGTCTTCATCACTTCATGTGGCCACATATGCTTGTTTTGAAGATGATCCCTTCTTTTTGGATTTGTGGGAGTCCTTCATCTTCTTCATCGATCCATGCTTGGATTCTTTCCATTTTTCTCTTCATGAACCGGGAAAATTTGTTGAAGAGATAGGCCATCTCTTCATCTTCACTTTCCTCCTCACTTGAATCTACATGATGGCATGTGGAGGATTTGAGAGCTACGACACTAGCATTGATGCCTAGCTCCATGATCTTCTTCTTCCCCATCGTTCTAATCTCTTCCTCCTTCTTCTCCTCTTCTTTGTTTTTCTTCATTATTTGGTGAGTGAGAAGAGACCCCATGCGCTCATCAAGCTTCAAGGTTTTGAGATTCTTGGCTTCGATGATGGCGGTCCTCTTTGAGTCCCATGACTTGGGAAGGGAGTAGATGAGCTTTCGGACAAGCTTCTCTTCCGGGATGGCTTCTCCAAAACCTTTAAGACCATTGGTGATAGTGGAGAACTTATCAAACATCTTCTCAATGTTCTCTTCCGGATCCATCTTGAAGTTCTCATACTCTAAGGTTAGGAGCCCAATCTTGGTCTCATTGACTTCATCGGTTCCCTCGTATGTGACTTCAAGCTTGTCCCATACCTCCTTGGCACTCTCACAAGAAGACATCTTCTCATAGATGGTTGGGCCAAATGCACAAAAGAGCATGTGCAAAGCTTTGCAATTAAGCTCCATCTTCTTGCGATCGTCGGCACTCCATTCCGCTTTGCTTCCTTGAGGCACGAACGGATCATCTTCAACTATGTCCCATAGCTTGTAATATCTTGTCTTCAAGAAGAATTTCATCTTTGTCTTCCAATGGGCATAGTGATCTCCGTCGAAGAAAGGCGGTTTGTCGATTGATTGTGCCATTGAGCCGGTTGGTGAAATGTTGATCGAGCTTGCCGGATCTTCTCAATAGGATGTGAATCCCCTTCGATTGAGCCAAGCTCTGATACCAATTGTTGAGATTTTAGGGGCTCGATTCGATCAACCGTTCTTGCTCGCCAAGTGTGGAGAAGTTGGGTAATTGGGTGTTTTAGTGGGAGGTGAAAAATTGGCAATTTGAAACAAGGATTTATAGTGGTTCAACCTTCTAACCAAGGTCTACATCCACTACCTTAGCTCCCCACTAAGGATTTCCAACAAATTCACTAAGAATTTCGTCCCTTTTTCTCGAATTAGGAGGAAACCGTTACAACCCTCAAAGCTTTCTACCCAAAGCTTAGAGGAACACTCTCTTTACAAAGAAAGACTTAACAAACTAGAAATCCCTCTAAAAGGTGTTTGTTTGCAATTCTAAGCACTTACCCAAAACCTAAACACTTGAGCAAATTTAACAATGTAAGCTCACAAGTGTTGTCTAAGCAAGAAATAAACAATTTAAGCTCTAGACAAATTTTGACATCATAATGTTGTAACAATTGAAGCATTAACCATTACAAGATGCTTGGAGGTCCCTTTTATACTCCCAATTGAGTTTGTAGTCGTTACTAGCCGTTGGGATGATTTGGAGCCGTTGAGAACTTTATTTCCCTTCATAAATGCTGTTCTGCAGCCATCCGTATCGATACGCGTGGAACCGTATCGATACGGCCTTCATCAGAAACTAGCCGTTGGGCTCTTGCTAGCCTGGGCGTATCGATACGCTTGAGGGCGTATCGGTACGGGTTCATTTTTAAATGGCCGTTGGGAAATAGCTGTTGGAGTTGGTTGAAAGGGGATCGGTACGCTTACCTGGCGTATCGAAACGATCCCGATCCGTATCGAAACAGTCAAGCCTGTTTCGATACGGGTTTTGGTAGTGACCAAACTTGGGCAAAAAGGTATCGGTACGGGTAGCCTGAAAAGTCAAGTTTGGTTGTTTTAAATCATGAAAAGCTTTGCCAAAAACCTTTTAAAATTCCCAAAACATAGATTCAAGTTGTTTAGACTTAAGACAAAGTTTTAAATTCTTTTCAAATTAGTCCAAAACATTTTTCAATTACTATATCAAAACATTAGTTCTACAGTACCGATACGCTAGGTAAGCGTATCGATACACATCAGCTGAAAAGCCCAACGACTAATTCTTCATTGAGACCGTATCGATATGGTTTGACGAGTATCGATACGCCAAGCTGCAGAACTGCATTTATGGTGGGAAATAAAGGCTCCAACGGCTCCAATTCAATCCCAACGGCTAGTAACGGCCATAAACTCATCAAGGAGTATAAAAGGGACCTCCAAGCATCTTGAAATGGTTAATGCTTCAATTGTTACAACATTATGATGTCAAAATTTGTCTAGAGCTTAAATTGTATATTTCTTGCTTAGACAACACTTGTGAGCTTAACATTGTTAAATTTGCTCAAGTGTTTAGGTTTTGGGTGAGTGCTTAGTATTGCAAACACATACCTATTAGAGGGATTTCTAGTTTGCTAAGTCTTTCTCTTGTAAGAGAGTGTTTGATCAAGCTTTGGGTAGAAAGCTTGATCGTTGTAACGGTTTCCTCCTAAGTCGAGAAAAGGGGACGAAATTCTTAGTGAATTTGTTTGGAAATCCTTAGTGGGGAGCTAAGGTAGTGGATGTAGACCTTGGTTAGAAGGTTGAACCACTATAAATCCTTCTGTCAAATTGCCAAATTTTCACTTCCCACTAAAACACCCAATTATCCAACTTCTCCACACTTGGCGAGCAAGAACGGTTAATCGAATCGAGCCCCTAAAATCTCAACAGTAAGGGTTTATGTTAGTGGTTGGGGTTTAATATTTAGGGTTTAGGATTTATGTTTATGATATAGCATTTAGGGCTTTGTGTTTATGGTTTAGGGTTATGTTAGTGTTTAGGGTTTAGCATATATGGTTCAAGGTTTAGCGTTTAACATTTAGTGTTTAGGACTTATGTTAGTGTTTACGGTTTAAGTTCTCATTTAGTGTTTAAGGTTTATGTTATTGTTTAATGTTTAGGGTTTATTGTTAGTGTTTAGTGTTTATATTAGTATTTAGGGTTTAGGGTTTTTGTTAGTGTTTAGTGTTTATGTCAATATTTAAGATTTATGGGTTAGTGTTTATGGTTAGGATATTTGTTAATGTTTAGGGTTTAATATTTAGTGCTTAGTGTTTAAGGTTCATGGTTTAGAGTTTAAGGTTTAGGATTTAAGGTTCAAGGTTTATGTTAGTATTTAGGGTTTAAGATTTAGGGTTTATGTTAGTTTTTGTAGAGAGAATGGGAGGAAGGAAATCGACTTACCGAAAATCAATGAGTAAGTCATTTTACACTGAAACAAGATATGTTTTTCATTGACCGTAGTTGATTTTCCTTTGACCTTTTCATTTTTCATGAACCAAACAGCGGGAAGTTATGAAAACGTTTTCAGGAAAATTAATTACAGTTGAACAAACAAACCCTAAGTAAACATTTACTAATTTTATATTTTTAATAGTCTAAAGGTGATTACAAGACGATTATTGTTCATACATATTCTTAACCCTTCGACAAAGCACATACAACTTACAAACAAAGCGGTTAAACCGGAGTATCTGCTTTTGTACCGAGACCACCTGTTAAATTTAAATTTTGATGTGTTTCTATTATTTCGATCACCAACTTATATAAATGTGTATCGTCCCGTTGGATAAAAAATTATATCATAAGAAAATAGTACTAACAAACATTAAACTATAATAATCAAACATTTCCATCAAATCTCTATAAACTATACATTCCATGCCATATTTAATATTGGTAACAAAAAGCTAACTAAAGAATCCAATTTTAAGTCAAATTCAGACAAATAATAATAATGGTGACGATACAATGTGAAACTGAAAACAACTTAATAGATGATAAATGCATAAAAATAATTTTAGCCCTTAATATTTGTAATTTTTATTATTTTAGCCTTTATTTTTTTTAAAGGTAAATTTAGCCTTTAACTTATATTTTTTTTTTGTGAAGATAATGTTGTTTGCTATCTGGTGGGATGTTTTTTTTTTTGTTTTGACGATTGAAAGTTAAAATTAATTGTGTTTTATATCCTGATTTTTTTAAAATTTATTTTTATCCAGATTTTTTAATATCGACTTGTTTTGCTTTGATTGTAATTAATTTCAAATGATTTATGTGTTAGTGTTCTTTTATTTATTTTTTATGTCTTGTCTATGACGTTGGATAAGAAATGGATGGCAGAAATAAAGGGAGAAAGCGGATGAAGAAATATACTTGTTCAATTTTTTAATTTTAATTATTTTTTAACTTAAATATATTTTTATTAAATTATAATAGGTTGAAAGTTATACCATTTAAAATGAATTTTCATGTATACATGCCACATCATCACTGTTAAAATTTTAACAGAACAATCAATATGTAAATTAAAGAAAAGAGCAATTTGACAAAAAATATATAGGTTAAAAGTTAAATTTACCTTTCATAAAGGATAAGGGTTATTAAAATGACAAAAATAACAAACATTAAGGGCCAAAATTATCTTTATGCCTAAAAAAATCACATTTTAACAATTTAGTAACCGATAACCAAACCAACTTAAACCGGTGAAATTCAATTCGATTATCTTTAATCAGTTCGAGTAAGAAAAAAACAAAATGCTGTAGAATAAACAAAAGTTTTCTCCTAAACCGACCTGACCCGAACCTTCATCACCCCTTAAACTCTATACCAGGAAAATTTTCATAAACACTTGAGCTTCTCAATCTAATATGCTCCATTGCCTTAAAACAGACAAAAAAATACAATGAATCAGATCTTGTTCTAATGACCATTGCTCGATAACAGTTACGACGGAGCCAACACCAACACGAGACCAAACAAAAACAAAAACAAAAATCTGCGGGAGAACAATGGCAAATATTGAAGGTCAACCTAAGCATTGTTTCCCTGCATCAACATTCAGAACCAAGTCCAAAACAAACCATGAATTTTCCCCAGTTCCAATGACTTAAGTCTATATGATTCTATAAAACCAACCATGAGTACAGTTAGAGTTTTCGAACTCGAAATAAAGCTTAAGGAAGGGAAAAGATCAATCAAACATCTCAGTCCACAGGAGAGTTCATAACAAGCAACTTCATAAACCATAAGTTTAAAACCGAACAACTAAACAAGCACTTTGTTGGTAAATCAGCAGCATATAGCAACATTAAAAGTTAAAGCATCAAAAACAGTTTCCGAAGCACACTTAGTCGGGATGCGGAAGGCAACAGAGACCATTCCCTTATTGATCTAGTAGTATTTTATTATATCAGAGAGCAAACCACATCAATCTAGCGATGCAAGGTCAGATTTACATTAGTGGACCTTCATCCTCTTGAGCACCATCACCAGTTTCTGCAGATGTCAATTCGACGAAGTTGTCAAGAAGCGGAAGCTCTTTTAGCTGAAAATTCTCCAGCTCCACGTGAAAATCATAGGCAATTCTTGGTTTCTTTTCTCCAGATTGACCAACTTTTTCAACACTTGAGAATAGTGGAGGACCTGACAAAAGGTACAAACAAGCGATAGAGATGGTCAGAATTTGTTATGAAAAAGGTGAGATTTGGAAGCGGACAAGATTAAAACCTTGAGTTCTCTTCAATGCATATCGAGAGGTTGGTGGCAGACCATCCTGGCTAATCCGAAATTCATCAGTATTAAACTGACAAACTTCATTTGGGCCCAAATATGGCGAAGAATCTGTATCAAGGACAGTAGTTACAACACTACCAGATGGAACATGTATAGCGGAAGCCCTGGACGCACTGGCACCAGTAGGAACAAATGCTCTCCCAGCCGAACTGTTACAGAGAATAGCTACACCATTAAACGTGAAAATCTGAGTTTGAGGAACTCCGGAATTACCACCAGTGGATATGTTCCTGTCAGCTTGGTTTGCTTCGCTCGGGCGGAACATTGCAAGGAAGTCAATTGTAGGTGGAGGTCGAGTGATTGGAATTGGGGTGTTTGCAGCACCCAAGTTCTGTTCGCTGTTCAATAGGGGGATAGGAGGGTTCCGATCCATATCGATGGAATTACCACTTCCACCATGAAAATTCGAGCCCCTAGATGACCCGTTGTTTTGATGAACCCTAAGGTGGTTATGTAGAGCTCGATAGTTGTCGAACTCTCTATTGCAATAAAAGCATGTTTTACTATATGCAGACTCTACACCTTCTCTACTAGAATTGAAATTCATGGTAGAGCCTAAGAAGAAACACAAAACTCAACTCCTTTCAAGAAGAGCTAGAGACTAGTAAAACCAATGTAGACCTCGCAATGAGAAAACCAGTCCTACTCTTCATTTTATAGGCCTTTGGGGTGAAGAAATAAGTCATAGTGGTTAACACCAATTAAGGTAAACAATAATTATAATAAAAGCCATTTAGGAAAATAAATCATAGAAATCATAAATGGAAAATGAAGTTGCCATAGGCGAGATCCTTGATAAAACAAAATTAAATTCGGCCTTGTCCATAATAACCCACATTTAGGGTGGTCATAAAAGGCACCTAATCTCGAGTTAGTTAAGGGGTAATTTTGGAACATTGAGTAAAACATGAACGCTCTCAATGTCGTATCTATGTGGCCACGAAATTTACGAAGACCTAGTAACAGAAAGCCATTTTCCATTTAAGGTATTTGATGTGTTCGACATTACTAAATTAGAGGAAACCAAAGATCAAGGATAATATAGGTCACCATAACTACATATCACTAATCTAACCTTACCCAACGGCTTCAACATAATCCGCTCTAGAATTTGAAAATTTTAGACTAGTGAATTAACACTCAATTTAAGCGTCAAAAAGATACATGTAATTAGTGGAGATTAGCAAAGAAATGCCACAAACATCAAATGAATCACAAAATCAAGTACTATATAGGGCTAACCTATTATTATTAGTATCATCTCTAAAATGTTGCAATGACTCCTATATTGAGTGCCATTCAAGAGAAAACAAATAAAATGTGGTAGCACATAAGAATAATGGATTTTAAATTGCCAGTCCATACCAAACGCATCCACGAGAAGCCCATGAGAGACACAACAATCATTCAATTAGGAAAACCCCATTAGTACCGAAGAACACTCCATTCAAGAGAAGTAAAAACTGCACAACAATTAACTCCTTAAGGACAATTTGCCAAATTGAGATTCCTATAAAATTTGTTTTCCCAATTCTTAAGGATGTCCTTGTTCTACAAAAAGTGAAGAATCATACTATCCTTCTTAACACATTATTTTAAGAAAAGCCTAAAGTAACAACCAAGAACATTCTAGGTAAAAACTCTTTTAAAAATATTTTAATTAACACCGGTCAAACCTACACAAAGAATAAAACATAAAAGTAATGATTTTTGTGTTTCTTTCTCAGGTTCTCCCATGACTTTCCATTCATGTAGAGAAGATTCAGAGAAGCATGCAAATACTAAAATATGCTTTCATTGCAATAAAGAATTTGACAATTATCAAACTCTATGTGATCACCTTAGTATTCATCAGGCGGATAAGCCATTGAGGGGCTTTCATGGTCGTTGTAGTAATTCCATCGATATCGACAAGAACCATCCTTGTATCAAGATTAACACATCTCTTTCACGAATGGCTGCTAGGCGCTAGCAACACAGAAATGCCCAGAAATAAATATCATCAAAACAAAGCTTCCTCATTTTTTTGATATAACCACTTAGATACATCTATAAATCTCGTGACAGATAAATTGTAAATGTAGAGGATCTTTACTCAAAGGAGAAACTGTGTATTTCCAATGAATATTTATTGTAATAGAGATATTGTAATCTACATTGACGCATGCATAAGTAATAAGTAAACTACTAATCTACTACAGTTTAAAACATAAACAGAAGCTATAACAACTAGCTACGTTTTATTTGTTTTCGTTCGAATCACCATAAGCTGATGCAACATCTGGTTAAACCTAAAAGGATGTCGTTTCTCCACAAGCATGAAGGCAAGGAAAACTAACTGTAAAGCACCAAGCATTGATTCATTCACCCCACACCCTAATCACTACTCTGTTAACATTCACCGGTCTTCAATTACTATAACTCTATGGTCTATCTCATCAAATGCAGATAACATATTTTTAGCTTTTTTTCTGGTGTCTCTAGTCCTAGAAGACCAAACGATTGTCCAGCATTGTATCTGTTATAACATAAGAGGAAAACATTGAAGCGAATGCACGACAGAAAGAAGGGGTCCGAGGGAGTTAAAAGCAAATTTTGAGGATATTCATTTAAGAGGGAAGTTAAATTGCTAATGTTGTGTTTGGAACATCAATCTGAAAATTAGGCAAAGAAATTGAGCACTTATCTTCAACAGCTTAACAACTCATAACTTGTTTCTTTGCCCCTTAAACTACAGGCATAGGGCTATCATAAATTCATAATCAGATAAACTGAATAAATATTACAATTTACAATATCTAATAAAAAAATTGCAGGTAATAGATGATTTCCCATTGAACAAAAGCTTAATATGAAGAGTAATGGAAACTGAAATCCCATTATTTACTTTCCCGGAAAATCTTTTTTTTAAAAATGCTTTCATAAATATACAATCCCACTAAATTCTCATTTAAAAAACAACAACTTACAACTTACAACTTCCACTAAAAGAAACAAGGTGTAATAATAACTAAAAAAATGAAGAACATCCCCAAAAAACAATTATAGAAAACGTTCCCAGCACCTTCAAGTTCACCAAAAAGATAATCAAAACAACGAAATAGCATCTTACCAGAGGAGAACTCTACAAGAATCGACATGGGTATTCCTTATTTTCAAAAGGGTTTAAATCTTGGAGATGATTTGTTCAGAGAAGTTTTGCTCTCAAGCCAGACAAAGCAGCTTCAAAGTTCAAAACTTTAAACTGCAAAAGGTTGTCCAACGATTAGATCAAGCATTTTAGGCTAATTAGGGGTGTTAAAAATACCCTACCGACTACCGGAACATACATAATTGGTTTTCATATGATTCTTTTAGCAGGGTCAGATACATATTAAAAATTAAAAATCTTATTTTTTATATTAAAAAAAATTTAAAAAAAATTCGGTTATCCAAATATATTTAAAATTAATAACTTTTATGTTAAAAATTTCGAAACTTCGGTTAAAATTTTTCGAAATTTCGGTTAATAACTTTTAATATATTTAATAATTTTTAATATATTTAAAAAATTTCGGTTATCCAAATATATTTAATATATTTAATATATTTAATAACTAAGGATTTCCAACAAATTCACTAAGAATTTCGTCCCCTTTTCTCGGATTAGGAGGAAACCGTTACAACCCTCAAAGCATTCTACCCAAAGCTTGAAGGAACACTCTCTTTACAAAGAAAGACTTAGCAAACTAGAAATCCCTCTAAAAGGTGTTTGTTTGCAATTCTAAGCACTCACTCAAAACCTAAACACTTGAGCAAATTTAACAATGTAAGCTCACAAGTGTTGTCTAAGCAAGAAATAAACAATTTAAGCTCTAGACAAATTTTGACATCATAATGTTGTAACAATTGAAGCATTAACCATTACAAGATGCTTGGAGGTCCCTTTTATACTCCCAATTGAGTTTGTAGCCGTTACTAGCCGTTGGGGATGATTTGGAGCCATTGAGGACTTTATTTCCCTTCATAAATGATGTTCTGCAGCCATCCGTATCGATACGCGTGGAACCGTATCGGTACGGCCTTCATCAGAAACTAGCCGTTGGGCTCTTGCTAGCCTGGGCGTATCGATACGCTTGAGGGCGTATCGGTACGGGTTCATTTTTAAATGGCCGTTGGGAAATAGTCGTTGGGGTTGGTTGAAAGGGGATCGGTACGCTTACTTGGCGTATCGAAACGATCCCGATCCGTATCGAAACGGCCAAGCCTGTTTCGATACGGGTTTTGGCAGTGACCAAACTTGGGCAAAAAGGTATCGGTACGGGTACAACCGTATCGGAACAGGTAGCCTGAAAAGTCAAGTTTGGTTGTTTTAAATCATGAAAAGCTTTGCCAAAAACCTTTTAAAATTCCCAAAACATAGATTCAAGTTGTTTGGACTTAAGACAAAGTTTTAAATTCTTTTCAAATTAGTCCAAAATATTTTTCAATTATTATATCAAAACATTAGTTCTACAATCTCCCCATTTTTGATATAATAAAACACACTTGAAAATTTGTTTGGGATTCTCCCCCTTTATCTTTAAAAATGTGAATAAGAGATTAAAGATATGAAATCAAATAAAGCTCCCCCTTATTCATTTGAAAATTCAATTTTTCAAACCATTTCTCCCCCATTTTGTTATACCAAAAAGAATTTAAAACATTATGTTTCAAAATAACAATAGAGGTAAAAAAATGACACACTTAAAAATTTTGTTTAAAATCGGCCCCCCTTACTCAAAGCATCATAAGAATGTTAGTTCAACATATATGATTAACTAGTTGACTTAAATGAAAATTAATCAAATGAAAGCAAAAGCAACTAGATTTTACCACACTTGAACTCAAGGGAGGATGTGAAGTCTTCCTTCTTCAAGTGTTCTTCCTATGTGTGCATGGAGCTCCTCCTCAAAGTTTGACTTGTTGATCACTCTCCATCACACCTAGCAAAAGACAATCAAGTAATTTTTGGTATCCAAATTGCTTTGGATCCATAAACATTAGTAGCACAAAATTTAGTCCCCTTAGGAATCCATTTTTCAATTTCATCCTTTTTAGTTGAAGTGGTTAGTCCTTTTGGGACCCAAACACTTCCAAAACATTTTTCATTCACAAATCTAGGGGCACTAGATTGTCTTACATAAAAAATTTGATTTTCTAAAATTATTTTTCTTTTCAAGTTCATTAGAAATCAAATATTTTTCTTTTTGAACTTTGAGAAGCAAATTTTGTAAATCAAAACATTTTTGTTCAAAATCTTTCAATTTTGCTTCAAGTTCAAGATTTGTTTTGGAAAGCAAATCATTTTCAATTTTTATTTTCGAAATCAACTTTTTGTTCTTGGAAAATGATGCCTTGAATTCCAAAAGCAAATCATCATAGGCATCTTGTAACTCATCAAATGTATAAGAATTCGAAATAGATGAGTTAGAAGTTACCTCCCCCTCATTGAGGGCCATCAAGCATAGGTGGGCTACTTCATCATCGGTGGAGTCTTCATCACTTCATGTGGCCACATATGCTTGTTTTGAAGATGATCCCTTCTTTTTGGATTTGTGGGAGTCCTTCATCTTCTTCATCGATCCATGCTTGGATTCTTTCCATTTTTCTCTTCATGAACCGGGAAAATTTGTTGAAGAGATAGGCCATCTCTTCATCTTCACTTTCCTCCTCACTTGAATCTACATGATGGCATGTGGAGGATTTGAGAGCTACGACACTAGCATTGATGCCTAGCTCCATGATCTTCTTCTTCCCCATCGTTCTAATCTCTTCCTCCTTCTTCTCCTCTTCTTTGTTTTTCTTCATTATTTGGTGAGTGAGAAGAGACCCCATGCGCTCATCAAGCTTCAAGGTTTTGAGATTCTTGGCTTCGATGATGGCGGTCCTCTTTGAGTCCCATGACTTGGGAAGGGAGTAGATGAGCTTTCGGACAAGCTTCTCTTCCGGGATGGCTTCTCCAAAACCTTTAAGACCATTGGTGATAGTGGAGAACTTATCAAACATCTTCTCAATGTTCTCTTCCGGATCCATCTTGAAGTTCTCATACTCTAAGGTTAGGAGCCCAATCTTGGTCTCATTGACTTAACAAAAAAATAGCAACCGTTCATTTGTTGTCCTAAAAGAAGTTAGAAAAGTATTTTATTTCTTTTCGATTCCCATTAGTTCAACTAGAGGTTACACATTTCTCTTTTTCTTTTCTTTTTCTTTCTTTCTTTCTTCTATAGTTCTCAATCAAAGCAGGTAAACTCCGCTTACATCATCCAAATTCAAAGCATCCCCTGAAAATAACGTGAACATTCATATTTCAACATTTTATGTAAGTTGTGTGGATGAGAATGTAGTAGAATAGTTTTAGAATTTTACTTTAAAGACTAAATTGAAAGATTATGTAAATAACGATGGCTAAATTTAAAGAATTTTTGAATTAGGACTAAATTGATTGAGTATGTAGATAAAGAGAGTTAAATGTGCTATTATACAAAGTTTTATAATAGCCAAGTTAAATACTTAGCGACCTTTAACTTTTCAGTTACCATTTTATTACAAAACACAAAGTTTAATTGTCATTCTGTAAGATTTTGAAAGTTACGTTGCCGTTTTATTTTTTTAACAAAGTTCAGTTACCATTTGTGCACTTTTTCCTAAAATATAAAATACGTTAAGCAATATGTAATATTAATTAGCTTTAATTTACATTATGGTCCTCCAAAAATACACATTCTTTTTTTCACTTTGTACTCTATACTTTTTCTTTGGCCATTTTGACCCTTCAAGTATGCTCATTTTTTTACTTTAAATCCTAAACTAAAGTACGACTTCATTTTACATTTTAACCTCAAGCGTAATAGGTGTTATTTTTTTTAGATTAATCAAGTTGTATTACGTGGCATTTTCGCTCTTCTTTTTCTTCTTCGATGGTTGTTTAGTCTTGTTGAAAAGTTCAAGCAATTAAAAGGCTTCAATGTAGACTTTGACAAATGTAAAGCTTTCTTGCTCCCTTCTGATCTTGTGTTAAGAGGGTTGGAATGCTCCTTTGATGAATTGGCTAAAACCAATAAAAAGATGGGCAAATTGCACGATGATTTTAGAGTGGTTCAGCTTCTACACTAAGCCTATATCCACTACCTTAGCACACCACTAAGGATTTTTCAATTCGCTATGAATTCGTCCCCTTTTCAAAGATTAGGAGGAAACCTTTACAACCCTATCTTTTAACGGCTAAGATAGAACTACTTTAGTTTTTTTCTAAGGCTAAACTAGAACCTTTGTAACCCCATCGACCCGGTCTAGCCACCAGACCATATTGAATGAGTCACACGGGACTAATCGAAGAAAGATCCAAAGATTTCCCTCCAATTAGCAACCCTAAAGGCATTGATTATTATCTTTTCTAGATGCTCGAATTAAACCTTAAGTTTGGGAACACGCAGCGGAAGAAAAGACGACAAAATGAGCTCCGATCGAACAAAAGAGCAACCAAGGACCAAAATGCAAAAGTAGCATAATACAGGGACCTAATATGAAATTAAGGTGATCTCTTTGTAATTAAACTCATTTCATGCTTCCATGATGAAATGCAACACAAAGCAAGCCCAAAATCAACCACAATTGAAAGCACAACAAACTAGGACCAAAACGCAAGAAAAATAACTTCAAAGATGCTCTTAACTAACTTCCAACGTCTCCCGTTTCAGAACACTTAAGGCCGAATCGGAACAAAGCTTCACAGTGAGCAAACATTTCGAAATGGCTTGGACTCATTCCGGCCCTGCTTAGCTTGTTTTGATACGCATTTCGAAACGCCAAGACCAAAATAAGGGTTGTTCCGAAACGTTCGAGCCTGTTTCGAAACATCCTGCTGCAGTAACAAACAAGTTGCAGCTCAAGCATCTCCAAGGTTTTTTCCTTGGTTTCAATCATCACAAACGTCAAAGAAACAACAAAGATAACATACATACACCAAGATCAACCCATCATACAAATTCAAGAGCATGAAAACTAAATCATGATCAACATACGATTGAACAAAATACTTCAAGATTTAACTTTAAGATAAAACAAGGTATAAACATACTGACAAGGCAAACATCAAGCTCTCGGCACAAGGAGTTTACAAGCACTCCTAAAAACATAGACAAGGTTCATCCTCATTGCCACACACACTATTATCTAAGCAAAGTCATACTTGAGCTAGAAGCAGACACTTGGATCACCTCCCTTGCACCGTTGCCTTCCGAAAGATATATGGACCTGCATTGTTGGAAAAGAGAGCATAAGCTATAAAGCTTAGTGAGCGGAGCTCAAAACCAAACTACAACAATGTAGTTTTGAAAACCATTCTCATTTTGGAAACCAAAACCATTTATTAATCCCTTTCGCAAATCATTTCCCTTCAACATGCCAACACAAGTAAAATATAAGCAAAAGCTATAACACAAGCCAAAGGCTCAAACATGCATCAATCATTCATAAACCATATGTAAACCACATATGCAAACCAAGCCTACCGACTCCAAAACATCTCACATGTTTCAAGCACAATTACATAACCATATGAGTTTACCAAGCTCATATTTAAAACACAAGTGAATGAGTATACCAGCATCATTGGCACATTGCTCGGATAAGCGGACACCTTGATGGCACTATCCCCAACAAGTCACATGGTGAAACTACCCTCACCACAATCTCACTTCGGCCAAGATACCACTACCCGCATTGCTCGTTGGTGATAACACTACCCCTATTGTGAAACCGAAGAATTTCTCATGCGCGAATTTTATAATTATAGTGCACTTCACATCCTATTGATCGATCAATCTATCCGATATCAAGATCCACATGTGTCAATATACTCATCGCAACATCACATCCACTGATTTACACCGGGGATAAACACATCCCAAATACCATAACCACAAGCTCATGCTTAACATGAACTCAAGCAACATTTAATAAATCACATGGCATTCTCATAAGATAGTAGCAACATGCATTTAATACACAACAACAGAGTAAAACATCATTTAGAATGCTATGCTCATGATCCCAAACATGATCAAATGTAAATTGGCGAAAAAACCAAATCAACACAAAACTTACTCTTGAGCTTGGATTGGCCTAACGGCTCAACCCAAACCCTTAAAATATTTCTTCAACCTTGTTAAAACATTAAAATCATTTCCACTCACCAACGATTACTAAAATCAAGTCGAAGCTCTCTTTCTAGCTTTCTGGTTCGCCCACAAATGAATTCAACAATTCCGGATCTTCAATCCTTGCCTCTAACCAACCAAAAACGGAGGATTAGAGATAATTTCACAACTCTAACTTGCTAGAAAACAGAGATTCAATAACCCAATCAAAACACCTATTGAAACATTTCTGATACAAGCCGAAAACATCGGAAAACTCAATTCGGGCAATCTCCAGCAAAACCCAGAATTAGATATCATCAAAACACATGAATGAACATCTAAAAACATCAACCCAACATCAGATTGTCACCAGCTATCGATTTACCTCAAAACTCACCAAAAAACCCACTTTTTCCACTTCAAACATCAACACCAAACCCAATTTTGAGATTCCTATCATTCACCCAACATCTCAACACAAAACCACATCAAAACAAAGATAAAATCATCATCAAACCCAGGAATAACATATCCTACTCAAGATCTTACCGAAAAACTCATTTTTAGCTCATTTTAGCCAATTTTCATTAAGATTAATTCAATAAAACATCACCTTAGCATTTAAAAGAATCAAAGCATGGGAATATCAATAAAGAACCTTACATTAGAGGAGAAATTCGTTGCTCACCCCCATTGCTAGCTATTTCCCCTTGTTTGGCAAAATTCCTTTAGAAAAGCAATGAAATAAGCTTGGGTTTTAGAAAATCAAAGTAGGAAAATCATTTGGTAACATTAGGTAGATAAGAACTCATTTTTACCTTGAGAAAATCAAGCCCAAAGGTTGTTTGGCTGAAGAGAGAATATGAGGAAGCTAAAGTTGAGTTTTAACGTGAAATGAGAAAATAGAGAAACCCTTTTTAATCTTAGTTATAAAACCTATTTTAAAATATTTGAATAGTCAAAATAAAAAGGGATAATAACCATATTGGCCCGGCCAATTTAGCTCCTTAAAGATTCAATGTTTTGACTCTTTTACAAAATGGTCACTAAAAACAAAATTTGCAAACTTTACATTTTGGTCACTAAACCAAAATGTCATGGTTCAGAAAACGTTTTTCCAATTTTTTTTACCAAAACCTTAAACATATTTATTAAGGATTTTAGAGATTTATTTCATATTTTTCCCAATATCCGAGGACCACTTTCCCTGAACTTACTCACAACTCCCAACACTGGTCTTTCGAACCTCAAAACCTCACCGGATCTTCTAGACCCTAAACCGGGATGTTACAGCTCTCCCTCACTTAAGAAATTTCGTCCTCGAAATTTACCTGATGGAAAAAGATGCGGAAACTGTCGCTTCATGTCGTTTTTTCTCTCCCAAGTGGCTTCTTAAACACCTCGGTGTCGCCACTTCACTTTTAACAACTCAATAGATCTACCACGCAAAACTTTGATGTCCGTAGCTAATATCTCAATCGGTTCTTCATCATACGAAAAATCTGGATTCAATTCAATTTCTTCAACAGTCATTACATGCGACGGATCTGACCTATACTTCTGAAGCATCAAAACATGGAATACGTCATGTATCTTCTATAATTCCGGAGGCAAACTCAATCTATAAGCTACAGGACCATCTCGTCCAACGATCTCATACATACCAATGAATCTCGGACTCAGTTTACCTTTTCTACCGAATCTCATCACTTTCTTCCATGGCGATACTTTCAAAAAGACTTTCTCACCCACGACATACTCAATTTCACGACGCTTCAAATCAGTATAAGATTTCTACCGGTTAGTTGCTGCTTTCAAGCGATCACATATCAACTTCACTTTCTCAATAGTGCCCTTAAGCATAGCAGGTAGTGATACCAATTTCTGTCCAGCTTCTGCCCAGCAAACAGGAGTCCTACACCTCCTACCATACAAAGCATCATACGGTGCCATCTTAATACTAGTATGATAACTGTTGTTATAAGCAAACTCAACTAACGACAGATGTTTCTCCCACGAACCCTGAAAATAAATAATACAACAACGCAACATATCCTCAAGCACTTGTATTACTCGCTCTGACTGACCATCTATCTGAGGATGGTACGAAGTACTGAAATTCAATCGGCTACCCAAATCACCATGCAAACAATCCCAAAACCTCGATGTGATCCTCGATTCTCTATCCGATACAACTAACTTCGGTATACCATGCAATCTCACTACCTCACGGATATACAAATCAGCCAATTTATCCAAAGAATCGGTCGTGTTAACAACTAGGAAATGTGCACACTTGGTGAGTCGATCTACTATCACTCATATTGAATTCTTCCGCAAAGGAGTCAACGGTAACCTGATACAAAATCCATGGTTATCCTCTCCCATTTCCATTCTGGAATCCGTAAAGGCTATAACAATCTTGACGGAAACTGGTGTTCGACCTTCACTCACTGACAAACCATACATTTACTTATGAATTCAGCCACATCCTTTTTCAAACTAACCCAAAAATAATTATTCTTCAAAAATACTAACGGTAATCACTACACATACGCATACTTCTGTCTTTCTTCTTAACGAATAACACCGGTGCACCCCAAGGTGATATACTCGGCCGGATAAAACCACGATCTAATAATTCATGAAGCTGAGTCTTCAGTTCTTTCAACTCTTTCGAAGCAATCGATATAGGAGTTGAATCAAAATACAACTCAATAGTAAACCCGACTTCTCTATCCGGTGACAAACCAGACAACTCTTCTAGAAACACCTTAGGAAAGTCACAAACTGCTCTAATGTCTTTTGGTCGGACCTTACTCATATCCGGATTCATCACATAAGCTAGGTATGCTTGACATCCCCGATCCAACATCTTTTGAGCTTCCAAAGCAGAAACTACGTTGGATAAGAACTTAACGTTCTCACCAACCACCACTACCTCGGAATCATCTGATAATCTCAAGCTCACTCACTTAGTCTCGAAATCTACCTTTGCATCGTGTTCCACCAACCAATCCATTCCCAAAATCAAATCAAACCCATAAAACGGCAATTCCATCATGTCAACTAGAAACGCGTGACCTTGTACCATCAACGGACACCTCTGATACATATTTCTGACCACAACTGTCTCGCCAAACGAACTAGTCACACTCATACCCACATCAAGAATCTCACACAGTATGTCCAACTTCTTAGCGTGCTCACTCAGAATATAAGAATGTATAGAACCAGAATCAATCAACGAAAACAATGTCAAAGACTGTAACATAAAATTACCTGCGATAACATCGGTGTCGTTCCTGCCCTCTCTGTGTGCATACACTCTCGCTGGTCCACCTCCCTCGGGCTGAACTGAGACCACATGCGCCACGTTCCTCTGACCTTCATTTCGTGGCTGAAAATTCCCTCAGCTGCGCCAGCGGCCTCGCTGGTACTCGACAGCTCGTACCGGTGTCTGGCCACCTCTAGCTAGCTGAGGACAATCTCGCTTGAGATGATCCTTCGATCCACACTGCCAGCACGTACCAAAGGTTCCCCAACACTCTCCTGGATGAGACCTACCACACTTGGTGCACTCGGGTGCACGATAAGCAAAACCTTGGCCTTGATGGCCACGTCCGAGAATACCACCCCCATGTCTATGGTCAAAATGTTGTCTCTTGTCTTTGTGCTCCTTGGCACGGTCGCGAATCCACTCTGCAGGTCGTTTCCCTAAACTAGACCCGCCTCCTCTAGCAGACAAACCAAGACTATGCTCTATATCCTTAGCTAGAGAAAACCACCACATCAAAGTCTGTATAATCATCAACCATCATATAGGTCTTTACTCCCTCAGCCAAACCATAACGAAACCTCTCACAACGTTCCCTCTCAGTGGGAACTAGCTTAGAAGCATACTGACTCAGCCTAACAAACTGAATCTCATACTTCGAAACGGTCATGCTTCCCTGAAACAAAGCCATGAACTCATGTTTCTTCTCATCATGATATCTCAGCCCCAAATACTTCTTTTGGAAAGCAGAACGGACGAAATCCCAAGTGATATCAGCGGTGGCCATACTCGCGGTGATCGTAGTCTACCAGACATACGCATCACCCTGAAGCAGAGATTCCACACAACCAAGCTTCCGTGCATCATTGCACTCCATCTGACCCAAAATCCTGGTAGTACTCGCCAACCATGCCTCAGCTCCCTCAGGCGATAACCCACGATACTCTACTCTACCCAAACTACGAAGTCTCTCGAGGGGTAATCCTTCCCTCTGACCATGCTGTGGTGCAGCCGCCTGTAACCCAGCCAAAGCAGACTGAAAAGCCCTAGCAATAGCCTAAATCAACAGGCTCATATCAGCTCCAGCTTGTCCCTAGCCACCACGAGATTCCTCACCTCGTACGTCAGCTCCACCAACCGGAGGAGGAGGTAAATCTCCCTCTTGCAGATGTCCAACATCCTCAACCGAATCCTCCCGCGGCTCACCACCCACCTGAACCCTTCTAGGTCTAGCCATGATAACAAAAGCAATGCTACAACAACAACAAATAAAACAAAAAGGAAATGATTCGGGTTAGCAACGTCAAGGGTCCAAGGTGCTCAAGTATTTTACATATATTTTCCCGATAATAGTATGTGGCAATGGGTACCTTACACATCAAGCAACCTCAAACAAGCAAACATCACAACAACGCACTTACCTCACTTACCTTTTCGGTTGCACGATAACCAACACAAGCCTTTCCGAAGAAACCTAGGCTCTGATACCAACATATATAACCCTCTCAACCCGGCCTAGCCACCAGACTGTATCGAATGAGTCACACGAAACTAATCGAAGAAAGATCCTAAGATTTCCCTCCAATTAGAAACCCTAAACGCGTTGATTATAATCTTTTCTAGATGTTCGAATTAAACCTTAAGTTTGAGAACACGCAGCGGAAGAAATGACGACAAAATGAGCTTTGATCGTACAAAAGAGCAACCAAGGACCAAAATGCAAAACTAGCATAATATAGGGACCTAATATAAAATTAAGGCGATCTCTTTGTAATTAAACCCATTTCATGCTTCCATGATGATATGCAACACAAAGCAAGCCCAAAATCAACCACAATTGAGAGCACAACAAACTAGGACTAAAACGCAAGAAAAATAACTTCAAAGATGCTATTAACTAACTTCCAACGTCTCCTGTTTCGATACACCAAGATCAACCCATCATACAAATTCAAGAGCATGAAAACTAAAACATGATCAACATACGATTGAACAAAATACTTCAAGATTTAACTTTAAGATAAAAAAAAGGTATAAACATGCCGACAAGGCAAACATCAAGCTCTCTGCACAAGGAGTTTACAAGAACTCCTAAAAACATAGACAAGGTTCATCCTCATTTCCACACACACTATTATCTCAGCAAAGTCATACTCTAGCTAGAAGCGGACACTTGGATCACCTCCCTTGCACCGTTGCCTTCTGAAAGATCTACGAAACTGCATTGTTGGAAAAGAGAGCGTAAGCTATAAATCTTAGTGAGCGGAGCTCAAAACCAAACTACAACAATGCAGTTTTGAAAACCATCCTCGTTTTGGAAACCAAAACCATTTATTAAAATCCCTTTCACAAATCATTTCCCTTCAACATGCCAACGCAAGTAAACTATAAGCAAAAGCTATAACACAAGCCAAAGGCTCAAACATGCATCAATCATGCATAAACCATATGTAAACCACATATGCAAACCAAAACATCTCACATGCTTCAAGCACAATTACATAATCATGTGAGTTTACCAAGCTCATATTTAAAACATAAGCGAATGAGTATACCGGCATCATTGACACGTTGCTCGGATAAGCGGACACCTTGACGGCACTACCCCCATCAAGTCACGTGGTGAAACTACCCTCACCACATTCTCACTTCGGCCAGGATACCACTACCCGCATTGCCCGTTGGTGACAACACTACCCCTACCACTCACATCACAATAGCACTACCCCTATTTTGAAACTGAAAAATTTCTCATGCGCGAATTTTATAATTATAGTGCACTTCACATCCCATTGATCGATCAATCTATCCGATATCAAGATCCACATGTGTCAATATACTCATCGCAACATCACATCGACTGATTTATACCGGGGATAAACACTTCCCTAAACACATCCCAAATACCATAACCACAAGCCCATGCTTAACATGAACTCAATCCACATTTAATAAATCACATGGCATTCTCATGGGATAATAGCAACATGCATTTAATGCACAACAACAGAGGAAAACATTATTTAGAATGCTATGCTTATAATCCCAAACATGATCAAATGTAAATTAGCGAAAAAGCCAAGTCCACACAAAACTTACTCTTGAGCTTGGATTGGCCTAACGGCTCAACCCAAACCCTTAAAATACTTCTTCAACCTTGTTAAAACATTAAAATCATTTCCACTTACCAACGATTACCAAAATCAAGCCGAAGCTCTCTTTTTAGCTTTTCGGTTCACTCACAAATGAATTCAAAAATTCCGGATCTTCAATCCCTTCCTCTAACCAACCAAAAATAGAGGATTAGAGATAACTTCACCACTCTAACTTGCTGGAAAACAAAGATTCAGTAACCCAATCAAAACACTTATCGAAACATTTCTGATACAAGCCGAAAACATCGGAAAACTCAATTCAGGCAATCTCCAGCAAAACCCAGCATTAGATATCATCAAAACACATGAATAAACATCTAAAAACATCAACCCAACATTAGATTATCACCACCTATCGATTTACCTCAAAACTAACCAAAAAACCCATTTTTTCCACTTCAAACATCAACACCAAACCCAATTTCGGGATTCCTATCATTCACCCAACATCTCAACACAAAAACCACATCAAAACAAAGATAAAATCATCATCAAACCCATCAATAACAGATCCTACTCAAGATCTTACCGAAAAGCTCATTTTTAGCTCATTTTAGCCAATTTTCATTAAGATTAATTCAAGAAAACATCACCTTAGCATTTAAAATAATCAAAGCATGGGAATATCAATAAAGAACCTTACATTAGAGGATAAATTCGTTGCTCACCCCCAATGCTAGCTATTTCCCCTTGTTTGGCAAAATTCCTTAAGAAAAGCAATGAAATAAGCTTGAGTTTTAGAAAATCAAAGTAGGAAAATCATTTGGCAACATTGGGTAGATAAGAACTCATTTTTACCTTGAGAAAATCAAGTCCAAAGGCTGTTTGGCTGAAGGGAGAAGATGAGGAAGCTAAAATTGAATTTTAACGTGAAATGAGAAAATAGAGAAAACCTTTTTAATCTTAGTTATAAAACCTATTTTAAAATATTTGAATGGTCAAAATAAAAGGAGAAAATAACCATATTGGCCCAGTCGATTTAGCTCCTTAAAGATTCAATGTTTTGACTATTTTACAAAATGGTCACTAAAAACAGATTTTGCAAACTATACATTTTGGTCACTGAACCAAAATATCACGGTTTGGAAAACGTTTTTCCAAAATTGTTTTTACCAAAACCTTAAACATATTTATTAAGGATTTTAGAGATTTATTTCATATTTTTCCCATCATCTGAGGACCACTTTCCCTGAACTCACTCACAACTCCCAACACCGGTCTTTCGATCCTCAAAACCTCACCAGATCTTCTAGACCCTAAAACGAGATGTTACAACTCTCCTTTTACAAGGGATTTGTTTGTTAAACCATGTACCTCACTAGGTGGGTGTTTACACAAATTGAAGTTCACAAGAATGTACAAAGATTTACAATTTAAACACTCTCTAAAAACTATGTACAAGACAAATGAAGAAATAAGATTTGAACTCAAATTCTCTTGATCATTCTACTTGGATGTGTTCTCTAACCATCTTCAAGTGTTCCAAGGCTTGTATTTATGTTTTGAATGAGTTCCTAGCCGTTGGTGAGCGTTGAGATTGATTTGGAGTCATTGGGGATTGGTTTTCATACAAAATTTCCATTTATGGAGCCTTCTGTATCGATACTCGCGTGGGCGTATCGATACGATGCCTATTATGGAAATAGTCGTTGGAGGCTGAAAAACTAGGCTGGTTTCGATACCATCAAGGTGGTTTCAATGCCACCAGCCTTGTATTGATACTGTAGGAGTTGTATCGGTACGAGTTTTGCTTACTGGAAATGGTTTTAAAAATGGTATCGATACGGGCCAAGGTGTATCGATACGAGGTTGTAAAAATGATATTTTGGTCATTTAAAAAGCGTTTTAAACATGTTAAAAACCTATGAAACTATTTCAAACATATTTTCAAGTTGTTTGGACTTAAATAAGTTTTTAAAAATATTCAAACAAGTCCAAAATTATTTTTCAAATTATTATATCAAAACAAATATCCTAACAACAAATATGAACAGTTAAAAGACATTTAAGGACATAAAGTAGTCACAATCAAAAGTTTCAATCCAATATGATTATTAGATTTGGAGGTTGAAGTGCAAATATCCCAAACTCAAATATTGATTTCGTAATTTTTGAAAAGTTTATATAATGACAAATTTGGGTTGAGCAAGTGACAACAAAATATTTGGTATGTTCAGGGGCCAAAATATATAACAACACCAAATTAAAATGGGTAAATTACACAAATAATCACTAAAATATCCCAAAAATACAAAATGGTCACCAAACTTTCAAAAGTTATATAAAGGTCATTAAATTTTAGTTTTTGTTACAATGTTGTCACTGAACCGTTAACTATTGTTGACTGAGTGACGTTGAAGTTACAAAAGTTTGTATAACAACACATTTAATTCTCAATATTTACACATTCAATAAATTTAGACATCAATAATGAGGTTAAATTAGGACTAAATTGATTGAATGTGTAAATATGGATGATTAAATGTGTTATTATTCAAATATTCGTAATTGTTATGTCATTCACTTAACGACAGTTAACGATTCAGTGACTATTTTGTAACAAAAACTAAAGTTTAATGCACATTATGTAACTTTTGAAAGTTTGGTGACCATTTTGTATTTTTTTTGTATAGTTTAGTGACCATTTGTGTACTTTACCCGATTAAAAATACAATGTGAGAAGAACCAACATATTTAAAGGGTCAAATTGTGAATTAAGGCTTAGGATTTTAAATTATTTGCACGTTATTATGTAAATATTTACCAAATTTATTTTTAATACTCTAAAGGTGATTACAAGACGGTATATGATCATACGTATTCTTAACCCTTCGAAAAAACACACACACCTTGAAAACAAAGCGATTGAACCCGGCCTTGCAAACCAAACGATTGAACCCGAGTGTCTTAAGATGAACATTATCTACTATTCCACTGAGACCACTTGTTAAATATAAATTTTGACGTGTTTTTATTATTTCAATCACCAACTTATAAAAATGTGTATCAGGCCGTTGAATAAAAAAAACAATATCATGAGAAAATAGTACTAACAAATATTAGATTTCTTTCATATGATTATTTATGCTTCACCATTATTTAACACAGACTATAATAATCAAACCTTTCCATAAAATCTCTATAAACTATACACTCCATACCATATTCAATACTAGTAAGTATAACAAAAAGGTAACTAAGGAATCCACTTTTAAGCCAAAATCAGACAAATAATAATAATAATGGTGATGAAGCAATGTAAAACTGAAAACAACTTAAAAGATGATATATAAAGAAACATATTTTAAAAATTTAGTAACCGATGAACCGGACCAACTTAAACCGGTGAAATTCAATACGATTATCTTTAATCAGTTCGAGTAAGAAAAAAGCAAAATGTTGTAGAATAAACAAAAGTTTTCTCCTAAACCGACTTGACCCGAACCATCATCACCCCTTAAACTCTATACCAGGAAAATTTTCATAAACACTTGAGCATCTCAATCTAATATGCTCCATTGCCTTAAAACAGACAAAAAATATAATGCATCAGCTCTTGCTCTAATGACCATTACTCGATAACAGTTACGACAGAGCCAACACAAACACGAGGCCAAACAAAAACAAAAACCTGCGGGCGAACAATGTCAAATATTGAAGGTCAACCTAAGCATTGTTTCCCTGCATCAACATTCAGAACCAAGTCCAAAACAAACCATGAATTTTCCCTGTTACAATGACTTAAGTCTATATGATTCTATAAAACCAGCCATGAGTACAGTTACGAGTTTTCGAACTCGAAATAAAGCTTAAGCAAGGGAAAAGATCAATCAAACAACCACAGTTCACAATAGATTTCATAACAAGTAAACCTTCAGCAGTGCATTGCATCATTAAAACTTAAAGCACCGACACAAGTTTCCGAAGCACACTTAGTAACAGAGACCATCCCTTATTGATTTAGTAATACTTTATTATATCAGAGCGAATCACATAGTAATTCTAGAAATGCAGCGACAGATCTAAATCAGCCGAACCTTCCTCTTCAACACCATCACCAGTAGCTACAACACTACCAGATGGAATATGTACAGCAGAAGACATAGCCACACTGGTACCAGCAGGAACAAATTCTCTCAGAGCCAAACTTTTATAGAGAAAAGCTTAAGGAATGGAAAAGATCAATCAAACACCTCAGTCCAGTTCATAACAAGCAACTTCATAAACCATAAGTGTAGAAAGGTACTGAAAAGAGTCTCAGTTTGAGTACTCTAATTTCTATTTTTTATTTGATAAAGAAATACCATATTTATAGATTACAAGAAACAGCCTAAACTAGGAAAAAAGGAATTACAAATAAATTACAAGAATCTAATTCCTTATTTAAAGCTATTAACAAGATATTAGGAAGATAATGGCTAACTAATAACAACTTGATATTAGGGAATTTACATCCCTAATTTTCTGCAATCACACAATCCACACTCCCCCTCAAGCTGGAGAGTATATATTATATAATCCCAGCTTGCATGTAAACTCATCAAAGGTTACTCTAGGAAGTGCCTTGGTGAGAATGTCTGCAAGTTGATCTTTAGAAGAAACAAAATTCAGTTTTACCAGACCACTGTTGAATTTCTCTGAAATGAACTGTCTATCAATTTCCACATGTTTAGTCCTATCATGATGGACTGAATTTCTCACTATACTGATGGCAGATTGACTATCACTGTATAGTTCAAACTCTTTAGAGTCACTGAAGCCCAATTCAACAAGTAACCTTTGTAACCATATTCCCTCACACATTCCAAGTGCAATAGCTCTATACTTAGCTTCAGCACTGCTCCGAGACACAACAGACTACTTTTTGCTCCTACAAGTTACCAAATTGCCCCAAACAAAAGTGCAATACCCACTGGTGGATCTTCTATCTGTCAGTTCTCCGGCCCAGCTAGCATCAGTGAAGACTTTTACTGATCTGTCATTGGTTTTCTTGAAAATTAGCCCATGGCCAGGTGTCATCTTTAGGTATTTTAGTATTCTGTTGACAGCTTCAAGATGCTCCTCTCGAGGGTCACTCAAATATTGACTAACAATGCTCACAGGAAAAGATATATCAGGTCTAGTAAGAGAAAGATAAATTAATTTCCCAACTAACCTTTGATACAATCCCTTATTAACTGGACTTCCAAGAACATCCTTCTTCAGTTTGAGATTGAACTCCATAGGAGTCTCAGCTGGTTTGCAGCCTTTCATCCCAGATTCAGATAACAAGTCTAGGATATATTTTCTCTGGTTAATTACTAGACCAGCTTCTGATCTTGCAACCTCCATGCCTAGGAAGTATCTTAAAGTACCAAGATCCTTGGTTTCAAATTCACTTGCAAGCAATTTCTTTAAATTTCCAATTTCTTCATTGTCATCACCAGTGATGATGATATTATCAACATACACAATGAGGATTACTTTCTTCTTTTCTGATCCCTCTTTGATGAACAAGGTGTGGTCGGTTTGGCCTTGCTTGTACCCATTCTTCACAATAGCCTTTGCAAATCAATCAAACCAAGCCCCAGGAGACTGTTTCAATCCATACAGTGACTTCTCAAGTTTACAAACTTTCTGTTTGTCAGAATGATATCCCAACCCCTGTGGAATTTCCATATATACATCTTCTTCAAGATTGCCATTCAAGGAGGCATTCTTGATGTCAAGTTGATGTAATTTCCAGTCCTTGTTAACTGCCAAAGACAAAAAAACTCTCACTGTATTCAGCTTTGCTACTGGAGCAAATGTCTCATGGTAGTCTATCCCATAGGACTGAGTAAATCCCTTGGCCACCAATCTTGCCTTATAACGTTCAATGCTCCCATCAGATCTATACTTGATAGTAAAAATCCACTTGCAACCCACTAGCCTTTTTCCTGATGGAAGATCAGTGATTTTCCAAGTTTTATTGTCTTCTAGTGCCCTTATCTCTTCTTCAACAGCTTTCTTCCATCTTATGTCTTTCATTGCTTCCTCTATTGTTTTTGGAATGAAAGTGTTATCAACACTAGAAGTGAAGGCTTTAAAGGCAGACTTTAAGTTTCCATATGCCACAAACTTCTGAATAGGATGTGTTGTACACTTCCTTACACCTTTTCTCTGTGCAATAGGCAAATCATCAGTATCCACAGTCGGAGCAATACTTTGAGAATTTTTCATACCTTGTGGATTCTCTGAGGCTGTAGGAGTAGGTTCCAGCTCTTGGAAGTTACCAGGTTGTATGTCGGTCTCTTTATTGGGCTTTGTTCTCCTTTTATAGACACTGAGCTATTTGGCCTCAAGTTGCTCTGGTTGAGTTCTTTGTGGTGTGCGAGGTGTACTTGGAGGCTCCAAGACAGTAGTTTCAATGGAGTTAGGAATGATGGAAGGTTCATTGGTTTTAGTAATAACAATGGGTTCATGTTCAAAAGAAATAATAGTGGGAATTTTAGTGATAGGAAAAATGTCAAAAGCTTGGAATTCACTTAAGCATTCCCTCTAAATTTCATGCTTGGTATAATATGGCTTTTGTTCAATGAAGGTGACATCCATTGAGGTATAGGTTTTTTAGTTATGGGAGAGTAACATTTGTAGCCCTTCTTAGTAGAAGAATAACATAAGAAGATGCATTTTAAGGCTCTAGGATCTAACTTAGACCAAGAATGAGGATAAATGTGAACAAAGACAGTGCATCCAAAAACTTTTACTGGGATAGAGGAAGAGAGGGGCTGAAAATGAGGAAAGGATTGAAGAAAAAGATTTCTAGGTGTTTTAAAATTAAGAGGTTTACTAGGTATCCTATTGATGAGGAAGGTTGCTGTAAGGATGGCTTCCCCCCAATAAAATTTAGGCACATTAGTAGAGAACATAAGAGACCTAGAAACTTCTAACAGATGTCTATTTTTTCTCTCGGCAATGCCATTTTGTTGAGAAGAATCTACACAAGAAGTTATATGAACAATCCCCTTTTCTTGAAGAAAATCCCCCAAAGCTGTAGAAAAATATTCACTACCATTATCAGTATGAAGGATCTGAATTTTTCTTTGAAATTGAGTTTCTATTAGACTATGAAATCTCTTAAACACTTTTTCAGTTTGACATTTCTCTCATAAGAAATGTCCAAGTGAGCCTAGTGTGATCATCGACAAAAATGATGAACCATCTAGAACCATCAATATTCTTAACTTGGGAAGGGCCCCAAATGTCACTATGTATGGTGGAAAAAGGTTTAGAGGTTTTATATTTAGAGGGGGGATAAGTGTTCTTTGTATGCTTAGCAAGAGGATAAATTTCACAAGAAAAAGATTGATGATTTTTACCGATAAACAATTGTGGTAGCAATTTGGAAAGATATTGAAAACTAGGATGCCCTAATCCGTAATGCCATAAAAGAACATTTTTTAGGATTCTGATATATTGGAAAAACAAGGAAAAGGATAAATAGAGCTCGAGTGAAGCGTCCACTTTGAGAAGGCTGCCCTTGAAGAATGTAGAGGCCACCACACAACCTAGCACTGCCAATCACTTTCCCTGAGTCCAAAGCCTGTAATTTACAACCAAGAGGTGAAAAATTAGTTGTGCATTTTAGGTCAGCAGAAATTTTACTGACTGAGATGAGATTACAAGCTAATTTAGGAACATATAACACATGTTGCAGTATTAAATTCGGAGATATTTTAACAGAGCCACTACCTGATATGGAGGAGAAAGAGCCATCAACAATCTTTATTTGAGAGGAGACTGATGAAGGCTGAAATGTATGGAAAAGGGAGGCATTGCCAGTCATATGATCTGAGGCACCCGAATCCACAATCCACTCGAAATAGTCAATAGTACTAGCCATGGACGCCGAAAATGGACTACCTTCTGGGATTATAGCAGCAATGGTCGATGCAGATTCTTCTGGAATTTTTATGGAAGTAATTTGGGTGGTGGAGATATCTAATGTGTCATCAAGAATAGGATTTTGTTCTGTTTCAGAACTGATTTTAGCGGAAGTAGAAATATCAACCATGTTGAGAGTTGATAGGATCGAGAAATTAGATTGATACCATGTAGAAAGGTACTGAAAAGAGTCTCAGTTTGAGTACTCTAATTTCTGTTTTTTATTTGATAAAGAAAGACCATATTTATAGATTACAAGAGAGAGCCTAAACTAGGAAAAAAGGAATTACAAGTAAATTACAAGAATCTAATTCCTTATTTATAGCTATTAACAATATAATAGGAAGGTAATGGCTAACTAATAGCAACTTGATATTAGGGAATTTACATCCCTAATTTTTTGCAATCACACAATCCACAATAAGTTTAAAACCGAACAACTAAACAAGCACTTTGTTGATAAATCAACAGCATATAGCAACATTAAAAGTTAAAGCATCAAAAACAGTTTCCGAAGCACACTTAGTCGGGATGAGGAAGGCAACAGAGACCATTCCCTTATTGATCTAGTAGTATTTTATTATATCAGAGAGCAAACCACATCAATCTAGCGATGCAAGGCCAGATTTACATTAGTGGACCTTCATCTTCTTCAGCACCATCACCGGTTTCTCAGATGTCGATTCGACGAAGTTGTCAAGAAGCGAAAGCTCTTTTAGCTGAACATTCTCCAGCTCCACTTGAAAATCATAGGCAATTCTTGGTTTCTTGTCTCCAGATTGACCAACTTTTTCAACGCTTGAGAATAGTGGAGGACCTGACAAAAGGTACAAACAAGCGATAGAGATGGTCAGAATTTGTTATGAAAAAGGAGAGATTTAGAAGCAGATTAAGATTAAAACCTTGAGTTCTCTTCAATGCATCTCCAGAGGTTGGTGGTAGACCATCCTGGCTAAACCGAAATTCATCAGTATTAAACTGACAAACATTATTTGGGCCCAAATATGGCGAAGAATCTGTATCAAGGACAGTAGTTACAACACTACCACATGGAACATGTATAGCGGAAGCCCTGGACGAACTGGCACCAGCAGGAACAAATGCTCTCCCAGCCTAACTGTTACAGAGAATAGCTACACAATTAAACATGAAAATCTGAGTTTGAGGAACTCCGGAATTACCACAAGTGGATATGTTCCTGTCAGCTTGGTTTGCTTCGCTCGGGCGGAACATTGCAAGCAAGTCAATTGTAGGTGGAGCTCGAGTGATTGGAATTCGGGTGTTTGCACCACCCAAGTGCTGTTCGCTGTTCAATAGGGGGATAGGAGGGTTCCGATCGATATCGATGGAATTACCACTTCGACCATGAAAATTTGAGCCCTTAGATGACCCGTTGTTTTGATGAACCCTGAGGTGGTTATGTAGAGCTCGATAGTTGTCGAACTCTCTATTGCAAAAAAAACATGTTTTACTATATGTAGACTCTACACCTTCTCTACTAGAATTGAAATTCATGGTAGAGCCTAAGAAGAAACACAAAACTAAACTCATTTCAAGAAGAGATAGAGACTAGAAAAACCAATGTAGACCTCGCAATGAGGAGACCAGTCCTACTCTTCATTTTATAGGCCTTTGGGGTGAAGAAATAAGTCATAGTGGTTAACACCAATTAAGGTAAACAATAATTATAATAAAAGCCATTTAGGAAAATAAATTATAGAAATTATAAATGGAAAATGAAGTTGCCATAGGCGAGATCCTTGATAAAACAAAATTAAATTCGGCCTTGTCCATAATAACCCACATTTAGGGTGGTCATAAATGGCACCTAATCTCGAGTTAGTTAAGGGGTAATTTTGGAACACTGAGTAAAACATGAACGCTCTCAATGTCGTAACTATGTGGCCCCGAAATTTACGAAGACCTAGTAACAGAAAGCCATTTTCCATTTAAGGTATCTGATGTGTTCGACATTACTAAATTAGAGGAAACCAAAGATCAAGGATAATATAGGTCACCAAAACTACATATCACTAATCTAACCTTACCCAACGGCTTCAACATAATCCGCTCTAGAATTTGAAAATTTTAGACTAGAGAATTAACACTCAATTTAAGCGTAAAAAAGATACATGTATTTAGTGGAGAATAGCAAAGAAATGCCACAAACATCAAATGAATCACAAAATCAAGTACTATATAGGGCTAACCTATTATTATTAGTATCATAATCTCTAAAATGTTGCAATGACTCCTATATTGAGTGCCATTCAAGAGAAAACAAAAAGAATGTGGTAGCACATAAGAATTAATGGATTTTAAATTGCCAGTCCATAACAAACGCATCCCGAGAAGCCCATGACAGACACAACAATCATTCAATTAGGAAAACCCCATTAGTACAGAAGAACACTCCATTCAGGAGAAGTAAAAACTGCACAACAATTAACTCCATAAGGAGAATTTGCCAAATTGAGATTCCTATAAAATTTGTTTTCCCAATTCTTAAGGATGTTCTTGTTCTACAAAAAGTGAAGAATCATACTATCCTTCTTAACACATTATTTTAAGAAAAGCCTAGAGTAACAACCAAGAACATTCTAGGTAAAAACTCTTTTAAAAATATTTTAATTAACACTGGTCAAACCTACACAAAGAATAAAACATAAAAGTAATGATTTTTGTGTTTCTTTCTCAAGTTCTACCATGACTTTCCATTCATGTAGAGAAGATTCAGAGAAGCATGCAAATACTAAAACATGCTTTCATTGCAATAAAGAATTTGACAATTATCGAACTCTATGTGATCACCTTAGTATTCATCAGGAGGATAAGCCATTGGGGGGCTTTCATGGTCGTTGTAGTAATTTCATCGATATCGACAAGAACCATCGTACCAAAACGCCAAGAGGAGATGTCCTGTTATCAAGATTAACACATCTCTTTCACGAATGGCTGCTAGGCGCTAGCAAAACAGAAATGCCCAGAAATAAATATCATCAAAACAAAGCTTCCTCATTTTTGTGAGATAACCACTTAGATACATCTATAAATCTCGTGACAGATAAATTGTAAATGTAGAGGATCTTTTACTCAAAGGAGAAACTGTGTATTTCCAATGAATATTTATTGTAATAGAGATATTATAATCTACACTGATGCATGCATAAGTAATAAGTAAACTACTTTAGTTTAAAACATAAACAGAAGCTATAACAACTAAGCACCATTTTATTTGTTTTTGTTCGAATCACCATACGCTGATGCAACATCTGGTTAAACCTAAAAGGATGTCGTTTCTCCACAAAGCTAGCAGCACAAGCATGAAGGCAAGGAAAACTAACTGTAAAGCACCAAACATTGATTCATTCACCCCACACCCCAATCACTACTCTGTTAAATATTCACCATTCTTCAATTACTATAACTCTATGGTCTATCTCATCAAATGCGGATAACATATTATTAGCTCTTTTATGTCGTCTCTAGTCCTAGAAGACCAAACGATTGTCCATCATCGTATCTGTTATAACATAAGAGGAAAACATTGAAGCGAATGTACGCCAGAAAGAATGGGTCCAAGGGAGTTAAAAGCAAATTAGGCAAAGCAAATTTTGAGGATATTCATTTAAGAGGGAAGTTAAATTGCTAATGTTGTGTTTGGAACATCAATCTGAAAATTTGGATTTGATTTTCATTTGCTCAACAGACAAAATATCTATAAGAAATTGAGCACTTATCTTCAACAGCTTAACAACTCATAACTTGTTTCTTTCCCCCTTAAATTACAGGCATAGGGCTATCATAAATTCATAACAGATAAACTGAATAAATATTACACTTTACAAAATCTAATCAAAAAATTGCAGGTAATAGATGATTTCCCATTGAACAAAACCTTAATATGAAGAGTAATGGAAACTGAAATCCCATTATTTACTTTCCCAGAAAATCCTTTTTTTAAATGCTTTCATAAATATACAATCCCACTAAATTCTCATTTAAAAAACAACAATCTACAACTTCCACTAAAAGAAACAAGGTGTAATAATAACTAAAAAAATGAAGAACATCCCCAAAATAAAAACAATTATGGAAAACGTTTCAGCACCTTCATGTTCACCAAAAAGATAATCAAAACAATGAAATAGCTTCTTACCAGAGGAAAACTCTACAAGAATCGACATGGGTATTCCTTATTTTCAAAAGGGTTTAAACCTTGGAGATGATTTGTTCAGAGAAGTTTTGCTCAAGCCAGACAAAGCAGCTTCAAAGTTCAAAACTTTAAACTCCAAAAGGTTATCCAACAATTAGATCAAGCATTTTAAGCAATATGTAATATTAATTAGGTTTAATTTACAATTTGACCCTCCAAAAATACACATTCTTTTTTTCTTCACTTTGTACTCTATACTTTTTCTTTGCCCATTTTGACCCTTCAAGTATGCTCATTTTTTCTACTTTAAATCCTAAACTAAAGTACGATTTCATTTTACATTTTAACCTCATGTGTTAATTTTTTTAGATTAATCAAGCCGTGTTACGTGGCATTCTCGTTCTCTTTTTCTTTTTTGATGGTGGTTGAGTCTTGTTAAAAAGTTCAAGCGATTAAAATGTTTCGATGTAAACTTTGACAAATCTGAACAATTAAAAGACATTTAAGGACATAAAGTAGTCACAATCAAAAGTTTCAATCCAATATGATTATTAGATTTGGAGGTTAATGTGCAAGTATTTCAAACTTAAATATTGATTTCGTAATTTTTAAAAAGTTTATATAATTATAAATTTGGGTTGAGCAAGGCCAAAATATATAAGAACACCAAATTAAAATACAACGTAAGAAAAACAAACATATTTAAATGGTCAAATTGTAAATTAAGCCTAATTAAGGCTTGAGATTTGTAATTACTTGCATGTTATTAAGGATTTGTTTATTTTATTGAAAATTGTTTTCATAAAATGAATTCTTAAAAATGAACTACAATTTTTGGAAAATTAATTGCAGAAATCATTTTTCGGTATTTGGATGATGTTGTACAATTCATTTTATATTGTTTGGTAGAGTTTCTTGAAAATTTTATGAACAATCCACAAACAAGCATCTGTAATGCTAAAAACAAGTTCTAACCAAAACATGGTTTAAGGTTTATGTCAGTGTTTATGGTATAGGATAGCATTTATGGTTTATGGTTTAGATCAGTATTTAAGGTTTATGGTAACATTTAAGGATTAATATGTAAACTTTAGAGTTTAGTGTTTAGATTAGTGTTTATGGTTTAGGGTTTATGACAATATTTAGAGTTTAGGGTTTATGTTAGTGTTTAAGGTTTATGATTTTGTGTTTAGGTTGGTGGTTCGGGTTTATGGTTTAGAATTTAGGATTTATGGTAACATTTAGGATTTAGGGTTTAGTGATTAGGGTTTATGATAGCATTTAGGGTTTATGATTTAAGGTTAGTGTTTATGGTTTATTATTTAAGGTTTAGGGTTTAAGTTAATGTTTATGGTTTATGGTTTATCTTTTATGGTTTAGGGTTTAGATTATCATTTAGGGTTTAAGGTTTATGTTAGTGCTTAGTGCTTAGTGTTTATTGTTTATGTTAGCATTTAGGGTTTATGGGTAAGTGGGTGTTATTTAGGGTTTAGGGTTTATGTTAAGGTTTAGGGTCTAGGTTAATGTTTAGGTTTTAGGGTTTAGTATTTATATTATTATTTAGGGTTTAAGGTTTATGTTAATATTTATTGTTTATGGTTTAACTTTTATGTTAGCATTTAGGTTTTATGGGCTAGTGTTTAGGGTAAGTGTAGAACTAATGTTTTGATATAATATTTGAAAAATGTTTTGGACTAAATTGAAAAGAATTTAAAATATGTTTTTAGTCAAAAACAACTTGAAAATATGTTTAAGGGTTTTTAAAGGCTTTGGAATGAATTTAAAGTACATTTAAAGTAGTCAAAACCAGCCTTTTCAAGTGCCCGTACCGATACGGTCTTGGACCGTACCGGTACGCCTTAGGGTTTCAACTACCTGATTTTTCCAGTAGCCAAAACCCGTACCGATACGCTTAGTCGTATTGATACGGTGTGTTTTGAAATAGCCCAACGGCCAGTCGCGTACTGATACGGGTGTATCGCGTACCGATACGCCTAACTGCCCCAACGGTCATTTTCCCAACGGTCTTTTAATTGCAGAACCGTACCTGTTGAGATTTTAGGGGCTCGATTCGATCAACCGTTCTTGCTCGCCAAGTGTGGAGAAGTTGGGTAATTGGGTGTTTTAGTGGGAGGTAAAAAATTGGCAATTTGACACAAGGATTTATAGTGGTTCAACCTTCTAACCAAGGTCTACATCCACTACCTTAGCTCCCCACTAAGGATTTCCAACAAATTCAGTAAGAATTTCGTCCCCTTTTCTCGGATTAGGAGGAAACCGTTACAACCCTCAAAGCTTTCTACCCAAAGCTTGAAGGAACACTCTCTTTACAAAGAAAGACTTAGCAAACTAGAAATCCCTCTAAAAGGTGTTTGTTTGCAATTCTAAGCACTCACCCAAAACCTAAACACTTGAGCAAATTTAACAATGTAAGCTCACAAGTGTTGTCTAAGCAAGAAATAAACAATTTAAGCTCTAGACAATTTTGACATCATAATGTTGTAACAATTGAAGCATTAACCATTACAAGATGCTTGGAGGTCCCTTTTATACTCCCAATTGAGTTTGTAGCCGTTACTAGCCGTTGGGGATGATTTGGAGCCGTTGAGGACTTTATTTCCCTTCATAAATGCTGTTCTGCAGCCATCCGTATCGATACGCGTGGAACCGTATCGGTACGACCTTCATCAGAAACTAGCCGTTGGGCTCTTGCTAGCCTGGGCGTATCGATACGCTTGAGGGCGTATCGGTACGGGTTCATTTTTAAATGGCCGTTGGGAAATAGTCGTTGGGGTTGGTTGAAAGGGGATCGATACGTTTACCTGGCGTATCAAAACGATCCTGATCCGTATCGAAACGGCCAAGCCTATTTCGATACGGGTTTTGGCAATCACCAAACTTGGGCAAAAAGGTATCGGTACGGGTACAACCGTATCGGTACAGGTAGCCTGAAAAGTCAAGTTTGGTTGTTTTAAATCATGAAAAGCTTTGCCAAAAAACCTTTTAAAATTCCCAAAACATAGATTCAAATTGTTTGGACTTAAGACAAAGTTTTAAATTCTTTTCAAATTAGTCCAAAATATTTTTCAATTATTATATCAAAACATTAGTTCTACAATCTCCCCCTTTTTGATATAATAAAACACACTTGAAAAATTGTTTGGGATTCTCCCCCTTTATCTTTAAAAATGTGAATAAGAGATTAAAGATATGAAATCAAATAAAGCTCCCCCTTATTCATTTGAAAATTCAAATTTTCAAACCATTTCTCCCCCATTTTGTTATACCAAAAAGAATTTAAAACATTATGTTTCAAAATAACAATAGAGGTAAAAAAAATGACACACTTAAAAATTTTGTGTAAAATTGGCTCCCCCTTACTCAAAGCATCATAAGAATGTTAGTTCAACATATATGATTAACTAGTTGACTTAAATGAAAATTAATCAAATGAAAGCAAAAGCAACTAGATTTTACCACACTTGAACTCAAGGGAGGATGTGAAGCCTTCCTTCTTCAAGTGTTCTTCCTATGTGTGCATGGAGCTCCTCCTCAAAGTTTGACTTGTTGATCACTCTCCATCACACCTAGCAAAAGACAATCAAGTAATTTTTGGTATCCAAATTGCTTTGGATCCATAAACATTAGTTGCACAAAATTTAGTCCCCTTAGGAATCCATTTTTCAATTTCATCCTTTTTAGTTGAAGTGGTTAGTCCATTTGGGACCCAAACATTTCCAAAACATTTTCCATTCACAAATCTAGGGGTACTAGATTGTCTTACATAAAAAAAATTGATTTTTTAAAATTATTTTTCTTTTCAAGTTCATTAGAAATCAAATCTTTTTCTTTTTGAACTTTGAGAAGCAAATTTTGTAAATCAAACCATTTTTGTTCAAAATCTTTCAATTTTGCTTCAAGTTCAAGATTTGTTTTGGAAAGCAAATCATTTTTAATTTTTATTTTCGAAATCAACTTTTTGTTCTTGGAAAATGATGCCTTGAATTCCAGAAGCAAATCATCATTGGTGATAGTGGAGAACTTATCAAACATCTTCTCGATGTTTTCTTCCGGATCCATCTTGAAGTTCTCATACTCTAAGGTTAGGAGCCCAATCTTGGTCTCATTGACTTCATCGGTTCCCTCGTATGTAACTTCAAGCTTGTCCCATACCTCATTGGCACTCTCACAAGAAGACATCTTCTCATAGATGGTTGGGCCAAATGCACAAAAGAGCATGTGCAAAGCTTTTCAATTAAGCTCCATCTTCTTGCGATCGTCGGCACTCCATTTCGCTTTGCTTCCTTTAGGCACGAACGGACCATCTTCAACTATGTCCCATAGCTTGTAATATCTTGACTTCAAGAAGAATTTCATCTTTGTCTTCCAATGGGCATAGTGATCTCCGTCGAAGAAAGGCGGTTTGTCGATTGATTGTGCCATTGAGCCGGTTGGTGAAATTTTGATCGAGCTTGCCGGATCTTCTCAATAGGATGTGAATCCCCTTCGATTGAGCCAAGCTCTGATACCAATTGTTGAGATTTTAAGGGCTCGATTCGATCAACCGTTCTTGCTCGCCAAGTGTGGAGAAGTTGGGTAATTGGGTGTTTTAGTGGGAGGTGAAAATTTGGCAATTTGACACAAGGATTTATAGTGGTTCAACCTTCTAACCAAGGTCTACATCCACTACCTTAGCTCCCCACTAAGGATTTCCAACAAATTCACTAAGAATTTCGTCCCTTTTTCTCGAATTAGGAGGAAACCGTTACAACCCTCAAAGCTTTCTACCCAAAGCTTAGAGGAACACTCTCTTTACAAAGAAAGACTTAGCAAACTAGAAATCCCTCTAAAAGGTGTTTGTTTGCAATTCTAAGCACTAACCCAAAACCTAAACACTTGAGCAAATTTAACAATGTAAGCTCACAAGTTTTGTCTAAGCAAGAAATAAACAATTTAAGCTCTAGACAAATTTTGACATCATAATGTTGTAACAATTGAAGCATTAACCATTACAAGATGCTTGGAGGTCCCTTTTATACTCCCAATTGAGTTTGTAGCCGTTACTAGCTGTTAGGATGATTTGGAGCCGTTGAGAACTTTATTTCCCTTCATAAATGCTGTTCTGCAGCCATCTGTATCGATACGCGTGGAACCGTATTGGTACGGCCTTCATCAGAAACTAGTCGTTGGGCTCTTGCTAGCCTGGGCGTATTGATACGCTTGAGTGCGTATCGGTACGGGTTCATTTTTAAATGGCCGTTGGGAAATAGCTGTTGAGGTTGGTTGAAAGGGGATGGGTACGCTTACCTGGCGTATCGAAACGATCCCGATCCGTATCGAAATGGCCAAGCCTGTTTCGATACGGTTTTTGGCAGTGACCAAACTTGGGCAAAAAGGTATCGGTACGGGTACAACCGTATCGGTACGGGTAGCCTGAAAAGTCAAGTTTGGTTGTTTTAAATCATGAAAAGCTTTGCCAAAAACCTTTTAAAATTCCCAAAACATAGATTCAAGTTGTTTGGACTTAAGACAAAGTTTTAAATTCTTTTCAAATTAGTCCAAAACATTTTTCAATTACTATATCAAGACATTAGTTCTACAGTACTGATACGCTAGGTAAGCGTATCGATACGTATCAGTTGAAAAGCCCATCGACTAATTCCTTATTGAGACCGTATCGATACGGTTTGACGAGTATCGATACGCCAAGCTGCAGAACTGCATTTATGGTGGGAAATAAAGGCTCCAACGGCTCCAATTCAATCCCAACGGCTAGTAACAGCCATAAAATCATCAAGGAGTATAAAAGGGACCTCTAAGCATCTTGTAATGGTTAATGCTTCAATTTTTACAACATTATGATGTCAAAATTTGTCTATAGCTTAAATTGTATATTTCTTGCTTGAACAACACTTGTGAGCTTAACATTGTTAAATTTGCTCAAGTGTTTAGGTTTTGGGTGAGTGCTTAGTATTGTAAACACATACCTATTAGAGGGATTTCTAGTTTGCTAAGTCTTTCTCTTGTAAGAGAGTGTTTGATCAAGCTTTGGGTAGAAAGCTTGATCGTTGTAACGGTTTCCTCCTAAGCCGAGAAAAGGGGACGAAATTCTTAGTGAATTTGTTTGGAAATCCTTAGTGGGGAGCTAAGGTAGTGGATGTAGACCTTGGTTAGAAGGTTGAACCACTATAAATCCTTGTGTCAAATTGCCAAATTTTCACTTCCCACTAAAACACCCAATCATCCAACTTCTCCACACTTGGCGAGCAAGAACGGTTAATCGAATCGAGCCCCTAAAATCTCAACAGTAAGGGTTTATGTTAGTGGTTGGGGTTTAATATTTAGGGTTTATGATTTATGTTTATGATATAGCATTTAGGACTTTGTGTTTATGGTTTAGGGTTATGTTAGTGTTTAGGGTTTAGCATATATGGTTCAAGGTTTAGCGTTTAGCATTTAGTGTTTAGGACTTATGTTAGTGTTTACGGTTTAAGTTCTCATTTAGTGTTTAAGGTTTATGTTATTGTTTAATGTTTAGGGTTTATTGTTAGTGTTTAATGTTTATATTAGTATTTAGGGTTTAGGGTTTTTGTTAGTGTTTAGTGTTTATGTCAACATTTAAGATTTATGGGTTAGTGTTTATGGTTAGGATATTTGTTAATGTTTAGGGTTTAATTTTAGTGCTTAGTGTTTAAGGTTCCCGGTTTAGAGTTTAAGGTTTAGGATTTAAGGTTCAAGGTTTATGTTAGTATTTAGGGTTTAAGGTTTAGGGTTTATGTTAGTATTTGTAGAGAGAATGGGAGGAAGGAAAGCGACTTACCAAAAATCAATGAGTAAGTCATTTTACACTGAAACAAGGTATGTTTTTCATTGACCGTAGTTGATTTTCCTTTGACCTTTTCATTTTTCATGAACCAAACAGCGGGAAGTTATGAAAACGTTTTCAGGAAAATTAATTACAGTTGAACAAACAAACCCTAAGTAAACATTTACTAATTTTATATTTTTAATAGTCTAAAGGTGATTACAAGACGATTATTGTTCATACATAATCTTAACCATTCGACAAAGCACATACAACTTACAAACAAAGCGGTTAAACCAGAGTATCTGCTTTTGTACCGAGACCACCTGTTAAATTTAAATTTTGATGTGTTTCTATTATTTCGATCACCAACTTATATAAATGTGTATCGGCCCGTTGGATAAAAAACTATATCATAAGAAAATAGTACTAACAAACATTAAACTATAATAATCAAACATTTCCATCAAATCTCTATAAACTATACATTCCATACCATATTTAATATTGGTAACAAAAAGCTAACTAAAGAATCCAATTTTAAGTCAAATTCAGACAAATAATAATAATGGTGACGATACAATGTGAAACTGAAAACAACTTAATAGATGATATATGCATAAAAATAATTTTAGCCCTTAATATTTGTAAGTTTTATTATTTTAGCCTTTATCTTTTTTTAAAGGTAAATTTAGCCTTTAACTTATATTTTTTTGTGTGAAGATAATGTTGTTTGCTATCTGGTGGGATGTTTTTTTTTTTGACGATTGAAAGTTAATATTAATTGTGTTTTATATCCTGATTTTTTTTAAATTTAATTTTATTCAGATTTTTTAAATCGACTCGTTTTGCTTTGATTGTAATTAATTTCAAATGATTTATGTGTTAGTGTTCTTTTATTTATTTTTTATGTCTTGTCAATGACGTTGGAGAAGAAATGGATGGCAGAAATAAAGGGAGAAAGCGGATGAAGAAATATACTTGTTCAATTTTTTAATTTTAATTATTTTTTAACTTAAATATATTTTTATTAAATTAGAATTATAGTCTACATATAATAGGTTGAAAGTTATACCAATTAAAATGAATTTTCATGTATACATGCCACATCATCACTGTTAAAATTTTAACAGAACAATCAATATGTAAATTAAAAAAAAAGAGCAATTTGACAAAAAAATATATAGGTTAAAAGTTAAATTTACCTTTCTAAAAGGATAAGGGTTATTAAAATGACAAAAATAACAAACATTAACGGCCAAAATTATCTTTATGCCTAAAAAAATCGCATTTTAACAATTTAGTAACCGATGAACCAAACCAACTTAAACCGGTGAAATTCAAATCGATTATCTTTAATCAGTTCGAGTAAGAAAAAAAAACAAAATGATGTAGAATAAACAAAAATTTTCTCCTAAACCGACCTGACCCGAACCTTCATCACCCCTTAAACTCTATACCAGGAAAATTTTCATAAACACTTGAGCTTCTCAATCTAATATGCTCCATTGCCTTAAACAGACAAAAAAATACAATGAATCAGATCTTGTTCTAATGACCATTGCTCGATAACAGTTACGACGGAGCCAACACCAACACGAGACCAAACAAAAACAAAAACAAAAACCTGCGGGAGAACAATGGCAAATATTGAAGGTCAACCTAAGCATTGTTTCCCTGCATCAACATTCAGAACCAAGTCCAAAACAAACCATGAATTTTCCCCAGTTCCAATGACTTAAGTCTATATGATTCTATAAAACCAACCATATGAGTACAGTTACGAGTTTTCGAACTCGGAATAAAGCTTAAGCAAGGGAATAAAGCTTAAGCTTAACTCTATGTGATCACCTTAGTATTCATCAGGAGGATAAGCCATTGAGGGGCTTTCATGGTCGTAGTAGTAATTCCATCGATATCGACAAGAACCATCGTACCAAAAAGCCAAGAGGAGATGACCTTGTATCAAGATTAACACATCTCTTTCACGAATGGCTGCTAGGCGCTAGCAACACAGAAATGCCCAGAAATAAATATCATCAAACCCTATGGGAAAGACAACTCGATGGGAACGCCTCGCTAGGGAACAAGCCACCAAATCAAACGGCAATGAAGGTAAGAGGGAGCAGACTAAACAACGGGTATGGACGCTGTTTGTAGGGGGCTTGTCGAAGACAATACATTGGAAGGGCTTGTGGCAAGTGTTCGATAGACACGGTGTTGTCAGAGATGCGTTCATCCCTAATCGATTGGCACGAGATGGATATAGATTTGGATTCGTGCGTATGGCATCAAAAGTAGATGCTGATCGGGCGATTGAGAGATTGGATGGAAAATGGATCCACGGTGCTCGAATGAAAGTCCCGTTGGTGATCAGGGGTCGTACGACGATGTCTCAAGGAAAAAGTGAGGGCGGGGCGAGTGGAGGATCAAGGGCAGAACCGATGGTGAGTAGGACTCATGAGCGTTCATCGACGGCGACGAGCGGGGATGTGGGACAAACAAAATATAGGGAAGTAAAGGGAATTGTCGATGATGACAAACGGGCTTTGCTCCAGTGGTGTGCGGTAGGATGGTGCTGGCCGCCATGTAGCATTAAAACCCTTGCTGAGCGCTTGGAAATATCAATACAGGAAGGGTTTTCCATCATGCGGTTATCCGGTCAAATGGTGTTGTTGATGTGCACATCAGCAAACGTCCGTGACAGAATTTTACAGATGGACAGGGTAAAGGAATGCTTTAATCGGATAGAGGTTTGGTCGCCGTCAATAAAAGTAGAATCAAGGCGAGTTTGGCTGTCGATCGTAGGGCTACCGATACACCTTTGGCATAAACAAACGTTCACAAACATAGCCAGTTTGTGGGGTTCTCTGATTTGTTTAGATGATGATACGGAAACGCCTACGGCATTTGATAGTGGTCGAATTATGGTAGAGACTACAAATCTTAACCGGATCGAAGAACGAATTCGTGTAACGGTGGACAAGATTGGATACTGGGTACGGGTATTAGAGATGGACGGAAAGGGCCCGGAGGTGGAGTGTGATTGTTGTGAGAGGCGATCCACGGAGGAAAGTTCAGAACAAGGGTCGGACACGGACAGTGAAGAACAATTGGAAAATGTGGATGTCGACACCAATGGATTGAATGAAATGCAACAAGAGTCAACAAATCCACAAGGGAATGATCGAGTGGTCTGGGTTATGAACGAAACTTGGTTAGAGCCGCAAGGGAAGGATATTTCGAATATATTGAGGGTACAATCCGATGAGGTGAATGGAGGGGTGCAAGATGATGTCCGGCCACCGTTGAAACAGCCTACTCCGGCGGGGACAAGTCCATCGTTTGGTGGTGAGGCAGATTCATTGAATGCTGGAGATCCAATAGTAGGGAAGGAGTGTAGTGGTAGGACTCTAACAGTGGGTGAGGAATTTCAACAAATTGAAAGTCTATCCATTGCTGGGATAGCAAATTCGAAACAAGAGGAGGAGGTGGGGTCGGGTAATTGGGATAATCTTAATTCACAGGAGGTGATTTCTCCTCCAACTATTCACTCGCTCAATGCCAAGGCTGGCCTAGGTGCAACGGAAATTATAAAAATTGGCCAGGCGTTCTGCAAAATTAGAAAAATAAATACGCTCGAGAATTCTAATGTGGCTGGTCGTGAATTGAAAGGGAAGAAACGGCATAGTTTGGGTGAAAAGCGATCACGGTATATTTACAAAACAGGAGGGGCGGACGGGCAAGAGAGTGGCGCACAACGTTCTCAGGATATCGCAAGCGAGGCAGCGGCAACAATACAATTGGGGTCATTAATTGGGGTGAAATCGAGTGGGAGAGAAGCCGATATCATCAAGGATATTTCTCGGGTGATAGCCGGGGAAAATCGTGGTTTGTGACTAATGCGCATATTATCGTGGAATGTACGGGGTTTGGGAGGTGGCGCGAAGCGTCGAGGTGTTGGGGAAATCATAAAGAAAAATCAGGTGGACATGGTAGTTTTGCAAGAAACGAAGTTAGAGGAGGTGCCGTCGATGTGGGTGGCTTCGTTGTGGTATTCGGATAACTTTGAGATGGCTGTCTCACCTTCGTTGGGAGCATCCGGGGGCATCTTGTTTATTTGGGAAGGTACCAAATTTAATTTGATTAATGCTGTTATTTATCCGAATTTTATAATGCTTAAAGGCCGTTGGAAACAAGAAGATATGGAGTGTTGCATGTTAGGGATTTATGCTCCTACGGACGTAGCGAGACAAAAATCAGTTTGGGATTCTGTATTGTCGCAATTAAAGGAGTATGAGGGGCCATATTGCATAATGGGTGATTTTAATGCTATATTATATGAGTCTGACCGTATAGGGGTTTCGGATAGATATGAGGAAATGAAAGTATTTGGGGAGTTCGTACATGCCGCGGATTTGATTGATTTACCGTTAATAGGTAAACGATATACTTGGTTTGGCTATGGTAATCGGTGCAGTAGAATTGATCGGTTTTTAGTCTCTTCTAGTTGGCTGGATGCCTTTAAATCCATACAGCAAATGGCGTTGAAAAGGGGGGTGTTGGACCACACCCCATTACTATTGAAGTGCGATGACAATGATTGGGGGCCACGCCCGTTTCGATTTTTTAATTGTTGGATGGATGGGCGTTCAAATGTTAGACAAATTTTGGAGGAATGGTGTCGTTTAACAAAGATGGGCGTGGGAAATGAAAATATCGTCGTCAAATTGAGACATTTGAAGCAGTTTTTGAAAGGCTGGAATAAAGATTATTTCGGTGATGTAAATAAATTGATTGCGGACGTGCAACAACAGTTGGAGAATGCGGATGAGGCCGTGGTTGAGGGGGATGCAAATGACGAGATAGAGGCTGCAAGGCGTAGGTGGATGTGTGCATTGTGGCGTGCAATGCGAATGAAAGAATCAATGTGGCGACAAAAATCAAGAGCAACATGGTTACGCTTGGGCGATCGTAATACGACGTATTTCCATAGAACGGCAAAGTTAAGAACAGCTCGGAACTACATACCGGGGCTGATAATTGAGGGTGTGTGGACTATTGAGCCTTCGGCGGTACGGAATTTTGTGGTGAAGACATTCACTAAACATTTTGCTAGTGACAAGTGGGCGGACGAGTGGCATTTTGAGGGTGCTTTTCGTAGAATTAACGACATGGATAAGAAGAGTTTGATACAGCCTTTCACGGTGGATGAGATTAAAAATATATTATGGGAGTGCGATGGTTCAAAAGCGTCGGGTCCGGATGGTTTCACGCTCGAATTTTATAAAAAAGGATGGGAGGTGGTACAATTCGATGTATTGAATTTCTTTGGGCAGTTTCACGCAATAGGGAAATTACCGAATGGGGCCAATTGCGCTTTCATTGTGTTGTTGCCGAAAGTGGAATCGCCTCAAAGTTTAGGTGAGTATCGCCCGATATGCCTTGTGAATTCGATGTATAAAATTCTGGCTAAATGCCTAGCAAATAGGCTACAAAGTGTGCTGGGAGTTTTGATCAGTGACTCGCAATCTGCATTTGTAAAAGGCCGGCAATTGGTAGATGGAGTTCTTCTAGCTACTGAAGTAATACATTCGCTACGTAAGAGTGGTTGTGGGGGATTTATTCTGAAGCTAGATTTCGCCAAAGCTTACGATTGTGTAAGCTGGATTTTTCTTGATTCAGTTTTGGAGCGCATGGGATTTTGTAGTAGGTGGAGGGAATGGGTAAAGGAATGCATCAGCTCACCTCGCTTATCGGTATTGGTGAATGGCAGCGCAACGAAAGAATTTCGGATGGGGCGTGGATTACGCCAAGGCTGCCCACTCTCACCTCTTCTATTTGTCATAGTGGCTGAAGCCTTACACTTGATGTTGGTTAATGCCGAGTCGGTTGGATTGGTGCGTGGTGTGGAGGTAGTGCCGGGGATATCCTTAACTCACTTACAGTTCGCAGACGACACCATCTTATTTTTTGAGGCATCGGTGGAAGTGGCACGAAATATAAAGAGAATATTACATTGTTTTCAGGTGTGTTCGGGCTTGCGTATAAATTCCGCAAAGAGCTCGTTGTATGCAATTGATGTGGAGGACGGATTAGGAGTTGTGGTGGCCGAGATGTTGGGATGCAAACAGGGGGCTGCCCTTTACTTATCTCGGATTTCCGCTAGGAGCCAATCCGAGAAATTTATCGGTGTGGGAGCCTATCATCGCAAACTTCCGGCGCAAGCTAGCCAGATGGAAACGTACGTCACTATCATTTGCAGCACGTGTCACTTTGGTGAATTCCGTTCTTTCAGCATTGCCTATTTTTTACATGGGGTTGTTTACAGTACCAAAAGGAATTATTGCACAGCTAGATAAAATCAGGCGTGCATTTTTATGGGGGGGTGTAGGTCTCGAGCGGAAAATGAGCAGGGTAGGATGGGATGTTGTGTGTCGGCCTAGACATTTGGGAGGTTTGGGGGTGGCGGATTTGAGGGTTAAGAACAAGGCTTTGCTGTCCAAGTGGATGTGGCGTTATGCACAAGATCGGGAATCTTTGTGGCGAAGATTGATTACAGCCAAGTATGGGGCACACACTCAATGGTGGCGATTCAATACGGAAAATTTGTCGGCAATGTCGGGGGTGTGGAAACAGATTGTGTTGAACTCTTGTGACATTAGTATTGAACACCATATGGGAATGGAAGGTTGTCGGTGGAAAATTGGGAATGGGAAGTTGGTCCTATTTTGGTTTGATCCTTGGATTTCGCAGCAGCCCCTAAAAGACATGTATCCGCGCTTATTTATGTTGTCGATTAACAAGTTGGCGTGGATTCAAGATTATGCCGTGGGGGAGACTTTGGATCATGGGCAGTGGGCAACATTTTTTAGACGACAATTACGTGGGTTTGAGCTGGAGCGGCTGAATAGTTTACAGGAGTTGGTGCGAGGGGTGCCATTATGGGAGGATAGACAAGATATGTTAATTTGGCGAGCGGATATACATGGCAGCTTCTCGGTGAAGACACTATCTAATTTATTGCTGATGGATAAATTTGGTGATGACGATTTGGGTGATTGTTTCGCTTGGAACGTATTGGTGCCACCAAAGGTGCAGGCGTTCCTTTGGTTCGTATGGCTAAGGAGGTTACCTACGGCGGATTTTCTGAGACATCGCGGGTTGGTATTAAGTGCTGAACAAAGTAGTTGTTCGTGGTGCGACTCATCGGAAGAATCGATTGCACATTTATTTTATGAATGCCCGATTGTGTTGCATTTTTGGGATTGGCTGCGCAATTGGTGGAACATATCGACGCCTTTCCCGGTTAGTTTCACTGATTTTTTTGTTGAACATTTGCATTGTCCGTTCAAAGGAAGTATGAAACGTTTATGGGTAGCATGTGTTAGTGCTTTGTTGTGGTCACTATGGTTGGCTAGGAATGAGCGAATATTTCGCGGTAAAAGATTGACGAGTGCGAAATCTGTTTTTTGGTAAAATTAAGATCATATTATTGGATTAAGGTGGGCGTAGAAAGGGAGTTAATGTCCGAGGTTGCTTGGTGGACATGCCCATCTTCACAGGCGCTTAGTGTGGCGGGCAAAAAGGAGAGGCGTGGGGTGTTTTGGCAGCCACCGGTCACGGGCGTTTTGAAATTTAACGTCGATGGTGCGGCGAGAGGTAAGTCGGGGCCAGCAGGATTTGGAGGAGTGATGAGGGACGGGGAGAGTCATATATTGGGGCTGTTTTCGGGACCGTTAGGGGTGATGGACTCCAACGAAGCTGAAATTCGGGCGATAGCTTTCGCATTAAGCTTGGTGGTGGGGGGAAGTTGGCGCAATCAGTGTGTGATAATCGAATCTGATTCACAAGTGGCTTTGAGTTGGGTTACACGGTCGGCAAAGAGACCATGGCGTTTGTGGGAGGTGTTCATGGCAATCGATCAAGCACAACAAGCAGCCTATGAATTGCAATTTTGTTATGTGCCTAGAGAGGCGAATGGTTTCACCGATGTCTTGGCCAAGGAGGGAGTCGACCGGTTATCACTCTTCATGGCATGCTTGTAAACGGTGAGGCGAGTTTCTGAGCTCCAGGATGAGTGTGCAAGGGCTGTCTTTATTTATAAGCATATATTCCGGTGGGAGAGGAATTTGATCACATAGAAGATTGACGCGGTTGGGGATTACTTGGGAGCACGCTTTTGAAACTTGCTAAGTATGAATTGGTGTTTGTTTCTTGAATTTCTATTTGTACTCGACGGATCGCATCGTACTCTTTTCCTCCAATAGGTTTAGGGAGGTTTTTAATGAGGCGTGCGATACCGTCAAACTATATGTTTTCTTTACGACGTGAATAAAAACATATGGTTGCCGATCAAAAAAAAAATATCATCAAAACAAAGCTTCCTCATTTTTGTGATATAACCACTTAGATACATCTATAAATCTCGTGACAGATAAATTGTAAATGTAGAGGATCTTTACTCAAAGGAGAAACTGTGTATTTCCAATGAATATTTATTGTAATAGAGATATTGTAATCTACATTGACGCATGCATAAGTAATAAGTAAACTACTAATCTACTACAGTTTAAAACATAAACAGAAGCTATAACAACTAGCTACGTTTTATTTGTTTTCGTTCGAATCACCATAAGCTGATGCAACATCTGGTTAAACCTAAAAGGATGTCGTTTCTCCACAAGCATGAAGGCAAGGAAAACTAACTGTAAAGCACCAAGCATTGATTCATTCACCCCACACCCTAATCACTACTCTGTTAACATTCACCGGTCTTCAATTACTATAACTCTATGGTCTATCTCATCAAATGCAGATAACATATTTTTAGCTTTTTTTCTGGTGTCTCTAGTCCTAGAAGACCAAACGATTGTCCAGCATTGTATCTGTTATAACATAAGAGGAAAACATTGAAGCGAATGCACGACAGAAAGAAGGGGTCCGAGGGAGTTAAAAGCAAATTTTGAGGATATTCATTTAAGAGGGAAGTTAAATTGCTAATGTTGTGTTTGGAACATCAATCTGAAAATTAGGCAAAGAAATTGAGCACTTATCTTCAACAGCTTAACAACTCATAACTTGTTTCTTTGCCCCTTAAACTACAGGCATAGGGCTATCATAAATTCATAATCAGATAAACTGAATAAATATTACAATTTACAATATCTAATAAAAAAATTGCAGGTAATAGATGATTTCCCATTGAACAAAAGCTTAATATGAAGAGTAATGGAAACTGAAATCCCATTATTTACTTTCCCGGAAAATCTTTTTTTTAAAAATGCTTTCATAAATATACAATCCCACTAAATTCTCATTTAAAAAACAACAACTTACAACTTACAACTTCCACTAAAAGAAACAAGGTGTAATAATAACTAAAAAAATGAAGAACATCCCCAAAAAACAATTATAGAAAACGTTCCCAGCACCTTCAAGTTCACCAAAAAGATAATCAAAACAACGAAATAGCATCTTACCAGAGGAGAACTCTACAAGAATCGACATGGGTATTCCTTATTTTCAAAAGGGTTTAAACCTTGGAGATGATTTTGTTCAGAGAAGTTTTGCTCTCAAGCCAGACAAAGCAGCTTCAAAGTTCAAAACTTTAAACTGCAAAAGGTTGTCCAACGATTAGATCAAGCATTTTAGGCTAATTAGGGGTGTTAAAAATACCCTACCGACTACCGGAACATACATAATTGTTTTCATATGATTCTTTTAGCAGGGTCAGATACATATTAAAAATTAAAAATCTTATTTTTTATATTAAAAAAAAATTAAAAAAATTCGGTTATCCAAATATATTTAAAATTAATAACTTTTATGTTAAAAATTTCGAAACTTCGGTTAAAATTTTTCGAAATTTTGGTTAATAACTTTTAATATATTTAATAATTTTTAATATATTTAAAAAATTTCGGTTATCCAAATATATTTAATATATTTAAAAAATTTCGGTTATCCAAATATATTTAAAATTAATAACTTTTATATATTTAATATACATATTTTCGTATTAATCTAATAAAAAATCTTTTTTATATTTTTATATTTAATAAATGTATATTTTTATATTAAACTAATAAATACATATTTTTTATATTTTTATATTAAAGTAATACAATATTTTTATATTTAAAAATGCTTATTTTTTATATTAAGTACCCAAATACCTAAATTTTCGGTACCCGCAATTTTCGGGTACCCGCAAAACACGGGTTGAGACATGGACCGCAGTTTGAACTAGTTGACGATCTGGGTACCTTGGTACTCGGATTTGATCACCCCTAATGCTAATAATACTTGGATTTTATTTTTTAAAAATAAAATATATAGTAAAGTACATAAATGGTAACTGAATTTTGTTAAATAAAATAAAACAGTAACAAAACTTTTAAATGTTACAAAATGACAATTAAACATTCTGTTTTATAACGAAATTGTAATTGGGACGTTAAAGGTCGCTAAATACTTAACTCGAGTGTTATAAAACTTTGTATAATAATACATTTAACCCTTTATATCTACACGTTCAATCAATTTAGTCCTAATTTGATAAGATTCATTAAATTTAGCCCTCGTTATTTACACAGACTTTGAATTTGGTCCTTAAAACAAAATCTCAAAACTGTTCCACTACATTCCCAGCCACGCAACTGGCATAAAATGTTGAAATATGAATGCTTATGTAACAAAAGTAATTTGGTAAAAAAAACAATTTTTTTTTACAGTAACAAAAAGAATTGGTTAAAAATAATATTTTTTAAGGTAACAAAAAAATTGCATCTTAGTCATTTTATAACAAAAGTGTAACTTTTTCATATAAAAATCTATTGTGTTCATCTTGAAAGTATGATTTTATTATTATAAAAGAAAAAGTCACCTAAACATGCACATTTATCAAGTAAATAAATAAAATTAAATAGTAAACAAACTTAGCCAATAACAAAAAAATAGCAACCGTTCATTTGTTGTCCTAAAAGAAGTTAGAAAAGTATTTTATTTCTTTTCGATTCCCATTAGTTCAACTAGAGGTTACACATTTCTCTTTTTCTTTTCTTTTTCTTTCTTTCTTTCTTCTATAGTTCTCAATCAAAGCAGGTAAACTCCGCTTACATCATCCAAATTCAAAGCATCCCCTGAAAATAACGTGAACATTCATATTTCAACATTTCATGTAAGTTGTGTGGATGAGAATGTAGTAGAATAGTTTTAGAATTTTACTTTAAAGACTAAATTGAAAGATTATGTAAATAACGATGGCTAAATTTAAAGAATTTTTGAATTAGGACTAAATTGATTGAGTATGTAGATAAAGAGAGTTAAATGTGCTATTATACAAAGTTTTATAATAGCCAAGTTAAATACTTAGCGACCTTTAACTTTTCAGTTACCATTTTATTACAAAACACAAAGTTTAATTGTCATTCTGTAAGATTTTGAAAGTTACATTGCCGTTTTATTTTTTTAACAAAGTTCAGTTACCATTTGTGTACTTTTTCCTAAAATATAAAATACGTTAAGCAATATGTAATATTAATTAGCTTTAATTTACATTATGGTCCTCCAAAAATACACATTCTTTTTTTCACTTTGTACTCTATACTTTTTCTTTGGCCATTTTGACCCTTCAAGTATGCTCATTTTTTTACTTTAAATCCTAAACTAAAGTACGACTTCATTTTACATTTTAACCTCAAGCGTAATAGGTGTTATTTTTTTTAGATTAATCAAGTTGTATTACGTGGCATTTTCGCTCTTCTTTTTCTTCTTCGATGGTTGTTTAGTCTTGTTGAAAAGTTCAAGCAATTAAAAGGCTTCAATGTAGACTTTGACAAATGTAAAGCTTTCTTGCTCCCTTCTGATCTTGTGTTAAGAGGGTTGGAATGCTCCTTTGATGAATTGGCTAAAACCGATAAAAAGATGGGCAAATTGCACGATGATTTTAGAGTAGTTCAGCTTCTACACTAAGCCTATATCCACTACCTTAGCACACCACTAAGGATTTTTCAATTCGCTATGAATTCGTCCCCTTTTCAAAGATTAGGAGGAAACCTTTACAACCCTATCTTTTAACGGTTAAGATAGAACTACTTTAGTTTTTTTCTAAGGCTAAACTAGAACCTTTGTAACCCCATCGACCCGGTCTAGCCACCAGACCATATCGAATGAGTCACACGGGACTAATCGAAGAAAGATCCAAAGATTTCCCTCCAATCAGCAACCCTAAAGGCATTGATTATTATCTTTTCTAGATGCTCGAATTAAACCTTAAGTTTGGGAACACGCAGCGGAAGAAAAGACGACAAAATGAGCTCCGATCGAACAAAAGAGCAACCAAGGACCAAAATGCAAAAGTAGCATAATACAGAGACCTAATATGAAATTAAGGTGATCTCTTTGTAATTAAACTCATTTCATGCTTCCATGATGAAATGCAACACAAAGCAAGCCCAAAATCAACCACAATTGAAAGCACAACAAACTAGGACCAAAACGTAAGAAAAATAACTTCAAAGATGCTCTTAACTAACTTCCAACGTCTCCCGTTTCGGAACACTTAAAGCCGAATCAGAACAAAGCTTCACAGTGAGCAAACATTTCGAAACGGCTTGGACTCGTTCCGGCCCTGCTTAGCTTGTTTTGATACGCGTTTCGAAACGCCAAGACCAAAATAAGGGTTGTTCCGAAACGTTCGAGCCCGTTTCGAAACATCCTGCTGCAGTAACAAACAAGTTGCAGCTCAAGCATCTCCAAGGTTTTTTCCTTGGTTTCAATCATCACAAACGTCAAAGAAACAACAAAGATAACATACATACACCAAGATCAACCCATCATACAAATTCAAGAGCATGAAAACTAAATCATGATCAACATGCGATTGAACAAAATACTTCAAGATTTAACTTTAAGATAAAACAAGGTATAAACATACCGACAAGGCAAACATCAAGCTCTCGGCACAAGGAGTTTACAAGCACTCCTAAAAACATAGACAAGGTTCATCCTCATTGCCACACACACTATTATCTAAACAAAGTCATACTTGAGCTAGAAGCAGACACTTGGATCACCTCTCTTGCACTGTTGCCTTCCGAAAGATATATGGACCTACATTGTTGGAAAAGAGAGCATAAGCTATAAAGCTTAGTGAGCGGAGCTCAAAACCAAACTACAACAATGTAGTTTTGAAAACCATCCTCATTTTGGAAACCAAAACCATTTATTAATCCCTTTCGCAAATCATTTCCCTTCAACATGCCAACGCAAGTAAAATATAAGCAAAAGCTATAACACAAGCCAAAGGCTCAAACATGCATCAATCATGCATAAACCATATGTAAACCACATATGCAAACCAAGCCTACCGGCTCCAAAACATCTCACATGTTTCAAGCACAATTACATAACCATATGAGTTTACCAAGCTCATATTTAAAACATAAGTGAATGAGTATATCAGCATCATTGGCACGTTGCTCGGATAAGCGGACACCTTGATGGCACTATCCGCAACAAGTCACATGGTGAAACTACCCTCACCACAATCTCACTTCGGCCAGGATACCACTACCCGCATTGCTCGTTGGTGATAGCACTACCCCTATTGTGAAACCGAAGAATTTCTCATGCGCGAATTTTATAATTATAGTGCACTTCACATCCTATTGATCGATCAATCTATCCGATATCAAGATCCACATGTGTCAATATACTCATCGCAACATCACATCCACTGATTTACACCGGGGATAAACACATCCCAAATACCATAACCACAAGCTCATGCTTAACATGAACTCAAGCAACATTTAATAAATCACATGGCATTCTCATAAAATAGTAGCAACATGCATTTAATGCACAACAATAGAGTAAAACATCATTTAGAATGCTATGCTCATGATCCCAAACATGATTAAATGTAAATTGGCGAAAAAACCAAATCAACACAAAACTTACTCTTGAGCTTGGATTGGCCTAACGGCTCAACCCAAACCCTTAAAATACTTCTTCAACCTTGTTAAAACATTAAAATCATTTCCACTCACCAGCGATTACTAAAATCAAGCCGAAGCTCTCTTTCTAGCTTTCTGGTTCGCCCACAAATGAATTCAACAATTCCGGATCTTCAATCCTTGCCTCTAACCAACCAAAAACGGAGGATTAGAGATAATTTCACAACTCTAACTTGCTAGAAAACAGAGATTCAATAACCCAATCAAAACACCTATTGAAACATTTCTGATACAAGCCGAAAACATCGGAAAACTCAATTCGGGCAATCTCCAGCAAAACCAAGAATTAGATATCATCAAAACACATGAATGAACATCTAAAAACATCAACCCAACATCAGATTGTCACCAACTATCGATTTACCTCAAAACTCACCAAAAAACCCACTTTTCCCACTTCAAACATCAACACCAAACCCAATTTCGGGATTCCTATCATTCACCCAACATCTCAACACAAAAACCACATCAAAACAAAGATAAAATCATCATCAAACCCAGCAATAACAGATCCTACTCAAGATCTTACCGAAAAGCTCATTTTTAGCTCATTTTAGCCAATTTTCATTAAGATTAATTCAATAAAACATCACCTTAGCATTTAAAAGAATCAAAGCATGAGAATATCAATAAAGAACCTTACATTAGAGGAGAAATTCGTTGCTCACCCCCATTGCTAGCTATTTCCCCTTGTTTGGCAAAATTCCTTTAGAAAAGCAATGAAATAAGCTTGGGTTTTAGAAAATCAAAGTAGGAAAATCATTTGGTAACATTAGGTAGATAAGAACTCATTTTTACCTTGAGAAAATCAAGCCCAAAGGTTGTTTGGCTGAAGAGAGAATATGAGGAAGCTAAAGTTGAGTTTTAACGTGAAATGAGAAAATAGAGAAACCCTTTTTAATCTTAGTTATAAAAGCTATTTTAAAATATTTGAATAGTCAAAATAAAAGGAGATAATAACCATATTGGCCCGGCCAATTTAGCTCCTTAAAGATTCAATGTTTTGACTCTTTTACAAAATGGTCACTAAAAACAAAATTTGCAAACTTTACATTTTGGTCACTAAACCAAAATGTCATGGTTCAGAAAACGTTTTTCCAAATTTTTTTTTACCAAAACCTTAAACATATTTAGTAAGGATTTTAGAGATTTATTTCATATTTTTCCCAATATCCGAGGACCACTTTCCCTGAACTTACTCACAACTCCCAACACTGGTCTTTCGAACCTCAAAACCTCACCGGATCTTCTAGACCCTAAACCGGGATGTTACAGCTCTCCCTCACTTAAGAAATTTCGTCCTCGAAATTTACCTGATGGAAAAAGATGCGGAAACTGACGCTTCATGTCGTCTTTTCTCTCCCAAGTGGCTTCTTAAACACCTCGGTGTCGCCACTTCACTTTTAACAACTCAATAGATCTACCACGCAAAACTTTGATGTCCGTAGCTAATATCTCAATCGGTTCTTCATCATACGAAAAATCTGGATTCAATTCAATTTCTTCAACAGTCATTACATGCGACGGATCTGACCTATACTTCTGAAGCATCAAAACATGGAATACGTCATGTATCTTCTATAATTCCGGAGGCAAACTCAATCTATAAGCTACAGGACCATCTCGTCCAACGATCTCATACATACCAATGAATCTCGGACTCGGTTTACCTTTTCTACCGAATCTCATCACTTTCTTCCATGGCGATACTTTCAAAAAGACTTTCTCACCCACGACATACTCAATTTCACGACGCTTCAAATCAGTATAAGATTTCTACCGGTTAGTTGCTGCTTTCAAGCGATCACATATCAACTTCACTTTCTCAATAGTGCCCTTAAGCATAGCAGGTAGTGATACCAATTTCTGTCCAGCTTCTGCCCAGCAAACAGGAGTCCTACACCTCCTACCATACAAAGCATCATACGGTGCCATCTTAATACTAGTATGATAACTGTTGTTATAAGCAAACTTAACTAACGACAGATGTTTCTCCCACGAACCCTGAAAATCAATAATACAACAACGCAACATATCCTCAAGCACTTGTATTACTCGCTCTGACTGACCATCTATCTGAGGATGGTACGAAGTACTGAAATTCAATCAGCTACCCAAATCACCATGCAAACAATCCCAAAACCTCGATGTGATCCTCGATTCTCTATCCGATACAACTAACTTCGGTATATCATGCAATCTCACTACCTCACGGATATACAAATCAGCCAATTTATCCAAAGAATCGGTCGTGTTAACAGCTAGGAAATGTGCACACTTGGTGAGTCGATCTACTATCACTCATATTGAATTCTTCCGCGAAGGAGTCAACGATAACCTGATACAAAATCCATGGTTATCCTCTCCCATTTCCATTCCGGAATCCGTAAAGGCTATAACAATCTTGACGGAAACTGGTGTTCGGCCTTCACTCACTGACAAACCATACATTTACTTATGAATTCAGCCACATCCTTTTTCAAACTAACCCAAAAATAATTATTCTTCAAAAATACTGACGGTAATCAATACACATACGCATACTTCCGTCTTTCTTCTTAACGAATAACATCGGTGCACCCCAAGGTGATATACTCGGTCGGATAAAACCACGATCTAATAATTCATGAAGCTGAGTCTTCAGTTCTTTCAACTCTTTCGAAGCAATCGATATAGGAGTTGAATCAAAATACAACTCAATAGCAAACCCGACTTCTCTATCCGGTGACAAACTAGGCAACTCTTCTAGAAACACCTTAGGAAAGTCACAAACTGCTCTAATGTCTTTTGGTCGGACCTTACTCATATCCGGATTCATCACATAAGCTAGGTATGCTTGACATCCCCGGTCCAACATCTTTTGAGCTTCCAAAGCAGAAACTACGTTGGATAAGAACTTAACGTTCTCACCAACCACCACTACCTCGGAATCATCTGATAATCTCAAGCTCACTCACTTAGTCTCGAAATCTACCTTTGCCTCGTGTTCCACCAACCAATCCATTCCCAAAATCAAATCAAACCCATAAAACGGCAATTCCATCATGTCAACTGGAAACACGTGACCTTGTACCATCAACGGACACCTCTGATACATCTTTTTGACCACAACTGTCTCGCCAAACGAACTAGTCACACTCATACCCACATCAAGAATCTCACACAGTATGTTCAACTTCTTAGCGTGCTCACTCAGAATATAAGAATTTATAGAACCAGAATCAATCAACGAAAACAATGTCAAAGACTGTAACATGAAATTACCTGCGATAACATCAGTGTTGTTCCTGCCCTCTCTGTGTGCATACACTCTCGCTGGTCCACCTCCCTCGGGCTGAACTGCGACCACATGCGCCACGTTCCTCTAACCTTCATTTCGTGGCTGAAAATTCCCTCGGCCGCGCCAGCGGCCTCGCTGGTACTCGACAGCTCGTGCCGGTGCCTGACCACCTCTAGCTAGCTGAGGACAATCTCGCTTGAGATGATTCTTCGATCCACACTGCCAGCACGTACCAAAGGTTCCCCAACACTCTCCTGGATGAGACCTACCACACTTGGTGCACTCGGGTGCACGATGAGCAAAACCTTGGCCTTGATGGCCACGTCCGAGAATACCACCCCCATGTCTATGGTCAAAATGTTGTCTCTTGTCTTTGTGCCCCTTGGCACGGTCGCGATTCCACTCTGCAGGTCGTTTCCCTAAACTAGATCCGCCTCCTCTAGCCGAATTTAAGAAGTCACGTTTGAAAACTTTCCCTCAAGAAACTAATTCGAATTTATTATATATTAAAATAGTGTAAAATAAATTATTTTTTATAATAATATAAAATATTTCAATAATTATAAAACACAAACGTTAAAATAATAATCATATAATTTAAATAAAACATTTAAATTTAAGTTTGAAAACGTGTGTAAAAATAATAAGTCTCAAATTCAAAATTACATTAAAATCCCACAAAAAAATAAAGTAATAATCTAAATAATTAAAAATAGTTTCGTACTGAATAATAAAATAACCAGATAAAATCTAAGATCCTCCAAGTACCACGACGCCTAAAGCCCAAAGATATCTGTAAGAGGAAACTATGGGGGAGTAAGCTAAAGAGCTTAGTGTGTCTCTAAAGTGCAAGAAAATCATAGTCGTAAAAACATAGTAATATTTCTTTTAAAATTCTTTAATGCACAACACATAAATCACAAGCGTAATGAGGTGCACCCAACTACAACCGCCAAGAGGAAAGTTCTCCAGAACTCCTCACTACAACCGCCAATCCGAAGTGGAATTCAGCCCGAAGGGTGAAACCACTGAACTTCCCCGATCAGATCCCAACCCATGCTCATACAATGATATGATGATTAAAAATCAAGTTTCATAAACAAAGTTTCATAAATCCGATATTCCGTAAACATACTTCATAAATCATAGTACATAAGTCCATAAATCATAGTTTATAAATCGTAGTCCATAAATCACGGTTTGTAAATCATAGTAAAAACATATTCTGAAAACTTATGCATTTGATGTCAACCATAAAAATCATAATACATATAAATAATCACATAAAGGGTAAAACACCAACACATAGAAAAATAGTATATAATTTAATTATAGCACCGAAAGAAAACACACCTTAAGCAACAATAGCTCTAACGACGTAGCGAACAACTTTTACGCTCCTTATCTAATATTAGATCTTAACCGAATCAAAAACGTTTGGAAGATCAAACTTCCGGTATTGGTGTGCGTTGCGGCTTTGATAAATATGCATATCGCATAACTATATATTTATAGGCGGCTGGAAGACATAAACAATATGGGATTTTGGAATAAAATAATATAAAGGAGTTTTAATTATAATAGAAAGAAATATAAGGTAGCCGAAGTTGGTATGAATTTAAAAACAAAATGGGTTAATTACAAGGAAACCATTAAATTGAATTTGATTTGCAAACGAGCACTTAAGTTTTTCATGATTTACAAATTGACCCCAAATTTCTATATTGAGCCCCATATCTCTGAATTTTCTCAAATTTACCCTCAAACTCAATTAGGGTTTTTTTAATTAAATTCTCAAATCATTAGGGTTTTTAAGAATTAGGGATTTCAAAATTATGTTTTAATTTAGAGATTTTACGAATTTAGGGTTTACGATTTGGGTGTAATTTTTGGGGTGTTACAACTCTCCCACCCTTAAAAGAAATTTTGTCCTCAAAATTTTCAGACTAACGACATACTTTAAAAAACATTTTGATAACAATTTTAAAAAAGACATTTTAGATCAGGTCACAAATAACAACACATGGCTTTCAGATAGACTTTAATTCCCAAATTTGTAAGAACGAATATGATCACGATCGATCGCTAATCTAGAGCTCATACGAGGTGGCATAGTAATCTATCTACAAAAGGGATAATCCTAGAATTAGAGTTGGTACTTGGAGTCTCTATTCAAAACATATCTTTAATTCTTTAAAATAATAAATTTATCAGAAAATCTCATTTTGCCCGAAAATATTTAATATGCATGAAAAAATTATTTTAGGTTTAAAATTTTATGTGAGCCTCACAGTCCGAGGGTTGAACTTAGCTCTGATACCACTAAATGTAACCCCCTAAACCCGGCCTAGAAGAAATAGCCGAATTTAAGAAGTCACGTTTGAAAACTTTCCCTCAAGAAACTAATTCGAATTTATTATATATTAAAATAGTGTAAAATAAATTATTTTTTATAATAATATAAAATATTTCAATAATTATAAAACACAAACGTTAAAATAATAATCATATAATTTAAATAAAACATTTAAATTTAAGTTTGAAAACGTGTGTAAAAATAATAAGTCTCAAATCCAAAATTACATTAAAATCCCACAAAAAAAATAAAGTAATAATCTAAATAATTAAAAATAGTCTCGTACTGAATAATAAAATAACCAGATACAATCTAAGATCCTCCAAGTACCACGACGCCTAAAGCCCAAAGATATCTGTAAGAGGAAACTATGGGGGAGTAAGCTAAAGAGCTTAGTGTGTCTCTAAAGTGCAAGAAAATCATAGTCGTAAAAACATAGTAATATTTCTTTTAAAATTCTTTAATGCACAACACATAAATCACAAGCGTAATGAGGTGCACCCAACTACAACCGCCAAGAGGAAAGTTCTCCAGAACTCCTCACTACAACCGCCAATCCGAAGTGGAATTCAGCCCGAAGGGTGAAACCACTGAACTTCCCCGATCAGATCCCAACCCATGCTCATACAATGATATGATGATTAAAAATCAAGTTTCATAAACAAAGTTTCATAAATCCGATATTCCGTAAACATACTTCATAAATCATAGTACATAAGTCCATAAATCATAGTTCATAAATCGTAGTCCATAAATCACGGTTTGTAAATCATAGTAAAAACATATTCTGAAAACTTATGCATTTGATGTCAACCATAAAAATCATAATACATATAAATAATCACATAAAGGGTAAAACACCAACACATAGAAAAATAGTATATAATTTAATTATAGCACCGAAAGAAAACACACCTTAAGCAACAATAGCTCTAACGACATAGCGAACAACTTTTACGCTCCTTATCTAATATTAGATCTTAACCGAATCAAAAACGTTTGGAAGATCAAACTTGCGGTATTGGTGTGCGTTGCGGCTTTGATAAATATGCATATCGCATAACTATATATTTATAGGCGGCTGGAAGACATAAACAATATGGGATTTTGGAATAAAATAATATAAAGGAGTTTTAATTATAATAGAAAGAAATATAAGGTAGCCGAAGTTGGTATGAATTTAAAAACAAAATGGGTTAATTACAAGGAAACCATTAAATTGAATTTGATTTGCAAACGAGCACTTAAGTTTTTCATGATTTACAAATTGACCCCAAATTTCTATATTGAGCCCCATAAATCTGAATTTTCTCAAATTTACCCTCAAACTCAATTAGGGTTTTTTTAATTAAATTCTCAAATCATTAGGGTTTTTAAGAATTAGGGATTTCAAAATTATGTTTTAATTTAGAGATTTTACGAATTTAGGGTTTACGATTTGGGTGTAATTTTTGGGGTGTTACAACTCTCCCACCCTTAAAAGAAATTTTGTCCTCAAAATTTTCAGACTAACGACATACTTTAAAAAACATTTTGATAACAATTTTAAAAAAGACATTTTAGATCAGGTCACAAATAACAACACATGGCTTTCAGATAGACTTTAATTCCCAAATTTGTAAGAACGAATATGATCACGATCGATCGCTAATCTAGAGCTCATACGAGTTGGCATAGTAATCTATCTACAAAAGGGATAATCCTAGAATTAGAGTTGGTACTTGGAGTCTCTATTCAAAACATATCTTTAATTCTTTAAAATAATAAATTTATCAGAAAATCTCATTTTGCCCGAAAATATTTAATATGCATGAAAAAATTATTTTAGGTTTAAAATTTTATGTGAGCCTCACAGTCCGAGGGTTGAACTTAGCTCTGATACCACTAAATGTAACCCCCTAAACCCGGCCTAGAAGAAATAGCCGAATTTAAGAAGTCACGTTTGAAAACTTTCCCTCAAGAAACTAATTCGAATTTATTATATATTAAAATAGTGTAAAATAAATTATTTTTTATAATAATATAAAATATTTCAATAATTATAAAACACAAACGTTAAAATAATAATCATATAATTTAAATAAAACATTTAAATTTAAGTTTGAAAACGTGTGTAAAAATAATAAGTCTCAAATCCAAAATTACATTAAAATCCCACAAAAAAAAATAAAGTAATAATCTAAATAATTAAAAATAGTCTCGTACTGAATAATAAAATAACCAGATACAATCTAAGATCCTCCAAGTACCACGACGCCTAAAGCCCAAAGATATCTGTAAGAGGAAACTATGGGGGAGTAAGCTAAAGAGCTTAGTGTGTCTCTAAAGTGCAAGAAAATCATAGTCGTAAAAACATAGTAATATTTCTTTTAAAATTCTTTAATGCACAACACATAAATCACAAGCGTAATGAGGTGCACCCAACTACAACCGCCAAGAGGAAAGTTCTCCAGAACTCCTCACTACAACCGCCAATCCGAAGTGGAATTCAGCCCGAAGGGTGAAACCACTGAACTTCCCCGATCAGATCCCAACCCATGCTCATACAATGATATGATGATTAAAAATCAAGTTTCATAAACAAAGTTTTATAAATCCGATATTCCGTAAACATACTTCATAAATCATAGTACATAAGTCCATAAATCATAGTTCATAAATCGTAGTCCATAAATCACGGTTTGTAAATCATAGTAAAAACATATTCTGAAAACTTATGCATTTGATGTCAACCATAAAAATCATAATACATATAAATAATCACATAAAGGGTAAAACACCAACACATAGAAAAATAGTATATAATTTAATTATAGCACCGAAAGAAAACACACCTTAAGCAACAATAGTTCTAACGACGTAGCGAACAACTTTTACGCTCCTTATCTAATATTAGATCTTAACCGAATCAAAAACGTTTGGAAGATCAAACTTGCGGTATTGGTGTGCGTTGCGGCTTTGATAAATATGCATATCGCATAACTATATATTTATAGGCGGCTGGAAGACATAAACAATATGGGATTTTGGAATAAAATAATATAAAGGAGTTTTAATTATAATAGAAAGAAATATAAGGTAGCCGAAGTTGGTATGAATTTAAAAACAAAATGGGTTAATTACAAGGAAACCATTAAATTGAATTTGATTTGCAAACGAGCACTTAAGTTTTTCATGATTTACAAATTGACCCCAAATTTCTATATTGAGCCCCATAAATCTGAATTTTCTCAAATTTACCCTCAAACTCAATTAGGGTTTTTTTAATTAAATTCTCAAATCATTAGGGTTTTTAAGAATTAGGGATTTCAAAATTATGTTTTAATTTAGAGATTTTACGAATTTAGGGTTTACGATTTGGGTGTAATTTTTGGGGTGTTACACAAATACTTCTTTCGGAAAGCAGAACGGAAGAAATCCCAAGTGATATCAGCGGTGGCCATACTCGCGGTGATCGTAGTCCACCAGACATACGCATCACCCTGAAGCAGAGATTCCACACAACCAAGCTTCCGTGAATCATTGCACTCCATCTGACCCAAAATCCCGGTAGTACTCGCCAACTATGCCTCAGCTCCCTCAGGCGATAACCCACGGTACTCTACTCTACCCAAACTACGAAGTCTCTCGAGGGGTAATCCTTCCCTCTGACCATGCTGTGGTGTAGCCGCCTGTAACCCAGCCAAAGCAGACTGAAAAGCCCTAGCAATAGCCTGAATCAACAGGCTCATATCAGCTCTAGCCTGTCCCTAGCCACCACGAGATTCCTCACCTCACACGTCAGCTCCACCAACCGGAGGAGGAGGTAAATCTCCCTCTTGCAGATGTCCAACATCCTCAACCGAATCCTCCCGCGGCTCACCACCCACCTGAACCCTTCTAGGTCTAGCCATGATAACAAAAGCAATGCTACAACAACAACAGATAAAACAAAAAGGAAATGATTCGGGTAAGCAACGTCAAGGGTCCAAGGTGCTCAAGTATTTTACATAGATTTTCCCGATAATAGTATGTGGCAATGGGTACCTTACACATCAAGCAACCTCAAACAAGCAAACATCACAACAACGCACTTACCTCACTTACCTTTTCGGTTGCACGATAACCAACACAAGCCTTTCCGAAGAAACCTAGGCTCTTATACCAACATATATAACCCCCTCAACCCGGCCTAGCCACCAGACTGTATCGAATGAGTCACACGAAACTAATCGAAGAAAGATCATAAGATTTCCCTCCAATTAGCAACCCTAAACGCGTTAATTATAATCTTTTCTAGATGTTCGAATTAAACTTTAAGTTTGAGAACACGCAGCGGAAGAAATGACGACAAAATGAGCTTTGATCGAACAAAAGAGCAACCAAGGACCAAAATGCAAAACTAGCATAATATAGGGACCTAATATAAAATTAAGGTGATCTCTTTGTAATTAAACCCATTTCATGCTTCCATGATGAAATGCAACACAAAGCAAGCCCAAAATCAACCACAATTGAGAGCACAACAAACTAGGACCAAAACGCAAGAAAAATAACTTCAAAGATGCTATTAACTAACTTCCAACGTCTCCTGTTTCGATACACCAAGATCAACCCATCATACAAATTCAAAAGCATGAAAACTAAATCGTGATCAACTTACGATTGAAAAAAATACTTCAAGATTTAACTTTAAGATAAAAAAAAAGGTATAAACATGCCGACAAGGCAAACATCAAGCTCTCAGCACAATGAGTTTACAAGAACTTCTAAAACCATAGACAAGGTTCATCCTCATTGCCACACACACTATTATCTAAGCAAAGTCATACTCTAGCTAGAAGCGGACACTTGGATCACCTCCCTTGCACCATTGCCTTCCGAAAGATCTACGAAACTGCATTGTTGGAAAAGAGAGCGTAAGCTATAAATCTTAGTGAGCGGAGCTCAAAACCAAACTACAACAATGCAGTTTTGAAAACCATCCTCATTTTGGAAACCAAAACCATTTATTAAAATCCCTTTCGCAAATCATTTCCCTTCAACATGCCAACGCAAGTAAAATATAAGCAAAAGCTATAACACAAGCCAAAGGCTCAAACATGCATCAATCATGCATAAACCATATGTAAACCACATATGCAAACCAAGCCTACTGGCTCCAAAACATCTCACATGCTTCAAGCACAATCACATAATCATGTGAGTTTACCAAGCTCATATTTAAAACATAAGCGAATGAGTATACCGGCATCATTGACACGTTGCTCGAATAAGCGGACACCTTGACGACACTACCCCCATCAAGTCACGTGGTGAAACTACCCTCACCGCAATCTCACTTCGGCTAGGATACCACTACCCGCATTGCCCGTTGCTGACAACACTACCCCTACCACTCACATCACAATAGCACTACCCCTATTGTGAAACTGAAGCATTTCTCATGCGCGAATTTTATAATTATAGTGCACTTCACATCCCATTGATCGATCAATCTATCCGATATCAAGATCCACATGTGTCAATATACTCATCGCAACATCACATCCACTGATTTATACCGGGGATAAACATTTCCCCAAACACATCCCAAATACCATAACCACAAGCCCATGCTTAACATGAACTGAATCCACATTTAATAAATCACATGGCATTCTCATGGGATAATAGCAACATGCATTTAATGCACAACAACTGAGGAAAACATTATTTAGAATGCTATGCTTATAATCCCAAACATGATCAAATGTAAATTAGCGAAAAAGCCAAGTCCACACAAAACTTACTCTTGAGCTTGGATTGGCCTAACGGCTCAACCCAAACCCTTAAAATACTTCTTCAACCTTGTTAAAACATTAAAATCATTTCCACTTACCAGCGATTACCAAAATCAAGCCGAAGCTCTCTTTTTAGCTTTTCGGTTCGCTCACAAATGAATTCAACAATTCTGGATCTTCAATCCCTTCCTCTAACCAACCAAAAACAGAGGATTAGAGATAACTTCACCACTCTAACTTGCTGGAAAACAAAGATTCAGTAACCCAATCAAAACGCTTATCGAAACATTTCTGATACAAGCCGAAAACATCAGAAAACTCAATTCAGGCAATCTCCAGCAAAACCTTGTTGGATTAAAATCCGCAATTGTGGGCACATATGTAAAATGTATGTTGCTATTATAAAGTATGACACAAAAATAAAGTGACCAATTAAGTTAAGCGTGTCATAAGTATTAAAATGTCATGGAAATAAAAGTGTAGATACCATAAGATATATTTATAATTCAATGAGGGGCAGAGTTATAAATATTTAATAGTTTGATTTAATAATCAACTATATAAAGAGGTAGTGGTCCCCAAGAAATAGGTTAACTTGTTTTTCTCTCCTTCCCCGTCAGAGAGTTTTACTTCAAGAGATAACCTATCTTCTTGGAAGATCAATACCAATGATTTTGATTTCAACATCAAGATTCAAGATTTCAATCTATCAATGAATTCAGGTACGCTTCCGCACTCAGTTTATTCAGTTTATTGTTCTTGATGATTTGACATGATAAATCTTGGGGTTTAGATTTCATATCTATTAATTTATATTTTGGTTCTAACAAGTGGCATCAGAGCCTCGTCATGTTGAATCATCAAGAACCAATCGATTTATTTATTATTATTGATTCGTCATTAAGGCTTTATGGATTTAGAATTATGTTAAAATCTTAGGTTTTAACTTTCTAGGGTTTCGATTTAATAATAATCGCATACAGTGCTTTTGGTTTATATATTTGTGCGATTAATTTACAGAATTACATTAGAAACAAAGTTTTCGGTTGAATTATATAAGTCTTAAAGAGAATTCAAAATTGTGCTATCGATATGCTTTATGTTTGATTGAATTTATGCAAATACAGCTTATCGATTTATATATTGTAATTGACATATGGTTGCTTAATTTAGGGTTCATCTATTCGATGAGTTTTTTTTTTACTGTTTAAGCGCATTAGGTTTCGGTGCAATTTTCCTTAACCTATGCTAATGACCACTGACTTCAAGTCTGGCATATTGTATTTTTTTTAACCTTTTAGAACCAGTAAGACTATTTTTTTATATGTTTTAGGGTTCTAATTGATGGTTATTTTGGTTGTTGTATTTCGGTATTAATTGGTGGGATAATTTCTTGCTGCTGTGGTTGCTTATATATATGGCTCACACACATATGCTTTTAGTTGGGCTTACTTCATAAATTAATCTGGTTTAGCAACTATTTTTTTCCTTATGTATGATTTTGGAATAATGAAGTTAGATGTTGCTACATAGTCAAGTTAAATATTGTTTTGGTTTTGGAAGTTAATTTTATGAAATTCATATTCGATACGGTTTGAATAAAATTTCAATTTTGATCATTATGAATATATTTAAGGTCTTATGTGATCATTATATGAATTACTCATTGTTATAATACTTCTGATTTTGACTTTTAGTTAAAGTTTGATTGTTTGGAATCCTACTTTAATTTCGGCAAATGCATGCTTAAGGAATTTTTTTTAAGAAACAGTCAAGGATTTAGTTTTTTCGATTTCTGATAGCCCCATTCAGACAACCTTATTTTAGGTTATTTCGGAAAACTCAAGTGTTATCAGAAATTTCAGTTTTGACTGATACAAAATTTTAAATTTGGATATCGGTATATTTATTGTATATATTTTAAAATAATTTAATTGAAACATTAAGTCACCAAAGTGACCTCTATTGTGGAAATTATATTATTTTAAAATATAGAAGGTTTTGTGCATGTAAGTCGGATTATGTTAGTATTAATCGGCCCAAAGGAAGGTTAATAATTAACATTATTACATGTGCAACTATGGTAATAAACATGTGATAATTATTCAGTTTTATGTGTGAGCAATAAATCGGCCCAAAGGAAGATTTCTGTTTGACATGTTCTTATTATCAATGTTTGATTACTGTACCAAGATATCACTTGCAAGTTAATGTTTTGTCCAAAGATGAAATATTAATGGAGTGTCCAATATTTTGATATGATGTTTACCTTTATTCAAATTTATTATTATTTTGGTTATCTTTTAATTTGATTGAAAGATAAAATTAAGACAAACACTTTGAAACAATTAAATTCATATTTTGGCTTCAGATGTCTAATATTTTAATGGATTAATTGAAACATAATGTCACCAAAGTGACCGATTTTGTGTAGATTAGTTTATTTAAAATATTAAGATGATTATGGGTTTTTGTAATCCATGCATTTATTAATTGGCCCAAAGGAAAATTAATATTTGGCAGAATTACAACGACAACTGTGGCGATAAATGTGTGACAATTATAAGGTATTTTGTGTGAGCAATACGTTAGTCCAAAGATTAGCCTACTGTTTGACATAGTTTATTGTCAATGTTTGATTGCTACAACAAGAGTACCGCTTACAATTAATATTACTGTCCAAAGACTTGATATTAATGTTGTGCTTGGTATCTTGAGGGGAACTAGCCATTATTTTGAATTTATTTGTTTACTTATGAATATTTATGTGAGCTTGTTTTATTTTATTTTATTTTATTTTTTGTTCTATATTTAGGTAATTTATCTTTTTGTCACAATATCTGTTAAATACATTCCACACTCGTGTTTAGTGAAACTAATTTCAAGGAATAGAAAAGACACTTACATATAGTATTTTGATGTATGAACTTAGACTTTACACTAAGGAATGAACAACTTGCACCTCTCACCGCGGTAAGCACCCATAAAAGGTATTTTGAGAGGTGAGATCGTTCGAATCGCATGAGTCTAATGATCATAAAACACAACATTCTAGATGTATTTAGGAGCACAAATCTAAAGAGATTATTCATACTAAGGGTTTCCTTGACGAAATTAAGAAATGTTTTACCTAAAACATTAAGGTTAAAATGACATCACTTATGTCTTATTTGATGTCTATGAAGTATAAGGGTCAAGGAAATGTGAGAGAGTAGATTATAAAAATTCTTTATATTGCTTCAAAATTTAAGGCACGTAAGATCGAACTTTCTAACAATTGTTTGTTCTTATGGTTTTGATATCGCTTCCTATACAATTTAACCAATTCAAGTTACAACTGTCAAAGGGAGAAATATACTCTATTTGGGTTCGTTTCTCATCGTGTTCAAGAGGAAGAAAAGTTGAAGCATTATAAGTGTAAAAGTACTCATTTGGTTAGTGCTCATTTAGTTAGTGTCTTTAAGAATAAGGGCAATAAAAAAAATATTAGAATAAAGTTACTAAGGGTTCTAGTCAAAAGAAACAACAATAAGTTACAAAGTGTTGATTCTTTTGTATAAGTTAGGACATATGTGAAGTAATTAAACTTCAAAAGTGAGCAACTACTTTGGTTATTTTGAGTGATCCATGGGCCATAAATTTTATGATCCCAGAATTAAGATTATTTTAAAGAGAGTTTATAATTTTTTTAAGATGTTGAGTTTGGAGGGAGAAATAAGGTTAGATACATTGTTATTGAGGAGGAATTGAATTATAATTTAATTCCTACTATCACTTTTGACAATGTTTAGGTTTTCAACCTATCATTAATCAAGAAGTGAATCAAGTACCTCAACAAAACAATGTTGAACAACTCCCATTCAAGATAAGGTAATTGTTTCAGAAGAGCAAACTCAACAACCTTAAAAAAAACAAGTGTCATTAAAGAGGTCCACGAGAGGAAGATGAAATACTATTTCAGATTATTATATTATATTTCTTCAAGAAAATAAGGTAACAATGGAATGATAGAAAATGTTCAATCTTTTTTTTATCAGACCATAAAAGTTCTAACTCTCAAAAGTAGATTGATGTCATTCAAGAAGAGTATAATTTTGTGCAATACAATAAAGATTAGGAACTTGTCTCATTACCTTAAGGTGCAAACCAATTGGTTGTAAATGGATATTGAAAACCAATAGGGATGGAAATGGTAATGTGAATAAGTATAAAGTACGTCTTGTATCTAAAGGATATACTCTAAAAGAAGACATTATTTTTATAGAGATCTTTTCTCAAGTTTCATTGAAAGACTCTTCCAGGATAATCATGACGCTTATTGCTTATTTAATCTTAAGTTACATAAGATGAATGTTAAGTTTGTGTTTTTCAATGGCGACATTGAAGAAACTATTTATATGGTACAATCATAGATTTGTGTCTAATGATACAAAATCAATGATATGTAAATTAAAGAAATTCATCTATGAGCTTAAGTAGAACTCTCATTAATAAAATTATAAATTTCATGTTGATTATCTCATTCGGTTTTAAGATAAATTTGGTCGACACTTGTATATACTACAAGTTCAGTGGGAGTAAGCCAAGTGACACTCATATTGCTAAAGAAGATAAGTATTATCTTACTCAATGCCCTAAAAGTAACCTTGAAATTTAGAAAATCCAAAAGATTCTCTATACATAAGCTATTGAGAATCTAATTTATGCTTAAGTATGTATGCGTTCGGAAATTGTGTACATTGTTGGAATGTTAGATAGATATTTAAGAAATTTTAGTATGGACTATTGGATAGCAGCCAATAGAGTTATGAGATATCTTTAGAGAACAAAAATTACATGCTCACATGTCGAAGTTCTGGTAAGTTAGAGATCATTAGGTTTACAGACTTCGATTCTAATAGAATATTGATGCAAACGAATTTTGTCACATAAGCTGCTAATTTTAGATTGAATAAAAGACCACTTTAGTTATTTTGTGACAATAAATATGCATTCATTTATTCTATACACAATAGGAACACTTCAAACTTGAAGTACATAAATATTACGTTCCTAGTTGTTAAAGAAAATTCAGAGTGTTTGTGTGTTTAAAGAGCATGTTCGTACAAACTCCATAATTGCGCGCATATTAAGAAACTGTCACCCTAGGTCTTTCATGAGCACACTACTCATGTGGGTGTAATGTTATTTAAGGATATTCAGTTTTAGTGGGAGTTTGTAATTTTGAAATAATGCTCATTTGGTTTAGACACAATTTCAGTTACTTCAGTTTAAAGTTATTTAAGATTATTTTCTGCAGAAATAAAGTTCTTTTGGTTTATGTACACTCTGAAATCAGTAAAGTTGATCTCACTAAGGTTTAGGAGGACCAGTTGGAAATAGACATGTATGGTTCACATTTCATGTAATTTTCCATGCTACACATCCATGATTGATCTATGTCATTTGACTATATTTGTATACGTGACCATTGATGGGTCCAGTCATGATTGATATGGCGAAGACCGCTTTGATCCTATGTGGATATAGTTGATGGACGAGATTGTTATAGAATACCTATTATATAATAGCAAAATTTTGAGCTCATAAGGTTGTACATTTATCAGGAAACATATGTTGCCCAAGTGGGAGATTGTTGGATTAAAATCCGCAATTGTGGGCATATATGTAAAATGTATGTTGCTATTATAAAGTATGACACAAAAATAAAGTGACCAATTAAGTTAAGCGTGTCATAAGTATTAAAATGTCATGGAAATAAAAGTGTAGATACCATAAGATATATTTATAATTCAATGAGGGGCAGAGTTATAAATATTTAATAGTTTGATTTAATAATCAACTATATAAAGAGGTAGTGGTCCCCAAGAAATAGGTTAACTTGTTTTTCTCTCCTTCCCCGTCAGAGAGTTTTACTTCAAGAGATAACCTATCTTCTTGGAAGATCAATACTAATGATTTTGATTTCAACATCAAGATTCAAGATTTCAATCTATCAATGAATTCAGGTACGCTTCCGCACTCAATTTATTCAGTTTATTGTTCTTGATGATTTGACATGATAAATCTTGGGGTTTAGATTTCATATCTATTAATTTATATTTTGGTTCTAACAAACCCAGCATTAGATATCATCAAAACACATGAATAAACATCTAAAAACATCAACCCAACATTAGATTATCCCCAGCTATCGATTTACCTCAAAACTCACCAAAAAACCCACTTTTTCCACTTCAAACATCAACACCAAACCCAATTTCGGGATTCCTATCATTCACCCAACATCTCAACAAAAAAACCACATCAAAACAAAGATAAAATCATCATCAAACCCAGCAATAACAGATCCTACTCAAGATCTTACCGAAAAGCTCATTTTTAGCTCATTTTAGCCAATTTTCATTAAGATTAATTCAAGAAAACATCACCTTAGCATTTAAAATAATCAAAGCATGGGGATATCAATAAAGAACCTTACATTAGAGGATAAATTCGTTGCTCACCCCCAATGCTAGCTATTTCCCCTTGTTTGGCAAAATTCCTTAAGAAAAGCAATGAAATAAGCTTGGGTTTTAGAAAATCAAAGTAGGAAAATCATTTGGCAACATTGGGTAGATAAGAACTCATTTTTACCTTGAGAAAATCAAGTCCAAAGGCTGTTTGGCTGAAGGGAGAAGATGAGGAAGCTAAAATTGAGTTTTAACGTGAAATGAGAAAATAGAGAAAACCTTTTTAATCTTAGTTATAAAACCTATTTTAAAATATTTGAATGGTCAAAATAAAAGGAGAAAATAACCATATTGGCCCAGTCAATTTAGCTCCTTAAAGATTCAATGTTTTGACTGTTTTACAAAATGGTCACTAAAAACAGATTTTGCAAACTTTACATTTTGGTCACTGAACCAAAATATCACGGTTTGGAAAACGTTTTTCCAAAATTGTTTTTACCAAAACCTTAAACATATTTATTAAGGATTTTAGAGATTTATTTCATATTTTTCCCATCATCTGAGGACCACTTTCCCTGAACTCACTCACAACTCCCAACACCGGTCTTTCGAACCTTAAAACCTCACCATATCTTCTAGACCCTAAAACGAGATGTTACAACCTCTCCTTTTACAAGGGATTTGTTTGTTAAACCATGTACCTCACTAGGTGGGTGTTTACAAAAATTGAAGTTCACAAGAATGTACAAAGATTTACAATTTAAACACTCTCTAAAAACTATGTACAAGACAAATGAAGAAATAAGATTTGAACTCAAATTCTCTTGATCATTCTACTTGGATGTGTTCTCTAACCATCTTCAAGTGTTCCAAGGCTTGTATTTATGTTTTGAATGAGTTCCTAGCCGTTGGTGAGCGTTGAGATTGATTTGGAGTCATTGGGGATTGGTTTTCATACAAAATTTCCATTTATGGAGCCTTCCGTATCGATACTCGTGTGGGCGTATCGATACGATGCCTATTATGGAAATAGTCGTTGGAGGCTGAAAAACTAGGCTGGTTTCGATACCATCAAGGTGGTTTCAATACCACCAGCCTTGTATTGATACTGTAGGAGTTGTATCGGTACGAGTTTTGCTTACTGGAAATGGTTTTAAAAATGGTATCGATACGGACCAAGGTGTATCGATACGAGGTTGTAAAAATGATATTTTGGTCATTTAAAAAGCGTTTTAAACATGTTAAAAACCTATGAAACTATTTCAAACATATTTTTAAGTTGTTTGGACTTAAATAAGTTTTTAAAAATATTCAAACAAGTCCAAAATTATTTTTCAAATTATTATATCAAAACAAATATCCTAACAACAAATCTGAACAGTTAAAAGACATTTAAGGACATAAAGTAGTCACAATCAAAAGTTTCAATCCAATATGATTATTAGATTTGGAGGTTGAAGTGCAAATATCCCAAACTCAAATATTGATTTCGTAATTTTTGAAAAGTTTATATAATGACAAATTTGGGTTGAGCAAGTGACAACAAAATATTTGGTATGTTCAGGGGCCAAAATATATAACAACACCAAATTAAAATGGGTAAATTACACAAATAATCACTAAAATATCCCAAAAATACAAAATGGTCACCAAACTTTCAAAAGTTACAAAAATTTGTATAACAACACATTTAATTCACTGAACCGTTTCAAAAGTTACCAAAATTTGTATAACAAAAATATCCCAAAAATACAAAATGGTCATTAAATTTTAGTTTTTGTTACAATGTGGTCACTGAACCGTTAACTATTGTTGACTGAGTGACGTTGAAGTTACAAAAATTTGTATAACAACACATTTAATTCTCAATATTTACACATTCAATAAATTTAGACATCAATAATGAGGTTAAATTAGGACTAAATTGATTGAATGTGTAAATATGGATGATTAAATGTGTTATTATTCAAATATTCGTAATTGTTATGTCATTCACTTAACGATAGTTAACGATTCAATGACCATTTTGTAACAAAAACTAAAGTTTAATGCACATTATGTAACTTTTGAAAGTTTGGTGACCATTTTGTATTTTTTTTGTATAGTTTAGTGGCCATTTGTGTACTTTACCCAATTAAAAATACAATGTGAGAAGAACCAACATATTTAAAGGGTCAAATTGTGAATTAAGGCTTAGGATTTTAAATTATTTGCATGTTATTATGTAAATATTTACCAAATTTATTTTTAATAGTCTAAAGTTGATTACAAGACGGTATATGATCATACGTATTCTTAACCCTTCGACAAAACACACAAACCTTGAAAACAAAGCGATTGAACCCGACCTTGCAAACCAAACGATTGAACCCGAGTGTCTTAAGATGAACATTATCTACTATTCCACTGAGACCACTTGTTAAATTTAAATTTTGACGTGTTTTTATTATTTCAATCACCAACTTATAAAAATGTGTATCAGGTCGTTGAATAAAAAAACAATATCATGAGAAAATAGTACTAACAAATATTAGATTTCTTTCATATGATTATTTATGCTTCACCATTATTTAACACAGACTATAATAATCAAACCTTTCCATAAAATCTCTATAAACTATACACTCCATACCATATTCAATACTAGTAAGTATAACAAAAAGGTAACTAAGGAATCCACTTTTAAGCCAAAATCAGACAAATAATAATAATAATGGTGATGAAGCAATGTAAAACTGAAAACAACTTAAAAGATAATATATAAAGAAACATATTTTAAAAATTTAGTAACCGTTGAACCAGACCAACTTAAACCGGTGAAATTCAATTCGATTATCTTTAATCAGTTCGAGTAAGAAAAAAGCAAAATGTTGTAGAATAAACAAAAGTTTTCTCCTAAACCGACTTGACCCGAACCATCATCACCCCTTAAACTCTATACCAGGAAAATTTTCATAAACACTTGAGCATCTCAATCTAATATGCTCCATTGCCTTAAAACAGACAAAAAATACAATGCATCAGCTCTTGCTCTAATGACCATTACTCGATAACAGTTACGACAGAGCCAACACAAACACGAGGCCAAACAAAAACCTGCGGGCTAACAATGTCAAATATTGAAGGTCAACCTAAGCATTGTTTCCCTGCATCAACATTCAGAACCAAGTCCAAAACAAACCATGAATTTTCCCAGTTCCAATAACTTAAGTCTATATGATTCTATAAAACCAACCATGAGTACAGTTACGAGTTTTCAAACTCGAAATAAAGCTTAAGCAAGGGAAAAGATCAATCAAACAACCACAATCCACAATATATTTCATAACAAGTAAACCTTCAGCAGTGCATTGCATCATTAAAACTTAAAGCACCGACACAAGTTTCCGAAGCACACTTAGTAACAGAGACCATCCCTTATTGATTTAGTAATACTTTATTATATCAGAGCGAATCACATAGTAATTCTAGAAATGCAGCGACAGATCTAAATCAACCGAACCTTCCTCTTCAACACCATCACCAGTAGCTACAACACTACCAGATGGAATATGTACAGCAGAAGACATAGCCACACTGGTACCAGCAGGAACAAATTCTCTCGGAGCCAAACTTTTATAGAGAAAAGCTTAAGGAATGGAAAAGATCAATCAAACACCTCAGTCCAGTTCATAACAAGCAACTTCATAAACCATAAGTGTAGAAAGGTACTGAAAAGAGTCTCAGTTTGAGTACTCTAATTTCTGTTTTTTATTTGATGAAGAAAGACCATATTTATAGATTACAAGAGAGAGCCTAAACTAGGAAAAAAGGAACTACAAATAAATTACAAGAATCTAATTCCTTATTTAAAGCTATTAACAAGATATTAGGAAGATAATGGCTAACTAATAGCAACTTGATATTAGGGAATTTACATCCCTAATTTTCTGCAATCCACACTCCCCTTCAAGCTGGAGAGTATATATTATATAATCTCAGCTTGCATGTAAACTCATCAAAGGTTACTCTAGGAAGTGCCTTGGTGAGAATGTCTGCAAGTTGACCTTTAGAAGAAACAAAATTCAGTTTTACCAGACCACTGTTGAATTTCTCTGAAATGAACTGTCTATCAATTTCCACATGTTTAGTCCTATCATGATGGACTGAATTTCTCACTATACTGATGGCAGATTGACTATCATTGTATAGTTCAAACTCTTTAGAATCACTGAAGCCCAATTCAACAAGTAACCTTTGTAACCATATTCCCTCACACATTCCAAGTGCAATAGCTCTATACTCAGCTTCAGCACTGCTCCGAGACACAACAAACTGCTTTTTGCTCCTCCAAGTTACCAAATTGCCCCAAACAAAAGTGTAGTACCCACTGGTGGATCTTCTATCTGTCAGTTCTCCGGCCCAGCTAGCATCAGTGAAGACTTTTACTGATCTGTCATTGGTTTTCTTGAAAATTAGCCCATGGTCATGTGTCATCTTTAGGTATTTTAGTATTCTGTTGACAGATTCAAGATGCTCCTCTCGAGGGTCACTCAAATATTGACTAACAATGCTCACAGAAAAAGATATATCAGGTCTAGTAAGAGAAAGATAAATTAATTTCCCAACTAACCTTTGATACAATCCCTTATTAACTGGACTTCCAAGAACATCCTTCTTCAGTTTGAGATTGAACTCCATAGGAGTCTCAGTTAGTTTGCAGCCTTTCATCCCAGATTCAGATAACAAGTCTAGGATATATTTTCTCTGGTTAATTACTAGAGCAGCTTCTGATCTTGCAACCTACATACCTAGGAAGTATCTTAAAGTACCAAGATCCTTGGTTTCAAATTCACTTGCAAGCAATTTCTTTAAATTTCCAATTTCTTCATTGTCATCACCAGTGATGATGATATCATCAACATACACAATGAGGATTACTTTCTTCTTTTTTGATCCCTCTTTGATGAACAAGGTGTGGTCGGTTTGGCCTTGCTTGTACCCATTCTTCACAATAGCCTTTGCAAATCGATTAAACCAAGCCCCAGGAGATTGTTTCAATCCATACAGTGACTTCTCAAGTTTACAAACTTTCTGTTTGTCAGAATGATATCCCAACCCCTGTGGAATTTCCATATATACATCTTCTTCAAGATTGCCATTCAAGAAGGCATTCTTGATGTCAAGTTGATGTAATTTCCAGTCCTTGTTAACTGCCAAAGACAAAAAAAAAACTCTCATTGTATTCAGCTTTGCTACTGGAGCAAATGTCTCCTGGTAGTCTATCCCATAGGACTGAGTAAATCCCTTGGCCACCAATCTTGCCTTATAACGTTCAATGCTCCCATCAGATCTATACTTGTCAGTAAAAATCCACTTGCAACCCACTGGCCTTTTTCCTGATGGAAGATCAGTGATTTTCCAAGTTTTATTGTCTTCTAGTGCCCTTATCTCTTCTTCAACAGCCTTCTTCCATCTTATGTCTTTCATTGCTTCCTCTATTGTTTTTGGAATGAAAGTGTTATCAACACTAGAAGTGAAGGCTTTAAAGGTAGACTTTAAGTTTCCATATGCCACAAACTTCTGAATAGGATGTGTTGTACACTTCCTTACACCTTTTCTCTGTGCAATAGGCAAATCATCAGTATCCACAGTTGAAGCAATACTTTGAGAATTTTTCATACCTTGTGGATTCTCTGAGGCTGTAGGAGTAGGTTCCAGCTCTTGGAAGTTACCAGGTTGTATGTCGGTCTCTTTATTGGGCTTTGTTCTCCTTTTATAGACATTGAGCTCTTTGGCCTCAAGTTGCTCTGGTTGGGTTCTTTGTGGTGTGCGAGGTGTACTTGGAGGCTCCAAGACAGTAGTTTCAATGGAGTTAGGAATGATGGAAGGTTCATTGGTTTTAGTAATAACAATGGGTTCATGTTCAGAAGAAATAATAGTGGGAATTTTAGTGATAAGAAAAATGTCAAAAGCTTGGAATTCACTTAAGCGCTCCCCCTGAATTTCATGCTTGGTATAATATGTCTTTTGTTCAATGAAGGTGACATCCATTGAGGTATAGGTTTTTTTAGTTATGGGAGAGTAACATTTGTAGCCCTTCTTAGTAGAAGAATAACATAAGAAGATGCATTTTAAGGCTCTAGGATCTAACTTAGACCAAGAATGAGGATAAATGTGAACAAAGACAGTGCATCCAAAAACTTTTACTGGGATAGAGGAAGAGAGGGGCTGAAAATGAGGAAAGGATTGAAGAAAAAGATTTCTAGGTGTTTTAAAATTAAGAGGTTTACTAGGCATCCTATTGATGAGGAAGGTTGCTGTAAGGATGGCTTCCCCCCAATAAAATTTAGGCACATTAGTAGAGAACATAAGAGACCTAGAAACTTCTAACATATGTCTATTTTCCCTCTCGGCAATGTCATTTTGTTGAGGAGAATCTACACAAGAAGTTATATGAACAATCCTTTTTTCTTGAAGAAAATCCCCCAAAGCTCTAGAAAAATATTCACTACCATTATCAGTATGAAGGATCTGAATTTTGCTTTGAAATTGAGTTTCTATTAGACTATGAAATCTCTTAAACACTTTTTCAGTTTCTGACTTTTCTCTCATAAGAAATGTCCAAGTGAGCCTAGTGTGATCATCGACAAAAATGATGAACCATCTAGAACCATCAATATTCTTAACTTGGGAAGGGCCCCAAATGTCACTATGTATGGTGGAAAAAGGTTTAGAGGTTTTATATTTAGAGGGATGATAAGTGTTCTTTGTATACTTAGCAAGAGGACAAATTTCACAAGAAAAAGATTGAGGATTTTTGCCGATAAACAATTGTGGTAGCAATTTGGCAAGATATTGAAAACTAGGATGCCCTAATCTGTAATGCCATAAAAGAACATTTTTTGAGGATTCTGATATATTGGAAAAACAAGGAAAAGGATAAACAGAGCTCGAGTGAAGCGTCCACTTTGAGAAGGCTGCCCTTGAAGAATGTAGAGGCCACCACACAACCTAGCACTGCCAATTACTTTTCCCGAGTCCAAAGCCTGTAATTTACAACCAAGAGGTGAAAAATTAGCTATGCATTTTAGGTCAACAGAAATTTTACTGACTGAGATGAGATTACAAGCTAATTTAGGAACATATAACACATGTTGTAGTATTAAATTCAAAAATATTTTAACAGAGCCACTACCTGATATGGAGCAGAAAGAGCCATCAACAATCTTTATTTGAGAGGAGACTGATGAAGGCTGAAATGTATGGAAAAGGGAGGTATTGCCAGTCATATGATCTGAGGCACCTGAATCCACAATCCACTTGAAACAGTCAGTAGTACTAGCCATAGACGCAGAAAATGGACTACCTTCTGGGATTATAGCAGCACTGGTCGATGCAGATTTTTATGGAATTTTTATGGAAGTAATTTGGGTGGTGGAGATATCTGATGTGTCATCAAGAATAAGATTTTGTTCTGTTTCAGAACTGGTTTTAGCGGAAGTAGAAATATCAACCATGTTGAGAATTGATAGGATCGAGAAATTAGACTTATACCATGTAGAAAGGTACTGAAAAGAGTCTCAGTTTGAGTACTCTAATTTCTATTTTTTATTTGATAAAGAAAGACCATATTTATAGATTACAAGAGAGAGCCTAAACTAGGAAAAAAAGAATTACAAATAAATTACAAGAATCTAATTCCTTATTTATAGCTATTAACAATATATTAGCAAGATAATGGCTAACTAATAGCAACTTGATATTAGGGAATTTACATCCCTAATTTTTTGCAATCACACAATCCACAATAAGTTTAAAACCAAATAACTAAACAAGCACTTTGTTGATAAATCAGCAGCATATAGCAACATTAAAAGTTAAAGCATCAAAAACAGTTTCCGAAGCACACTTAGTCGGGATGCGGAAGGCAACAGAGACCATTCCCTTATTGATCTAGTAATATTTTATTATATCAGAGAGCAAACCGCATCAATCTAGCGATGCAAGGCCAGATTTACATTAGTGGACCTTCATCTTCTTCAGCACCATCACCGGTTTCTGCAGATGTCGATTCGACAAAGTTGTCAAGAAGCGAAAGCTCTTTTAGCTGAACATTCTCCAGCTCCACTTGAAAATCATAGGCAATTCTTGGTTTCTTGTCTCCAGATTGACAAACTTTTTCAACGCTTGAGAATAGTGGAGGACCTGACAAAAGGTACAAACAAGCGATAGAGATGGTCAAAATTTGTTATGAAAAAGGAGAGATTTGGAAGCATATTAAGATTAAAACCTTGAGTTCTCTTCAATGCATCTCGAGAGGTTGGTGGCAGACCATCATGGCTAAACCGAAATTCATCAGTATTAAACTGACAAACTTTATTTGGGCCCAAATATGGCGAAGAATCTGTATCAAGGACAGTAGTTACAACACTACCAGATGGAACATGTATAACGGAAGCCTTAGACGAACTGGCACCAGCAAGAACAAATGCTCTCCTAGCCTAACTGTTACAGAGAATAGCTACACCATTAAACGTGAAAATCTGAGTTTGAGGAACTCCGGAATTACCACCAGTGGATATGTTCCTGACAGCTTGGTTTGCTTCGCTCGGGCGAAACATTGCAAGGAAGTCAATTGTAGGTGGAGCTCGAGTGATTGGAATTGGGGTGTTTGCACCACCCAAGTTCTGTTCGCTGTTCAATAGGGGGATAGGAGGGTTCCGATCGATATCGAAGGAATTACCACTTCGACCATGAAAATTCGAACCCCTAGATGACCCGTTGTTTTGATGAACCCTGAGGTGGTTATGTAGAGCTCGATAGTTGTCGAACTCTCTATTGCAATAAAAACATGTTTTACTATATGTAGACTCTACACCTTCTCTACTAGAATTGAAATTCATGGTAGAGCCTAAGAAGAAACAGAAAACTAAACTCCTTTCAAGAAGAGATGGAGACTAGAAAAACCAATATAGACCTCGCAATGAGGAGACCAGTCCTACTCTTCATTTTATAGGCCTTTGGGGTGAAGAAATAAGTCATAGTGGTTAACACCAATTAAGGTAAACAATAATTATAATAAAAGCCATTTAGGAAAATAAATTATAGAAATCATAAATGGAAAATGAAGTTGCCATAGGCGAGATCCTTGATAAAACAAAATTAAATTCGGCCTTGTCCATAATAACCCACATTTAGGGTGGTCATAAATGGCACCTAATCTCGAATTAGTTAAGGGGTAATTTTGGAACACTGAGTAAAACATGAACGCTCTCAATGTCGTAACTATGTGGCCCCGAAATTTACGAAGACCTAGTAACAGAAAGCCATTTTCTATTTAAGGTATCTGATGTGTTCGACATTACTAAATTAGAGGAAACCAAAGATCAAGGATAATATAGGTCACCAAAACTACATATCACTAATCTAACCTTACCCAACGACTTCGACATAATCCACTCTAGAATTTGAAAATTTTAGAGTAGAGAATTAACACTCAATTTAAGCGTAAAAAAGATACATGTATTTAGTGGAGAATAGCAAAGAAATGCCACAAACATCAAATGAATCACAAAATCAAGTACTATATAGGGCTAACCTATTATTATTAGTATCATAATCTCTAAAATGTTGCAATGACTCCTATATTGAGTGCCATTCAAGAGAAAACAAAAAGAATGTGGTAGCACATAAGAATTAATGGATTTTAAATTGCCAATCCATACAAAACGCATCCCGAGAAGCCTATGACAGACACAACAATCATTCAATTAGGAAAACCCCATTAGTACCGAAGAACACTCCATTCAAGAGAAGTAAAAACTACACAACAATTAACTCCATAAGGAGAATTTGCCAAATTGAGATTCCTATAAAATTTGTTTTCCCAATTCATAAGGATGTTCTTGTTCTACAAAAAGTGAAGAATCATACTATCCTTCTTAACACATTATTTTAAGAAAAGCCTAGAGTAACAACCAAGAACATTCTAGGTAAAAACTCTTTTAAAAATATTTTAATTAACACTGGTCAAACCTACACAAAGAATAAAACATAAAAGTAATGATTTTTGTGTTTCTTTCTCAGGTTCTACCATGACTTTCCATTCATGTAGAGAAGATTCAGAGAAGCATGCAAATACTAAAACATGCTTTCATTGCAATAAAGAATTTAACAATTATCGAACTCTATGTGATCACCTTAGTATTCATCAGGAGGATAAGCCATTGAGAGGCTTTCATGTTCGTTGTAGTAATTCCATCGATATCGACAAGAACCATCGTACCAAAACACCAAGAGGAGATGACCTTGTATCAAGATTAACACATCTCTTTCACGAATGGATGCTAGGCGTTAGCAAAACAGAAATGCCCAGAAATAAATATCATCAAAACAAAGCTTTCTCATTTTTGTGAGATAACCACTTAGATACATCTATAAATCTCGTGACAGATAAATTGTAAATGTAGAGGATCTTTTACTCAAAGGGGAAACTGTGTATTTCCAATGAATATTTATTGTAATAGAGATATTGTAATCTACACTGACGCATGCATAAGTAATAAGTAAACTACTAATCTACTACAGTTTAAAACATAAACAGAAGCTATAACAACTAGCTACGTTTTATTTGTTTTCGTTTGAATCACCATACGCTGATGCAACATCTGGTTAAACCTAAAAGGATGTCGTTTCTCCACAAAGCTAGCAGCACAAGCATGAAGGCAAGGAAAACTAACTGTAAAGCACCAAACATTGATTCATTCACCCCACACCCCAATCACTACTCTGTTAAATATTCACCGTTCTTCAATTATTGTAACTCTATGGTCTATCTCATCAAATGCGGATAACATATTATTAGCTTTTTTATGTCGTCTCTATTCCTAGAAGACCAAACGATTGTCCAGCATCGTATCTGTTATAACATAAGAGGAAAACATTGAAGCGAATGCACGCTAGAAAGAAGGGGTCCAAGGGAGTTAAAAGCAAATTAGGCAAAGCAAATTTTGAGGATATTCATTTAAGAGGGAAGTTAAATTGCTAATGTTGTGTTTGGAACATCAATCTGAAAATTTGGATTTGATTTTCATTTGCTCAACAGACAAAATATCTATAAGAAATTGAGCACTTATCTTCAACAGCTTAACAACTCATAACTTGTTTCTTTCCCCCTTAAATTACAGGCATAGGGCTATCATAAATTCATAACAGATAAACTGAATAAATATTACAATTTACAATATCTAATCAAAATATTGCAGGTAATAGATGATTTCCCATTGAACAAAACCTTAATATGAAGAGTAATGGAAACTGAAATCCTATTATTTACTTTCCCGGAAAATCCTTTTTTTAAAAAAATGCTTTCATAAATATACAATCCCACTAAATTCTCATTTAAAAAACAACAATTTACAACTTCCACTAAAAGAAACAAGGTGTAATAATAACTAAAAAAATGAAGAACATCCCAAAAATAAAATCAATTATGGAAAACGTTTCAGCACCTTCATGTTCACCAAAAAGATAATCAAAACAATGAAATAGCTTCTTACCAGAGGAAAACTCTACAAGAATCGACATGGGTATTTCTTATTTTCAAAAGGGTTTAAACCTTGGAGATGATTTGTTCAGAGAAGTTTTGCTCAAGCCAGACAAAGCAGCTTCAAAGTTCAAAACTTTAAACTCCAAAAGGTTATCGAACAATTAGATCAAGAATTTTAAGCAATATGTAATATTAATTAGGTTTAATTTACAATTTGACCCTCCAAAAATACACATTCTTTTTTTTCTTCACTTTGTACTCTATACTTTTTCTTTGCCCATTTTGACCCTTCAAGTATGCTCATTTTTTCTACTTTAAATCCTAAACTAAAGTACGATTTCATTTTACATTTTAACCTCAGGTGTTCATTTTTTTTAGATTAATCAAGCCGTGTTACGTGGCATTCTCGTTCTTCTTTTTCTTCTTTGATAGTGGTTGAGTCTTGTTAAAAAGTTCAAGCGATTAAAATGTTTCGATGTAAACTTTGACAAATCTGAACAATTAAAAGACATTTAAGGACATAAAGTAGTCGCAATCAAAAGTTTATATAATTATAAATTTGGGTTGAGCAAGGCCAAAATATATAAGAACACCAAATTAAAATACAACGTAAGAAAAACAAACATATTTAAATGGTCAAATTGTAAATTAAGCCTAATTAAGGCTTGAGATTTGTAATTACTTGCATGTTATTAAGGATTTGTTTATTTTATTGAAAATTGTTTTCATAAAATGAATTCTGAAAAATGAAATATAGTTTTTGGAAAATTAATTGCAGAAACCATTTTTCGGTATTTGGATGATGTTGTACAATTCATTTTATATTGTTTGGTAGAGTTTCTTGAAATTTTTATGAACAATCCACAAACAAGCATCTGTAATGCTATAAACAAGTTCTAACCAAAACATGGTTTAAGGTTTATGTCAGTGTTTATGGTATATGATAGTATTTATGGTTTATGGTTTATGGTTTAGATCAATATTTAGGGTTTATGGTAGCATTTAAGGATTTATATTATTATTTAGGGTTTAAGGTTTATGTTAATATTTATTGTTTATGGTTTAACTTTTATGTTAGCATTTAGGTTTTATGTGTTAGTGTTTAGGGTAAGTGTAGAACTAATGTTTTGATATAATATTTGAAAAATGTTTTGGACTAAATTGAAAAGAATTTAAAATATGTTTTTAGTCAAAAACAACTTGAAAATATGTTTAAGGGTTTTTAAAGGCTTTGGAATGAATTTAAAGTACATTTCAAGTAGTCAAAACCAGCCTTTTCAAGTGCCCGTACCGATACGGTCTTGGACCGTACCGATACGCCTTAGGGTTTCAACTACCTGATTTTTCCAGTAGCCAAAACCCGTACCGATACGCTTAGTCGTATCGATACGGTGTGTTTTGAAATAGCCCAACGGCCAATCGCGTACCGATACGGGTGTATCGCGTACCGATACGCCTAACTGCCCCAACGGTCTTTTAATTGCAGGACCGTACCTGTTGAGATTTTAGGGGCTCGATTCGATCAACCGTTCTTGCTCGCCAAGTGTAGAGAAGTTGGGTAATTGGGTGTTTTAGTGGGAGGTGAAAAATTGGCAATTTGACACAAGGATTTATAGTGGTTCAACCTTATAACCAAGGTCTACATCCACTACCTTAGCTCCCCACTAAGGATTTCCAACAAATTCACTAAGAATTTCGTCCCCTTTTCTTGGATTAGGAGGAAACCGTTACAACCCTCAAAGCATTCTACCCAAAGCTTGAAGGAACACTCTCTTTACAAAGAAAGACTTAGCAAACTAGAAATCCCTCTAAAAGGTGTTTGTTTGCAATTCTAAGCACTCACTCAAAACCTAAACACTTGAGCAAATTTAACAATGTAAGCTCACAAGTGTTGTCTAAGCAAGAAATAAACAATTTAAGCTCTAGACAAATTTTGACATCATAATGTTGTAACAATTGAAGCATTAACCATTACAAGATGCTTGGAGGTCCCTTTTATACTCCCAATTGAGTTTGTAGCCGTTACTAGCCGTTGGGGATGATTTGGAGCCATTGAGGACTTTATTTCCCTTCATAAATGATGTTCTGCAGCCATCCGTATCGATACGCGTGGAACCGTATCGGTACGGCCTTCATCAGAAACTAGCCGTTGGGCTCTTGCTAGCCTGGGCGTATCGATACGCTTGAGGGCGTATCGGTACGGGTTCATTTTTAAATGGCCGTTGGGAAATAGTCGTTGGGGTTGGTTGAAAGGGGATCGGTACGCTTACTTGGCGTATCGAAACGATCCCGATCCGTATCGAAACGGCCAAGCCTGTTTCGATACGGGTTTTGGCAGTGACCAAACTTGGGCAAAAAGGTATCGGTACGGGTACAACCGTATCGGAACAGGTAGCCTGAAAAGTCAAGTTTGGTTGTTTTAAATCATGAAAAGCTTTGCCAAAAACCTTTTAAAATTCCCAAAACATAGATTCAAGTTGTTTGGACTTAAGACAAAGTTTTAAATTCTTTTCAAATTAGTCCAAAATATTTTTCAATTATTATATCAAAACATTAGTTCTACAATCTCCCCATTTTTGATATAATAAAACACACTTGAAAATTTGTTTGGGATTCTCCCCCTTTATCTTTAAAAATGTGAATAAGAGATTAAAGATATGAAATCAAATAAAGCTCCCCCTTATTCATTTGAAAATTCAATTTTTCAAACCATTTCTCCCCATTTTGTTATACCAAAAAGAATTTAAAACATTATGTTTCAAAATAACAATAGAGGTAAAAAAATGACACACTTAAAAATTTTGTTTAAAATCGGCCCCCCTTACTCAAAGCATCATAAGAATGTTAGTTCAACATATATGATTAACTAGTTGACTTAAATGAAAATTAATCAAATGAAAGCAAAAGCAACTAGATTTTACCACACTTGAACTCAAGGGAGGATGTGAAGTCTTCCTTCTTCAAGTGTTCTTCCTATGTGTGCATGGAGCTCCTCCTCAAAGTTTGACTTGTTGATCACTCTCCATCACACCTAGCAAAAGACAATCAAGTAATTTTTGGTATCCAAATTGCTTTGGATCCATAAACATTAGTAGCACAAAATTTAGTCCCCTTAGGAATCCATTTTTCAATTTCATCCTTTTTAGTTGAAGTGGTTAGTCCTTTTGGGACCCAAACACTTCCAAAACATTTTTCATTCACAAATCTAGGGGCACTAGATTGTCTTACATAAAAAATTTGATTTTCTAAAATTATTTTTCTTTTCAAGTTCATTAGAAATCAAATATTTTTCTTTTTGAACTTTGAGAAGCAAATTTTGTAAATCAAAACATTTTTGTTCAAAATCTTTCAATTTTGCTTCAAGTTCAAGATTTGTTTTGGAAAGCAAATCATTTTCAATTTTTATTTTCGAAATCAACTTTTTGTTCTTGGAAAATGATGCCTTGAATTCCAAAAGCAAATCATCATAGGCATCTTGTAACTCATCAAATGTATAAGAATTCGAAATAGATGAGTTAGAAGTTACCTCCCCCTCATTGAGGGCCATCAAGCATAGGTGGGCTACTTCATCATCGGTGGAGTCTTCATCACTTCATGTGGCCACATATGCTTGTTTTGAAGATGATCCCTTCTTTTTGGATTTGTGGGAGTCCTTCATCTTCTTCATCGATCCATGCTTGGATTCTTTCCATTTTTCTCTTCATGAACCGGGAAAATTTGTTGAAGAGATAGGCCATCTCTTCATCTTCACTTTCCTCCTCACTTGAATCTACATGATGGCATGTGGAGGATTTGAGAGCTACGACACTAGCATTGATGCCTAGCTCCATGATCTTCTTCTTCCCCATCGTTCTAATCTCTTCCTCCTTCTTCTCCTCTTCTTTGTTTTTCTTCATTATTTGGTGAGTGAGAAGAGACCCCATGCGCTCATCAAGCTTCAAGGTTTTGAGATTCTTGGCTTCGATGATGGCGGTCCTCTTTGAGTCCCATGACTTGGGAAGGGAGTAGATGAGCTTTCGGACAAGCTTCTCTTCCGGGATGGCTTCTCCAAAACCTTTAAGACCATTGGTGATAGTGGAGAACTTATCAAACATCTTCTCAATGTTCTCTTCCGGATCCATCTTGAAGTTCTCATACTCTAAGGTTAGGAGCCCAATCTTTGTCTCATTGACTTCATCGGTTCCCTCGTATGTGACTTCAAGCTTGTCTCATACCTCCTTGGCACTCTCACAAGAAGACATCTTCTCATAGATGGTTGGGCCAAATGCACAAAAGAGCATGTGCAAAGCTTTGCAATTAAGCTCCATCTTCTTGCGATCGTCGGCACTCCATTCCGCTTTGCTTCCTTGAGGCACGAACGGATCATCTTCAACTATGTCCCATAGCTTGTAATATCTTGTCTTCAAGAAGAATTTCATCTTTGTCTTCCAATGGGCATAGTGATCTCCGTCGAAGAAAGGCGGTTTGTCGATTGATTGTGCCATTGAGCCGGTTGGTGAAATGTTGATCGAGCTTGCCGGATCTTCTCAATAGGATGTGAATCCCCTTCGATTGAGCCAAGCTCTGATACCAATTGTTGAGATTTTAGGGGCTCGATTCGATCAACCGTTCTTGCTCGCCAAGTGTGGAGAAGTTGGGTAATTGGGTGTTTTAGTGGGAGGTGAAAAATTGGCAATTTGAAACAAGGATTTATAGTGGTTCAACCTTCTAACCAAGGTCTACATCCACTACCTTAGCTCCCCACTAAGGATTTCCAACAAATTCACTAAGAATTTCGTCCCTTTTTCTCGAATTAGGAGGAAACCGTTACAACCCTCAAAGCTTTCTACCCAAAGCTTAGAGGAACACTCTCTTTACAAAGAAAGACTTAACAAACTAGAAATCCCTCTAAAAGGTGTTTGTTTGCAATTCTAAGCACTCACCCAAAACCTAAACACTTGAGCAAATTTAACAATGTAAGCTCACAAGTGTTGTCTAAGCAAGAAATAAACAATTTAAGCTCTAGACAAATTTTGACATCATAATGTTGTAACAATTGAAGCATTAACCATTACAAGATGCTTGGAGGTCCCTTTTATACTCCCAATTGAGTTTGTAGTCGTTACTAGCCGTTGGGATGATTTGGAGCCGTTGAGAACTTTATTTCCCTTCATAAATGCTGTTCTGCAGCCATCCGTATCGATACGCGTGGAACCGTATCGATACGGCCTTCATCAGAAACTAGCCGTTGGGCTCTTGCTAGCCTGGGCGTATCGATACGCTTGAGGGCGTATCGGTACGGGTTCATTTTTAAATGGCCGTTGGGAAATAGCTGTTGGAGTTGGTTGAAAGGGGATCGGTACGCTTACCTGGCGTATCGAAACGATCCCGATCCGTATCGAAACGGTCAAGCCTGTTTCGATACGGGTTTTGGTAGTGACCAAACTTGGGCAAAAAGGTATCGGTACGGGTAGCCTGAAAAGTCAAGTTTGGTTGTTTTAAATCATGAAAAGCTTTGCCAAAAACCTTTTAAAATTCCCAAAACATAGATTCAAGTTGTTTAGACTTAAGACAAAGTTTTAAATTCTTTTCAAATTAGTCCAAAACATTTTTCAATTACTATATCAAAACATTAGTTCTACAGTACCGATACGCTAGGTAAGCGTATCGATACACATCAGCTGAAAAGCCCAACGACTAATTCTTCATTGAGACCGTATCGATATGGTTTGACGAGTATCGATACGCCAAGCTGCAGAACTGCATTTATGGTGGGAAATAAAGGCTCCAACGGCTCCAATTCAATCCCAACGGCTAGTAACGGCCATAAACTCATCAAGGAGTATAAAAGGGACCTCCAAGCATCTTGAAATGGTTAATGCTTCAATTGTTACAACATTATGATGTCAAAATTTGTCTAGAGCTTAAATTGTATATTTCTTGCTTAGACAACACTTGTGAGCTTAACATTGTTAAATTTGCTCAAGTGTTTAGGTTTTGGGTGAGTGCTTAGTATTGCAAACACATACCTATTAGAGGGATTTCTAGTTTGCTAAGTCTTTCTCTTGTAAGAGAGTGTTTGATCAAGCTTTGGGTAGAAAGCTTGATCGTTGTAACGGTTTCCTCCTAAGCCGAGAAAAGGGGACGAAATTCTTAGTGAATTTGTTTGGAAATCCTTAGTGGGGAGCTAAGGTAGTGGATGTAGACCTTGGTTAGAAGGTTGAACCACTATAAATCCTTCTGTCAAATTGCCAAATTTTCACTTCCCACTAAAACACCCAATTATCCAACTTCTCCACACTTGGCGAGCAAGAACGGTTAATCGAATCGAGCCCCTAAAATCTCAACAGTAAGGGTTTATGTTAGTGGTTGGGGTTTAATATTTAGGGTTTAGGATTTATGTTTATGATATAGCATTTAGGGCTTTGTGTTTATGGTTTAGGGTTATGTTAGTGTTTAGGGTTTAGCATATATGGTTCAAGGTTTAGCGTTTAACATTTAGTGTTTAGGACTTATGTTAGTGTTTACGGTTTAAGTTCTCATTTAGTGTTTAAGGTTTATGTTATTGTTTAATGTTTAGGGTTTATTGTTAGTGTTTAGTGTTTATATTAGTATTTAGGGTTTAGGGTTTTTGTTAGTGTTTAGTGTTTATGTCAATATTTAAGATTTATGGGTTAGTGTTTATGGTTAGGATATTTGTTAATGTTTAGGGTTTAATATTTAGTGCTTAGTGTTTAAGGTTCATGGTTTAGAGTTTAAGGTTTAGGATTTAAGGTTCAAGGTTTATGTTAGTATTTAGGGTTTAAGATTTAGGGTTTATGTTAGTTTTTGTAGAGAGAATGGGAGGAAGGAAATCGACTTACCGAAAATCAATGAGTAAGTCATTTTACACTGAAACAAGATATGTTTTTCATTGACCGTAGTTGATTTTCCTTTGACCTTTTCATTTTTCATGAACCAAACAGCGGGAAGTTATGAAAACGTTTTCAGGAAAATTAATTACAGTTGAACAAACAAACCCTAAGTAAACATTTACTAATTTTATATTTTTAATAGTCTAAAGGTGATTACAAGACGATTATTGTTCATACATATTCTTAACCCTTCGACAAAGCACATACAACTTACAAACAAAGCGGTTAAACCGGAGTATCTGCTTTTGTACCGAGACCACCTGTTAAATTTAAATTTTGATGTGTTTCTATTATTTCGATCACCAACTTATATAAATGTGTATCGTCCCGTTGGATAAAAAACTATATCATAAGAAAATAGTACTAACAAACATTAAACTATAATAATCAAACATTTCCATCAAATCTCTATAAACTATACATTCCATGCCATATTTAATATTGGTAACAAAAAGCTAACTAAAGAATCCAATTTTAAGTCAAATTCAGACAAATAATAATAATGGTGACGATACAATGTGAAACTGAAAACAACTTAATAGATGATAAATGCATAAAAATAATTTTAGCCCTTAATATTTGTAATTTTTATTATTTTAGCCTTTATTTTTTTTAAAGGTAAATTTAGCCTTTAACTTATATTTTTTTTTTGTGAAGATAATGTTGTTTGCTATCTGGTGGGATGTTTTTTTTTTTTTGTTTTGACGATTGAAAGTTAAAATTAATTGTGTTTTATATCCTGATTTTTTTAAAATTTATTTTTATCCAGATTTTTTAATATCGACTTGTTTTGCTTTGATTGTAATTAATTTCAAATGATTTATGTGTTAGTGTTCTTTTATTTATTTTTTATGTCTTGTCTATGACGTTGGATAAGAAATGGATGGCAGAAATAAAGGGAGAAAGCGGATGAAGAAATATACTTGTTCAATTTTTTAATTTTAATTATTTTTTAACTTAAATATATTTTTATTAAATTATAATAGGTTGAAAGTTATACCATTTAAAATGAATTTTCATGTATACATGCCACATCATCACTGTTAAAATTTTAACAGAACAATCAATATGTAAATTAAAGAAAAGAGCAATTTGACAAAAAATATATAGGTTAAAAGTTAAATTTACCTTTCATAAAGGATAAGGGTTATTAAAATGACAAAAATAACAAACATTAAGGGCCAAAATTATCTTTATGCCTAAAAAAATCACATTTTAACAATTTAGTAACCGATAACCAAACCAACTTAAACCGGTGAAATTCAATTCGATTATCTTTAATCAGTTCGAGTAAGAAAAAAACAAAATGCTGTAGAATAAACAAAAGTTTTCTCCTAAACCGACCTGACCCGAACCTTCATCACCCCTTAAACTCTATACCAGGAAAATTTTCATAAACACTTGAGCTTCTCAATCTAATATGCTCCATTGCCTTAAAACAGACAAAAAAATACAATGAATCAGATCTTGTTCTAATGACCATTGCTCGATAACAGTTACGACGGAGCCAACACCAACACGAGACCAAACAAAAACAAAAACAAAAATCTGCGGGAGAACAATGGCAAATATTGAAGGTCAACCTAAGCATTGTTTCCCTGCATCAACATTCAGAACCAAGTCCAAAACAAACCATGAATTTTCCCCAGTTCCAATGACTTAAGTCTATATGATTCTATAAAACCAACCATGAGTACAGTTAGAGTTTTCGAACTCGAAATAAAGCTTAAGGAAGGGAAAAGATCAATCAAACATCTCAGTCCACAGGAGAGTTCATAACAAGCAACTTCATAAACCATAAGTTTAAAACCGAACAACTAAACAAGCACTTTGTTGGTAAATCAGCAGCATATAGCAACATTAAAAGTTAAAGCATCAAAAACAGTTTCCGAAGCACACTTAGTCGGGATGCGGAAGGCAACAGAGACCATTCCCTTATTGATCTAGTAGTATTTTATTATATCAGAGAGCAAACCACATCAATCTAGCGATGCAAGGTCAGATTTACATTAGTGGACCTTCATCCTCTTGAGCACCATCACCAGTTTCTGCAGATGTCAATTCGACGAAGTTGTCAAGAAGCGGAAGCTCTTTTAGCTGAAAATTCTCCAGCTCCACGTGAAAATCATAGGCAATTCTTGGTTTCTTTTCTCCAGATTGACCAACTTTTTCAACACTTGAGAATAGTGGAGGACCTGACAAAAGGTACAAACAAGCGATAGAGATGGTCAGAATTTGTTATGAAAAAGGTGAGATTTGGAAGCGGACAAGATTAAAACCTTGAGTTCTCTTCAATGCATATCGAGAGGTTGGTGGCAGACCATCCTGGCTAATCCGAAATTCATCAGTATTAAACTGACAAACTTCATTTGGGCCCAAATATGGCGAAGAATCTGTATCAAGGACAGTAGTTACAACACTACCAGATGGAACATGTATAGCGGAAGCCCTGGACGCACTGGCACCAGTAGGAACAAATGCTCTCCCAGCCGAACTGTTACAGAGAATAGCTACACCATTAAACGTGAAAATCTGAGTTTGAGGAACTCCGGAATTACCACCAGTGGATATGTTCCTGTCAGCTTGGTTTGCTTCGCTCGGGCGGAACATTGCAAGGAAGTCAATTGTAGGTGGAGGTCGAGTGATTGGAATTGGGGTGTTTGCAGCACCCAAGTTCTGTTCGCTGTTCAATAGGGGGATAGGAGGGTTCCGATCCATATCGATGGAATTACCACTTCCACCATGAAAATTCGAGCCCCTAGATGACCCGTTGTTTTGATGAACCCTGAGGTGGTTATGTAGAGCTCGATAGTTGTCGAACTCTCTATTGCAATAAAAGCATGTTTTACTATATGCAGACTCTCCACCTTCTCTACTAGAATTGAAATTCATGGTAGAGCCTAAGAAGAAACACAAAACTCAACTCCTTTCAAGAAGAGCTAGAGACTAGTAAAACCAATGTAGACCTCGCAATGAGAAAACCAGTCCTACTCTTCATTTTATAGGCCTTTGGGGTGAAGAAATAAGTCATAGTGGTTAACACCAATTAAGGTAAACAATAATTATAATAAAAGCCATTTAGGAAAATAAATCATAGAAATCATAAATGGAAAATGAAGTTGCCATAGGCGAGATCCTTGATAAAACAAAATTAAATTCGGCCTTGTCCATAATAACCCACATTTAGGGTGGTCATAAAAGGCACCTAATCTCGAGTTAGTTAAGGGGTAATTTTGGAACATTGAGTAAAACATGAACGCTCTCAATGTCGTATCTATGTGGCCCCGAAATTTACGAAGACCTAGTAACAGAAAGCCATTTTCCATTTAAGGTATTTGATGTGTTCGACATTACTAAATTAGAGGAAACCAAAGATCAAGGATAATATAGGTCACCATAACTACATATCACTAATCTAACCTTACCCAACGGCTTCAACATAATCCGCTCTAGAATTTGAAAATTTTAGACTAGTGAATTAACACTCAATTTAAGCGTCAAAAAGATACATGTAATTAGTGGAGATTAGCAAAGAAATGCCACAAACATCAAATGAATCACAAAATCAAGTACTATATAGGGCTAACCTATTATTATTAGTATCATCTCTAAAATGTTGCAATGACTCCTATATTGAGTGCCATTCAAGAGAAAACAAATAAAATGTGGTAGCACATAAGAATAATGGATTTTAAATTGCCAGTCCATACCAAACGCATCCACGAGAAGCCCATGAGAGACACAACAATCATTCAATTAGGAAAACCCCATTAGTACCGAAGAACACTCCATTCAAGAGAAGTAAAAACTGCACAACAATTAACTCCTTAAGGACAATTTGCCAAATTGAGATTCCTATAAAATTTGTTTTCCCAATTCTTAAGGATGTCCTTGTTCTACAAAAAGTGAAGAATCATACTATCCTTCTTAACACATTATTTTAAGAAAAGCCTAAAGTAACAACCAAGAACATTCTAGGTAAAAACTCTTTTAAAAATATTTTAATTAACACCGGTCAAACCTACACAAAGAATAAAACATAAAAGTAATGATTTTTGTGTTTCTTTCTCAGGTTCTCCCATGACTTTCCATTCATGTAGAGAAGATTCAGAGAAGCATGCAAATACTAAAATATGCTTTCATTGCAATAAAGAATTTGACAATTATCAAACTCTATGTGATCACCTTAGTATTCATCAGGCGGATAAGCCATTGAGGGGCTTTCATGGTCGTTGTAGTAATTCCATCGATATCGACAAGAACCATCCTTGTATCAAGATTAACACATCTCTTTCACGAATGGCTGCTAGGCGCTAGCAACACAGAAATGCCCAGAAATAAATATCATCAAAACAAAGCTTCCTCATTTTTTTGATATAACCACTTAGATACATCTATAAATCTCGTGACAGATAAATTGTAAATGTAGAGGATCTTTACTCAAAGGAGAAACTGTGTATTTCCAATGAATATTTATTGTAATAGAGATATTGTAATCTACATTGACGCATGCATAAGTAATAAGTAAACTACTAATCTACTACAGTTTAAAACATAAACAGAAGCTATAACAACTAGCTACGTTTTATTTGTTTTCGTTCGAATCACCATAAGCTGATGCAACATCTGGTTAAACCTAAAAGGATGTCGTTTCTCCACAAGCATGAAGGCAAGGAAAACTAACTGTAAAGCACCAAGCATTGATTCATTCACCCCACACCCTAATCACTACTCTGTTAACATTCACCGGTCTTCAATTACTATAACTCTATGGTCTATCTCATCAAATGCAGATAACATATTTTTAGCTTTTTTTCTGGTGTCTCTAGTCCTAGAAGACCAAACGATTGTCCAGCATTGTATCTGTTATAACATAAGAGGAAAACATTGAAGCGAATGCACGACAGAAAGAAGGGGTCCGAGGGAGTTAAAAGCAAATTTTGAGGATATTCATTTAAGAGGGAAGTTAAATTGCTAATGTTGTGTTTGGAACATCAATCTGAAAATTAGGCAAAGAAATTGAGCACTTATCTTCAACAGCTTAACAACTCATAACTTGTTTCTTTGCCCCTTAAACTACAGGCATAGGGCTATCATAAATTCATAATCAGATAAACTGAATAAATATTACAATTTACAATATCTAATAAAAAAATTGCAGGTAATAGATGATTTCCCATTGAACAAAAGCTTAATATGAAGAGTAATGGAAACTGAAATCCCATTATTTACTTTCCCGGAAAATCTTTTTTTTAAAAATGCTTTCATAAATATACAATCCCACTAAATTCTCATTTAAAAAACAACAACTTACAACTTACAACTTCCACTAAAAGAAACAAGGTGTAATAATAACTAAAAAAATGAAGAACATCCCCAAAAAACAATTATAGAAAACGTTCCCAGCACCTTCAAGTTCACCAAAAAGATAATCAAAACAACGAAATAGCATCTTACCAGAGGAGAACTCTACAAGAATCGACATGGGTATTCCTTATTTTCAAAAGGGTTTAAACCTTGGAGATGATTTTGTTCAGAGAAGTTTTGCTCTCAAGCCAGACAAAGCAGCTTCAAAGTTCAAAACTTTAAACTGCAAAAGGTTGTCCAACGATTAGATCAAGCATTTTAGGCTAATTAGGGGTGTTAAAAATACCCTACCGACTACCGGAACATACATAATTGGTTTTCATGTGATTCTTTTAGCAGGGTCAGATACATATTAAAAATTAAAAATTAAAAATCTTATTTTTTATATTAAAAAAAATTTAAAAAAAATTCGGTTATCCAAATATATTTAAAATTAATAACTTTTATATTAAAAATTTCGAAACTTCGGTTAAAATTTTTCGAAATTTCGGTTAATAACTTTTAATATATTTAATAATTTTTAATATATTTAAAAAATTTCGGTTATCCAAATATATTTAATATATTTAATATATTTAATAACTAAGGATTTCCAACAAATTCACTAAGAATTTCGTCCCCTTTTCTCGGATTAGGAGGAAACCGTTACAACCCTCAAAGCATTCTACCCAAAGCTTGAAGGAACACTCTCTTTACAAAGAAAGACTTAGCAAACTAGAAATCCCTCTAAAAGGTGTTTGTTTGCAATTCTAAGCACTCACTCAAAACCTAAACACTTGAGCAAATTTAACAATGTAAGCTCACAAGTGTTGTCTAAGCAAGAAATAAACAATTTAAGCTCTAGACAAATTTTGACATCATAATGTTGTAACAATTGAAGCATTAACCATTACAAGATGCTTGGAGGTCCCTTTTATACTCCCAATTGAGTTTGTAGCCGTTACTAGCCGTTGGGGATGATTTGGAGCCATTGAGGACTTTATTTCCCTTCATAAATGATGTTCTGCAGCCATCCGTATCGATACATATTAAAAATTAAAAATTAAAAATTTATTTTTTATATTTAAAAAAATTTAAAAAAAATTCGGTTATCCAAATATATTTAAAATTAATAACTTTTATGTTAAAAATTTCGAAACTTTGGTTAAAAATTTTCGAAATTTCGGTTAATAACTTTTAATATATTTAATAACTTTCGGTTATCCAAATATATTTAATATATTTAATAATTTTAATAATTTTTAATATATTTAAAAATATTCGGTTATCCAAATATATTTAATAACTTTTATATATTTAATATATTTAAAAAATTTCGGTTATCCAAATATATTTAAAATTAATAACTTTTATATATTTAATATACATATTTTCGTATTAATCTAATAAAAAATCTTTTTTATATTTTTATATTTAATAAATGTATACTTTTATATTAAACTAATAAATACATATTTTTTATATTTTTATATTAAAGTAATACAATATTTTTATATTTAAAATGCTTATTTTTTATATTAAGTACCCAAATACCTGAATTTTCGGTACCCGCAAAATTCGGGTTGAGACACGGACCGCAGTTTGAACTAGTTGACGATCTAGGTACTTTGGTACTTGGATTTGATCACCCCTAAGGCTAATAAAACTTGGATTTTATTTTTTAAAAATAAAATATATAGTAAAGTACATAAATGGTAACTGAATTTTGTTAAATAAAATAAAACAGTAACAAAACTTTTAAATGTTACAAAATGACAATTAAATATTCTGTTTTATAACGAAATTGTAATTGGGACGTTAAAGGCCGCTAAATACTTAACTCGGGTGTTATAAAACTTTGTATAATAATACATTTAACCCTTTATATCTACACGTTCAATTAATTTAGTCTTAATTTGATAAGATTCATTAAATTTAACCCTCGTTATTTACACAGACTTTGAATTTGATTCTTAAAACAAAATCTCAAAACTGTTCCACTACATTCCCAGCCACGCAACTGGCATAAAATGTTGAAATTTGAATGCTCATGTAACAAAAGTAATTTGGTAAAAAACAAAATTTTTTTCACAGTAACAAAAAGAATTGGTTAAAAAATAATATTTTTTTAAGGTAACAAAAAAATTGCATCTTAGTCATTTTATAACAAAAGTGTGACTTTTTCATATAAAAATCTATTGTGTTCATCTTAAAAGTATGATTTTATTATTATAAATTATTATAAAAGAAAAAGTCACCTAAACATGCACATTTATCAAGTAAATAAACAAAATTAAATAGTAAACAAACTTAGCCAAGAACAAACAAAAAAATAGCAACCGTCCATTTGTTGTTCTAAAATAAGTTAGAAAAGTATTCTATTTCTTTTCGGTTCCCACTACTTCAACTAAAGGATACACATTTCTCTTTTTTTTCTTCTTTCTTCTATAGTTCTCAATCAAAGCAGGTAAACTCCGCTTACATCATCCAAATTCAAAGCTTCCCCTGAAAATAACGTGAACATTCATATTTCAACATTTTATGTAAGTTGTGTGGATGAGAATGTAGTAGAATAGTTTTAGAATTTTGCTTTAAAGACTAAATTGAAAGATTATATAAATAACGATGGCTAAATTTAAAGAATTTTCGAATTAGGACTAAATTGATTGAATATGTAGATAAATAGAGTTAAATGTGCTATTATACAAAGTTTTATAATAGCCAAGTTAAATACTTAGCGACCTTTAACTTTTCAGTTACCATTTTATTACAAAACACAAAGTTTAATTGTTATTCTGTAAGATTTTGAAAGTTATGTTGCCGTTTTATTTATTTTTAACAAAGTTCAGTTACTATTTGTGTACTTTTTCCTAAAATATAAAATACGTTAAGCAATATGTAATATTAATTAGCTTTAATTTACATTATGGTCCTCCAAAAATGCACATTCTTTTTTTCACTTTGTACTCTATATTTTTTCTTTAGCCATTTTGACCCTTCAAGTATGCTCATTTTTTTACTTTAAATCATAAACTAAAGTACGACTTCATTTTACATTTTAACCTCAAGTGTAATAGGTGTTATTTTTTTAGATTAATCGAGTTGTATTGCGTGGCATTCTCGCTCTTCTTTTTCTTCTTCGATGGTAGTTTAGTCTTGTTGAAAAGTTCAAGCGATTAGAAGGCTTCAATGTAGACTTTGACAAATGTAAAGCTTTCTTGCTCCCTTCTGATCTTGTGTTAAGAGGGTTGAAATGCTCCTTTGATAAATTGGCTAAAATCGATAAAAAGATGGACAAATTGCACGATGATTTTAGAGTGGTTCAGCTTCTACACTAAGCCTACATCCACTACCTTAGCACACCACTAAGGATTTTCCAATTCGCTATGAATTCGTCCCCTTTTCAAAGATTAGAAGGAAACCTTTACAACCATATCTTTTAACGGCTAAGATAGAACTACTTTAGTTTTTGTCTAAGGCTAAACTAGAACCTATGTAACCCCCTCGACCCGGCCTAGCCACCAGATCGTATCGAATGAGTCACACGAGACTAATCGAAGAAAGATCCAAAGATTTCCCTCCAATTAGAAACCCTAAACGCGTTGATTATTATCTTTTCTAGATGCTCGAATTAAACCTTAAGTTTGAGAACACGTAGAGAATAAAGGACGACAAAACGAGCTCCGATCGAACAAAAGAGCAACCAGGGACCAAAATGCAAAACTAGCATAATACAGAGACCTAATATGAAATTAAGGTGATCTCTTTGTAATTAAACCCATTTCATGCTTCCATGATGAAATGCAACACAAAGCAAGCCCAAAATCAACCACAATTGAAAGCACAACAAACTAGGACCAAAACGCAAGAAAAATAACTTCAAATATGCTCTTAACTAACTTCCAACGTCTCCTGTTTCGGAACACTTAAGGTCTTATCGGAATAGAGCTTCACAGTGAGCAAATATTCCGAAACGGCTTGGACCCGTTCCGGCCCTTCTTAGCTCGTTTCGATACGCATTCCGAAATGCCAAGACCAAAATAAGGGTTGTTCCGAAACGTTCGAGCCCGTTTTGAAACACCCTGCTGCAGTAATAGCAAAGCTGCAACTCAAGCATCTCCAAGGTTGTTTTCCTTGGTTTCAATCATCGCACACATCAAAGAAACAACAAAGATAGCATACATACACCAAGATCAACCCATCATACAAAATCAAGAGCATGAAAACTAAATCATGATCAACATACGATTGAACAAAATACTTCAAGATTTAACTTTAAGATAAAACAAGGTATAAACATGCCGACAAGGCAAACATCAAGCTCTCAGCAGAAGGAGTTTACAAGCACTCCTAAAAACATAGACAAGGTTCATTCTCATTGCCACACACACTATTATCTAAGCAAAGTCATACTTGAGCTAGAAGCAGACACTTGGATCACCTCCCTTGCATTGTTGCCTTCCGAAAGATCTATGAATCTGCATTGTTGGAAAAGAGACCATAAGCTATAAAGCTTAGTGAGCAGAGCTCAAAACCAAACTACAACAATACAGTTTTGAAAACCATCCTCATTTCGGAAACCAAAACCTTTTATTAACCCCTTTCGCAAATCATTTCCCTTCAACATGCCAATGCAAGTAAAATATAAGCAAAAGCTATAACACAAGCCAAAGGCTCAAACATGCATCAATCATGCATAAACCATATGTAAACCACATATGCAAACCAAGCCTACCGGCTCCAAAAGATCTCACATGCTTCAAGCACAATTATATAACCATATGAGTTTACCAAGCTCATATAAAAACATAAGCGAATGAGTATACCGGCATCATTGACACGTTGCTCGGATAAGCAGACACCTTGATGGCACTACCCCCATCAAGTCACATGGTGAAACTACCCTCACCACAATCTCACTTCGGTCGAGATGCCACTACACGCATTGCCCGTTGGTGATAGCACTACCCCTACCACTCGCATCACAATAGCACTACCCCTATTGTGAAACCGAAGAATTTCTAACGTGCGAATTTTATAATTATAGTGCACTTCACATCCTATTGATCAACCAATCATCCGATATCAAGATCCACATGTGTCAATATACTCATCGCAACATCACATCCATTGATTTACACCGGGGATAAACACTTCCCCAAACACATCCCAAATACCATAACCACAAGCCCATACTTAACATGAACTCAATCAACATTTAATAAATCACATAGCATTCTCATGGGATAATAGCAACATGCATTTAATGCACAACAACAGAGGAAAACATTATTTATAATGCTATGTTTATAATCCCAAACATGATCAAATGTAAATTAGGGAAAAAGCCAAATCAACACAAAACTTACTCTTGAGCTTGAATTGGCCTAACGACTCAACCCAAACCCTTAAAATACTTCTTCAACCTTGTTAAAACATTAAAATTATTTCCACTTACCATTGATTACCAAAATCAAGCCAAAGCTCTCTTTCTAGCTTTCTGGTTCGCCCACAAATGAATTCAACAATTCCGGATCTTCAATCCCTTCCTCTAACCAACCCAAAACAGAGTATTAGAGATAATTTCACCACTCCAACTTGCTGGATAACAGAGATTCAATAACCCAATCAAAGCACCTATCGAAACATTTCTGATACAAGCCGAAAACATCGAAAAACTCAATTCGGGCAATCTCCAGCAAAACCCAGCATTAGATATCATCAAAACACATGAATAAACATCTAAAAACATCAACTCAACATCAGATTATCACCAACTATCGATTTACCTCAAAACTCACCAAAAAAACCCCATTTTTTCCTCTTCAAACTTCAACACCAAACTAATTTCGGGATTCCTATCATTCACCCAACATCTCAACACAAAAACCATATCAAAACAAAGATAAAATCATCATCAAATCCAGCAACAAGAGATCCTACTCAAGATCTTACCCAAAAGCTCATTTTTAGCTCATTTTAGCCAATTTTCATTAAGATTAATTCAAGAAAACATCACCTTAGCATTTAAAATAATCAAAGCATGAGAATATCAATAAAGAACCTTACATTAGAGGAGAAATTCGTTTCTCAACCCCAATACTAGCTATTTCCCCTTGTTTGGCAAAATTTCTTAAGAAAAGTAATGAAATAAGCTTGGGTTTTAGAAAATCAAAGTAGGAAAATCATTTGGCAACATTAGGTAGATAAGAACTCATTTTTACCTTGAGAAAATCAAACCCAAAGGCTGTTTGGCTGAAGAGGGAAGATGAGGAAGCTAAAATTGAGTTTTAACGTGAAATGAGAAAATAGAAAAAATATTTGAATGGTCAAAATAAAAGGAGATAATAACCATATTGGCTCAGTCAATTTAGCTCCTTAAAGATTCAATATTTTGACTTTTTTACAAAATGGTCACTAAAAACAAATTTTACAAACTTTACATTTTGGTCACTAAACCAAAATATTACGGTTCGGGAAACGTTTTTCCGAAATTGTTTTTACAAAAACCTTAAACATATTTATTAAGAATTTTAGAGATTTATTTCATATTTTCTCATCATCCGAGGACCACTTTCCCTGAACTCACTCACAACTCCCAACACCGGTCTTTCAAACCTCAAAACCTCACTGGATCTTCTAGACCCTAAAACGAGATGTTACAACCTCTCATTTTACATGGATTTGTTTGGTAAACCATGTACCTCACTAGGTGGGTGTTTACACAAATTGAAGTTCACAAGAATGTACAAAGATTTACAATTTAAACACTCTCTAAAAATTATGTACAAGACAAATGAAGAAATAATATTTGAACTCAAATTCTCTTGATCATTCTACTTGGATGTGTTCTCTAACCATCTTCAAGTGTTCCAAGGCTTGTATTTATGTTTTGAATGAGTTTCTAGCCGTTGGGATTGATTTGGAGTCATTGAGGATTGGTTTTCATGCAAAATTTCCACTTTTGGTGCTTTCGGTATCGATACTCGCGTGGGCGTATCGATACGGTGCATGTTATGGAAATAGTCGTTGGAGGCTGAAAAACCAGGCTGGTTTCGATACCATCAAGGTGGTTTCAATACCACCAGCCTTGTATCGATACTATAGGAGTTGTATCGGTATGAGTTTTGCTTACTGGAAATGGTTTTAAAAAATGGTATCGATACGGACCAAGGTGTATCGGTACGGGGTTGTAAAAATGATATTTTGGCCATTTAAAAAGCGTTTTAAACATGTGAAAAACCTATAAAACCATTTCAAACATATTTTCAAGTTGTTTAAACTTAAATAAATTTTTAAAAATATTCAAACAAGTCCAAAAATATTTTTCAAATTATTATATCAAAACAAATATACTAACAACAAATCTGAACAATAAAAGACGTTTAAGGACATAAAGTAGTCACAATCAAAAGTTTCAATCCAATATGATTATTAGATTTAGAGGTTGAAGTGCAAATATCCCAAACTCAAATATTGATTTCATAATTTTTGAAAAGTTTATATAATGACAAATTTGGGTTGAGCAAGTGACAACAAAATATTTGGTATGTTCAGGGGCCAAAATATATAAGAACACCAAATTAAAATGGGTAAATTACACAAATAGTCACTAAATTATCCCAAAAATACAAAATGGTCACCAAACTTTCAAAAGTTATATAAAGGTCATTAAATTTTAGTTTTTGTTACAATGTGGTCACTGAACCGTTAACTGTTGTTGACTGAGTGACGTTGCAGTTACAAAAATTTGTATAACAACACATTTAATTCTCAATATTTACACATTTAATAAATTTAGACATCAATAATGAGGTTAAATTAGGACTAAATTGATTGTATGTGTAAATATGGATGATTAAATGTGTTATTATTCAAATATTCGTAATTGTTATGCCATTCACTTAACGACAGTTAACGATTCAATGACCATTTTGTAACAAAAACTAAAGTTTAATGCACATTATGTAACTTTTGAAAGTTTGGTGACCATTTTGTATTTTTTTGGTATAGTTTAGTGACCATTTGTGTACTTTACCCAATTAAAAATACAATGTGAGAAGAACCGACATATTTAAAGTGTCAAATTGTGAATTAAGGCTTAGGATTTGCAATTACTTGCATGTTATTATGTAAATATTTACCAAATTTATTTTTTAATGGTATAAAGGTGATTACAAGACGATATATGATCATACGTATTCTTAACCCTTCGAAAAAGCACACACACCTTGTAAACAAAACGATTGAACACAACCTTACAAACCAAACGATTGAACTCGAGTGTCTTAAGATGAACATTATCTGCTATTCTACTGAGACCACTTGTTAAATTTAAAATTTAATGTGTTTCTATTATTTCAATCACCAACATATATAAATGTGTATCAGCTCGTTAAATAAATAAAAAACTATATCATGAGAAAATAGTACTAACAAATATTAAATTTCTTTCATATGATTATTTATGCTTCACCATTATTTAACACAGACTATAATAATCAAACCTTTCCATAAAATCTCTATAAACTATACACTCCATAACATATTTAATACTAGTAACAAAAAGGTAACTAAGGAATCCAATTTTAAGCCAAAATCAGACAAATAATAATAATGGTGATGATGCAATGTGAAACTAAAAACAACTTAAAAGATGATATATAAAGAAACATATTTTAAAACTTTAGTAACCGATGAACCGGACCAACTTAAACCGGTGAAATTCAATTCGATTATCTTTAATCAGTTCGAGTAAGAAAAAAGCAAAATGCTGTAGAATAAACAAAAGTTTTCTCCTAAACCGACCTGACCCGAACCATCATCACCCCTTCAACTCTATACCAGGAAAATTTTCATAAACACTTGAGCATCTCAATCTAATATGCTGCATTGCCTTAAAACAGACAAAAAATACAATGCATCAGCTCTTGCTCTAATGACCATTACTCGATAACAGTTACGACAGAGCCGACACAAACACGAGGCCAAACAAAAACAAAAACCTGCGGGCGAACAATGGCAAATATCGAAGGTCAACCTAAGCATTGTTTCCCTGCATCAACATTCAGAACCAAGTCCAAAACAAACCATGAATTTTCCCAGTTCCAATGACTTAAGTCTATATGATTCTATAAAACCAACCATATGAGTACAGTTACGAGTTTTTGAACTCGAAATAATGCTTAAGCAAGGGAAAAGATCAATCAAACAACCACAGTCCACAATAGATTTCATAACAATCAATCAAACAACTACCAGATGGAATATGTACAGCAGAAGACAGAGCCACTCTGGTACCAGCAGGAACAAATTCTCTCGGAGCCAAACTGTTATAGAGAAAAGCTTAAGGAAGGGAAAAGATCAATCAAACACCTCAGTCCACAAGAGAGTTCATAACAAGCAACTTCATAAACCATAAGTTTAAAACCGAACAACTAAACAAGCACTTTGTTGATAAATCAGCAGCATATAGCAACATTAAAAGTTAAAGCATCAAAAACAGTTTCCGAAGCACACTTAGTCGGGATGCAGAAGGCAACAGAGACCATTCCCTTATTGATCTAGTAGTATTTTATTATATCAGAGAGCAAACCACATCAATCTAGCGATGCAAGGCCAGATTTACATTAGTGGACCTTCATCCTCTTCAGCACCATCACCGGTTTCTGCAGATGTCGATTCGACGAAGTTGTCAAGAAGCGGAAGCTCTTTTAGCTGAACATTCTCCAGCTCTACGTGAAAATCAAAGGCAATTCTTGGTTTCTTGACTCCAGATTGACCAACTTTTTCAACACTTGAGAATAGTGGAGGACCTGACAAAAGGTACAAACAAGCGATAGAGATGGTCAGAATTTGTTATGAAAAAGGAGAGATTTGGAAGCGGACCAAGATTAAAACCTTGAGTTCTCTTCAACGCATATCGAGAGGTTGGTGGCAGACCATCCTGGCTAATCCGAAATTCATCAGTATTAAACTGACAAACTTCATTTGGGCCCAAATATGGCGAAGAATCTGTATCAAGGACAGTAGTTACAACACTACCAGATGGAACATGTATAGCGGAAGCCCTGGACGCACTGGCACCAGCAGGAACAAATGCTCTCCCAGCCGAACTGTTACAGAGAATAGCTACACCATTAAACGTGAAAATCTGAGTTTGAGGAACTCTGGAATTACCACCAGTGGATATGTTCCTGTCAGCTTGGTTTGCTTCGCTCGGGCGGAACATTGCAAGGAAGTCAATTGTAGGTGGAGGTCGAGTAATTGGAATGGGGGTGTTTGCACCACCCAAGTTCTGTTCGCTGTTCAATAAGGGGATAGGAGGGTTCCGATCGACAACGATGGAATTACTACTTTGACCATGAAAATTCGAGCCCCTAGATGACCCGTTGTTTTGATGAACCCTGAGGTGGTTATGTAGAGCTCGATAGTTGTCGAACTCTCTATTGCAAAAAAAGCATGTTTTACTATATGCAGACTCTACACCTTCTCTACTAGAATTGAAATTCATGGTAGAGCTTGAGAAGAAACACAAAACTCAACTCTTTTCAAGAAGAGATAGAGACTAGAAAAACCAATGTAGACCTCGCAATGAGGACACCAATCCTACTCTTTATTTTATAGGCCTTTGGGGTGAAGAAATAAGTCATAGTGGTTAACACCAATTAAGGTAAACAATAATTATAATAAAAGCCATTTAGGAAAATAAATCATAGAAATCATAAATGGAAAATGAAGTTGCCATAGGCGAGATCCTTGATAAAACAAAATTAAATTCGGCCTTGTCCATAATAACCCACATTTAGGGTGGTCATAAATGGCACCTAATCTCGAGTTAGTTAAGGGGTAATTTTGGAACATTGAGTAAAACATGAACGCTCTCAATGTCGTATCTATGTGGCCCCGAAATTTACGAAGACCTAGTAACAGAAAGCCATTTTCCATTTAAGGTATCTGATGTGTTCGACATTACTAAATTAGAGGAAACCAAAGATCAAGGATAATATAGGTCACCATAACTACATATCACTAATCTAACCTTACCCAACGGCTTCGACATAATTCGCTCTAGTATTTGAAAATTTTAGACTAGTGAATTAACACTCAATTTAAGCGTCAAAAAGATACATGTATTTAGTGGAGAATAGCAAAGAAATGCCACAAATATCAAATGAATCACAAAATCAAGTACTATATAGGGCTAACCTATTATTATTAGTATCATAATCTCTAAAATGTTGCAATGACTCCTATATTGAGTGCCATTCAAGAGAAAACAAAAAAGAAAGTGGTAGCACATAAGAATTAATGGATTTTAAATTGCCAATCCATACCAAACACATCCACGAGAAGCCCATGAGAGACACAACAATCATTCAATTAGGAAAACCCCATTCGTACCGAAGAACACTCCATTCAAGAGAAGTAAAAACTGCACAACAATTAACTCCTTAAGGACAATTTGCCAAATTGAGATTCCTATAAAATTTGTTTTCCCAATTCTTAAGGATGTCCTTGTTCAACAAAAAGTGAAGAATCATACTATCCTTCTTAACACATTATTTTAAGAAAAGCCTAGAGTAGCAACCAAGAACATTCTAGGTAAAAACTCTTTTAAAAATATTTTAATTAACACCAGTCAAACCTACACAAAGAATAAAACATAAAAGTAATGATTTTTGTGTTTCTTTCTCAGGTTCTACCATGACTTTCCATTCATGTAGAGAAGATTCAGAGAAGTATGCAAATACTAAAACATGCTTTCATTGCAATAAAGAATTTGACAATTATCGAACTATATGTAATCACCTTAGTATTAATCAGGAGGATAAGCCATTGAGGGGCTTTCATGGTCGTTGTAGTAATTTCATCTGTATCGACAAGAACCATCGTATCGAAACGCCAAGAGGAGATGTCCTTGTATCAAGATTAACACATCTCTTTCACGAATGGCTGCTAGGCGCTAGCAAAACAGAAATGCCCAGAAATAAATATCATCAAAACAAAGCTTCCTCATTTTTGTGAGATAACCGCTTAGATACATCTATAAATCTCATGACAGATAAATTGTAAATGTAGAGGATCTTTTACTCAAAGGAGAAACTGTGTATTTCCAATGAATATTTATTGTAATAGAGATATTATAATCTACACTGATGCATGCATAAGTAATAAGTAAACTACTTTAGTTTAAAACATAAACAGAAGCTATAACAACTAAGCACCATTTTATTTGTTTTCGTTCGAATCACCATACGCTGATGCAACATCTGGTTAAACCTAAAAGGATGTGGTTTCTCCACAAAGCTAGCAGCACAAGCCTGAAGGCAAGGAAAACTAACTGCATCAAACATTGATTCATTCACCCGACACCCCAATCACTACTCTGTTAAATATTCACCGGTCTTCAATTACTATAACTCCATGGTCTATCTCATCAAATGCGGATAACATATTATTAGCTTTTTTCTGTTGTCTCTAGTCCTAGAAGACCAAACGATTGTCCAGCATTGTATCTGTTATAACATAAGAGGAAAACATTGAAGCGAATGCACGGAATAAAGAAGGGGTCCGAGGGAGTTAAAAGCAAATTAGGCAAAGCAAATTTTGAACATCAATTTGAAAATTTGGATTTGAATTTCATTTGCTCAACAGACAAAATATCTATAAGAAATTGAGCACTTATCTTCAACAGCTTAACAACTCATAACTTGTTTCTTTCCCCTTAAACTACAGGCATAGGGCTATCATAAATTCATAATCAGATAAACTGAATAAATATTACAATTTACAATATCTAGTCAAAAAATTGCAGGTAATAGATGATTTCCCATTGAACAAAAGCTTAATATGCAGAGTAATGGAAACTGAAATCCCATTATTTACTTTACCGGAAAATCCTTTTTTTTAAATGCTTTCATAAATATACAATCCCACTAAATTCTCATTTAAAAAACAACAACTTACAACTTCCACTAAAAGAAACAAGGTGTAATAATAACTAAAAAATGAAGAACATCCCCAAAAAAAACAATTATAGAAAACGTTCCCAGCACCTTCATGTTCACCAAAAAGATAATCAAAACAATGAAATAGCTTCTTACCAGAATCGGCATGGGTATTCCTTATTTTCAAAAGGGTTTAAACCTTGGAGATGATTTGTTCAGAGAAGTTTTGCTCTAAACAAAGCAGCTTCAAAGTTCAAAACTTTAAACTGCAAAAGGTTGTCGAACGATTAGATCAAGCATTTTAGGCTAATTAGGGGTGTTAAAAAAACCCTTAACTCATCCGACTACCCGAACATAAATAATTGATTTCATACGATTCTTTTTACCAGGGCCAGATACATATTAAAAATTTAAAATTTAAAATCTTATTTTTTATATTTAAAAAAAAAAATCGGTTATCCAAATATATTTAAAATTAATAACTTTTATGTTAAAAATTTCGAAACTTCAGTTAAAATTTTCGAAATTTCGGTTAATAACTTTTAATATATTTAATAACTTTTTTAATATATTTAATAACTTTCGGTTATCCAAATATATTTAATATATTTAATAATTTTTAATATATTTAAAATATATCGGTTATCCAAATATATTTAATAACTTTTAATAACTTTTATATATTTAATATATTTAAAAAATTTCGGTTATCCAAATATATTTAAAATTAATAATTTTTATATATTTAATATACATATTTTCGTATTAATCTAATAAAAAATCTTATTTTTTTATATTTTTGTATTTAATAAATGTATATTTTTATATTAAACTAATAAATACATATTTTTTATATTTTTATATTACAGTAATACAATATTTTTATATTTAAAAAATACTTAATTTTTATATCAAGTACCCAAATACCTGAATTTTCGGTACCCGCAATTTCCGGCTACCCGCAAAACCCGGGTTGAGGCACGGACGGCAGTTTGAACTAGTTGACGATCCGAGTACCTGGGTACTTGGATTTGATCACCCCTAAGGCTAATAATACTTGGATTTTATTTTTAAAAAATAAAATATATGGTAAAGTACACAAATTGTAACTGAATTTTGTTAAATAAAATAAAACAGTAACAAAACTTTTAAATGTTACAAAATGACAATTAAACATTATGTTTTGTAACGAAATGGTAATTGGGACGTTAAAGGCCGCTAAATACTTAACTCGGGTGTTATAAAACTTTATATAATAACACATTTAACCCTTTATATCTACACGTTCAATCAATTTAGTCCTAATTTGATAAGATTCATTAAATTTAGCCACTGTTATTTACACAGACTTTAAATTTGGTCCTTAAAACAAAATCTCAAAACTGTTCCACTACATTCCCAGCCACGCAACTGGCATAAAATGTTGAAATACGAATGCTCATATAACAAAAGTGATTTGGTAAAAATATAATTTTTTTCACAGTAACAAAAAGAATTGGTTAAAAATAATATTTTTTAAGATAACAAAAAGATTGCATCTTAGTCATTTTATAACAAAAGTGTGACTTTTTCATATAAAAATCTATTGTGTTCATCTTGAAAGTATGATTTTATTATTATAAAAGAAAAAATCACCTAATCATGCACATTTATCAAGTAAATAAACAAAATCAAATAATAAACAAACTTAGTCGAGAACAAAAAAATAGCAACCGCCCATTTATTGTCCTAAAAGAAGTTAGAAAAGTATTCTATTTCTTTTCGGTTTCCACTACTTCAACTAGAGGTTACACATTTCTTTTTTTTTTCTTTTTTTTCTTCATTTCTTCTATAGTTCTCAATCAAAGCAGGTAAACTCCGCTTACATCATCCAAATTCAAAGCTTCCCCTGAAAATAACGTGAACATTTATATTTCAACATTTTACGTAAGTTGTGTGGATGAGAATGTAGTAGAATAGTTTTAGAATTTTGCTTTAAAGACTAAATTGAAAAATTATGTAAATAACGATGGTTAAATTTAAAAAAATCGAATTAGGACTAAATTGATTGAATATGTAGATAAAGCGAGTTAAATGTGCTATTATACAAAGTTTTATAATAGCCAAGTTAAATACTTAGCGACCTTTAACTTTTCAGTTACCATTTTATTACAAAACACAAAGTTTAATTGTCATTCTGTAAGATTTTGAAAGTTACGTTGTCGTTTTATTTTTTTTAACAAAGTTCAGTTATCATTTGTGTTCTTTTTCCTAAAATATAAAATACGTTAAGCAATACGTAATATTAATTAGCTTTAATTTACATTAAGGTACTCCAAAAATACATATTCTTTTTTTCACTTTGTACTCTATACTTTTTCTTTGACCATTTGACCCTTCAAGTATGCTCATTTTTTTTACTTTAAATCCTAAACTAAAGTACGACTTCATTTTACTTTTTAACCTCAAGTGTAATAGGTGTTATATTTTTAGATTAATCAAGTTGTATTACATGGCATTCTCGCTCTTCTTTTTCTTCTTCGATGGTGGTTTAGTCTTGTTGAAAAGTTCAAGCAATTAAAAGGCTTCAATGTAGACTTTGACAAATGTAAAGCTTTCTTGCTCCCTTCTGATCTTGTGTTAAGAGGGTTGAAATGCTCCTTTGATGAATTGGCTAAAACTGATAAAAAGATGGACAAATTGCACGATGATTTTAGAGTGGTTCAGCTTCTACACTAAGCCTACATCCACTACCTTAGCACACCACTAAAGATTTTCCAATTTGCTATGAATTCGTCCCATTTTCAAAGATTAGAAGGAAACCTTTACAACCCTATCTTTTAACGGCTAAGATAGAACTACTTTAGTTTTTGTCTAAGGCTAAACTAGGACCTCTATAACCCCCTCGACCTGGCCTAGCCACCAGACAGTATCGAATGAGTCACACGAGACTAATCGAAGAAAGATCAAAAGATTTCCCTCCAATTAGCAACCCTAAACACGTTGGTTATTATCTTTTCTAGATGCTCAATATAAACCTTAAGTTTGAGAACACACATCGGAAGAAAGGACGACAAAACGAGCACCGATGGAACAAAAGAGCAACCAGGGACCAAAATGCAAAACTAGCATAATATAGGGACCTAATATGAAATTAAGGTGATCTCTTTGTAATTAAACCCATTTCATGCTTCCATGATGAAATGCAACACCAAGCAAATCCAAAATCAACCATAATTGAAAGCACATCAAACTAGGACCAAAACGCAAGAAAAATAACTTCAAAGATGCTCTTAACTAACTTCCAATGTCTCCCGTTTCGGAACACTTAAGGCCGTATCAGAATAGAGTTTCACAGTGAGCAAACATTTCGAAATGGCTTGGACCCGTTTCGGCCCTGCTTAGCTCGTTTTGATACGCGTTCCGAAACGCCAAGACCAAAATAAGGGTTATTCTGAAACGCTCGAGCCCGTTTCGAAACATCCTGCTGCAGTAACAACAAAGCTGCAGCTCAAGCATCTCCAAGGATGTTTTTCTTGGTTTCAATCATCACACACATCAAAGAAACAACAAAGATAGCATACATACACCAAGATCAACCCATCATACAAATTAGAGAGCATGAAAACTAAATCATGATCAACATACGATTAAACAAAATACTTCAAGATTTAACTTTAAGATAAAACAAGGTATAAACATGCCGACAAGGCAAACATCAAGCTCTCAGCACAAGGAGTTTACAAGCACTCCTAAAAACATAGACAAGGTTCATCCTCATTGCCACACACACTATTATCTAAGCAAAGTCATACTTGAGCTAGAAGCAGACACTTGGATCATCTCCCTTGCACCGTTGCCTTTCGAAAGATCTATGGATCTGCATTGTTGGAAAAGAGATCATAAGCTGTAAAGCTTAGTGAGCAGAGCTCAAAAACAAACTACAACAATGCAGTTTTGAAAACCATCCTTATTTTGGAAACCAAAACCATTTATTAAAATCCCTTTCGCAAATCATTTCCCTTCAACATGCCAACGCAAGTAAAATATAAGCAAAAGCTATAACACAAGCCAAAGGCTCAAACATGCATCAATCATGCATAAACCATATGTAAACCACATATGCAAACCAAGCCTACCGGCTCCAAAACATCTCACATTCTTCAAGCACAATTACATAACCATATGAGTTTACCAAGCTCATATTTAAAACATAAGTGAATGAGTATACCGGCATCATTGACACGTTGCTCAGATAAGCGGACACCTTGATGGCACTACCCCCATCAATTCACATGGTGAAACTACCCTCACCACAATCTCACTTCGGCCGGGATGCCACTACTCGCATTGTCCGTTGGTGATAGCACTACCCTTGCCACTCGCATCACAATAGCACTACCCCTATTGTGAAACCGAAGAATTTCTCATGCGCGAATTTTATAATTATAGTGCACTTCACATCCTATTGATCGATCAATCTATCTGATATCAAGATTCACATGTTTCAATATACTCACCGCAACATCACATCCACTAATTTACACCGGGGATAAACACTTCCCCAAACACATCCCAAATACCATAACCAAAGGCTCATGCTTAACATGAACTCAAGCAACATTTAATAAATCACATGGCATTCTCATGGGATAATAGCAACATGCATTTAATGCACAACAACAGAGGAAAACATCATTTAGAATGCTATGCTCATGATCCCAAACATGATCAAATGTAAATTGGCGAAAAAGCCAAATCAACACAAAACTTACTCTTGAGCTTGGATTGGCCTAACGGCTCAACCCAAACCCTTAAAATACTTCTTCAACCTTGTTAAAACATTAAAATCATTTTCACTCACCAGCGATTACTAAAATCAAGCCGAAGCTCTCTTTCTTGCTTTTCGGTTCGCCCGCAAATGAATTCAACAATTCTGGATCTTCAATCCTTGCCTCTAACCAACCCAAAACAGAGGATTAGAGATAATTTCACCACTCTAACTTGCTGGAAAATAGAGATTCAATAACCCAATCAAAACACGTATCGAAACATTTCTGATACAAGCCGAAAACATCAGAAAACTCAATTCGGGCAATCTCCAGCAAAACCCAGAATTAGATATCATCAAAACACATGAATGAACATCTAAAAATATCAACCCAACATCAGATTATCACCAGCTATCGATTTACCTCAAAACTCACCCAAAAACCCACTTTTCCACTTCAAACATCAACACCAAACCCAATTTCGGGATTCCTATCATTCACTCAACATCTCAACACAAAAACCACATCAAAACAAAGATAAAATCATCATCAAACCCAACAATAACAGATCCTACTCAAGATCTTACCCAAAAGCTCATTTTTAGCTCATTTTAGCCAATTTTCACTAAGATTAATTCAAGAAAACATCACCTTAGCATTTAAAAGAATCAAAGCATAGGAATATCAATAAAAAAACCTTACATTAGAGGAGAAATTCGTTGCTCACCCCAAAAAGTTGTTTGGCTGAAGAGAGAAGATGAGGAAGCTAAAATTGAGTTTTAACGTGAAATGAGAAAATAGAGAAAACCTTTTTAATCTTAGTTATAAAACCTATTTTAAAATATTTGAATAGTCAAAATACAAGAGGATAATGACCATATTGGCCCAGCTAATTTAGCTCCTTAAAGATTCAATATTTTGACTCTTTTACAAAATGGTCACTAAAACAGATTTTGCAAATTTTACATTTTGGTCACTAAACCAAAATGTCACGGTTCGGAAAACGTTTTTCCAAAATTGTTTTTACCAAAACCTTAAACATATTTATTAAGGATTTTAGAGATTTATTTTATATTTTTCCCATCATCCGAGGACCATTTTCCCTGAACTCACTCACAACTCCCAACACTAGTCTTTCGAACCTTAAAACCTCACCGGATCTTCTAGACCCTAAACCGATATTTTACAACTCTCCCCCACTTAAGAAATTTTGTCCTCAAAATTTACCTGATGGAAAAAGATACAGAAACTGACGTTTCATGTCGTCTTTTCTCTCCCAAGTGGCTTCTTAAACACCTCGGTGTCGCCACTTCACTTTGACCAACTCAATAGATCTACCACGCAAAACTTTGATGTCCGTAGCTAATATCTCAATCGGTTCTTCATCATACGACAAATATGGATTCAATTCAATTTCTTCAACAGGCATTACATGCGACAGATCTGACCTATACTTCCGAAGTATCAAAACATGGAATATGTCATGTATCTTCTCTAATTCCGGAGGCAAACTCAATCTATAAGCTACAGGACCAACTCGTCCAACGATCTCATATAGACCAATGAATCTCAGACTCAGTTTACCTTTTTTACTGAATCTCATCACTTTCTTCCATGGCGATACTTTTAAAAAGACTTTCTCACCCACGACATACTCAATTTCACGGCGTTTCAAATCTGTATAAGAATTTTGCCGGTCGGTTGGTGCTTTCAAGCGATCACACTTTCTCAGTAGTGCCCTTAAGCATAGCAGGTAGTGATACCAATTTCTATATAGCTTCTGCCCAGCAAACATGAGTCCTACACCTCCTACCATACAAAGCATCATACGGTGCCATCTGAATACTAGCCTGATAACTATTGTTATAAGCAAACTCAACTAACGACAGGTGTTTCTCCCACGAACCCTGAAAATTAATAATACAACAACGTAACATATCCTCAAGCACTTGTATTACTCGCTCTGACTAACCATCTGTCTGAGGATGATACGAAGTACTGAAATTCAATCGGCTACCCAAATCACCATGCAAACAATCCCCAAACCTCGATGTGAACCTCGGATCTCAATCTAATACAACCGACTTCGGTATACCATGCAATCTCACTACCTCACAGATATACAAATCAGCCAATTTATCCAAAGAATCAGTCATGTTAACAGCTAGGAAATGTGCACACTTGGTGAGTCGATCTACTATCACCCATACTGAATTCTTCCGCGAAGGAGTCAACGGTAAACCTGATACAAAATCCATGGTTATCCTCTCCCATTTCCATTCCGGAATTCGTAAAGGCTGTAACAATCTTAACAAAAACTAGTGTTCGGCCTTCACTCACTGACAAATCATACATTTACTTACGAATTCAACCACATCCTTTTTCAAACCAACCTAGAAATAATCATTCTTCAAATCTCGGTACATCTTCGTACTACCTAGATGCATAACAGACGGACTAGTATGTGCTTCATTCAAAATGGTGTGTCTCAAATCAACATCTTCAGACACAACAACTCTATCTTTGAAACACAAAACATTACCACTACTGAAACTGTACTCAGTCGTTCTACCTTCCGCAATATCCTAAACATGTGAGGCCAAAGAACTATCTTGCAACTGTTTCTCACGGATCAACTTTCCAAGCGATGGTTTCACCTGCAACTATGCGATCAATCCACCATCATGCGACAAACTCAACCTAGCAAACATCGCTCAAAGCTCAACTGCCACCTTCCTACTCAACGCATCAGCTACCACATTGGCTTTACCTGGATGGTACTTAATAGTAAGATCATATTCCTTCAATAATTCAACCCATCTATGCTGTCGGAGATTCAAATCTTTCTGAGACATCAAATACTTCAGACTCTTGTGATCGGTATACACTATGCACTTCTCACCATACAAATAATGTCTTCACACTTTCAAAGCAAACACAACAACGACTAACTCAATATCATGCGTGGGGTAATTCTTTTCATGAGTCTTCAACTGTCTCGACGCATATGCAACAACTCTCTCATCTTGCATCAATACACACCCTAGGCCTACATATTAAGCATCACTATAAATCACATAATCCTTTCCTGTTACCGGCTGTACTAACACATGTGCTCTAGTCAAAGAATCTTTCAATCGATCAAAAGCCACTCATTGCTGACATCCTTTTGTAACAATTTCGTCAACAAGGCAGCTATCTTCGAAAATCCTTCTACAAACCGATGGTAGTAGCTCGCTAAGCCTAGGAAACTACGAACCTCAGTCACAGACTTCGGTTGCTTCCAATTCACAACGGCTTCCACCTTCTTAGGATCAACTCTAATGCCATCCGTTGATACAACATATCCTAGAAAGACTACCTCTCTAATCCAAAACCTACATTTGCTCAACTTCGCATACAACTGATTATCTAGCAGAGCCTTCAGCACAAGTCGCAAATGCCTATCATGGTCTTCCTCGGTGCGTGAATAAATCAATATACCATCAATGAATACCATAAAAAACTGATCTAGGAACTCATGAAACACACGGTTCATCATAACCATAAGCGTGGTTGGTGCATTAGTCAATTTGATCGGCATTACCAAAAACTCAAAACGGCCATAATGTGTAAGGAAAGTTGTCTTCGGTATGTCTTGTTCCTTCACTTTCAATTGATAGTACCATGATCTCTAGTCTATCTTCGAAAATAATGACGCATCCCGCAACTGATCAAACAAATCATCTATTCTCGACAATAGATATTTGTTCTTCACAGTTAACTTATTCAACTAACAGTAATCAATACACATACGTATACTTCCGTCTTTCTTCTTAACGAATAACACCGGTGCACCCCAAGGTGATATACTCGGTCGGATAAAACCATGATCTAATAATTCCTGAAGCTGAGTCTTCAATTCTTTCAACTCTTTTCAAAGCCCTCCGATACGGAGCAATCGATACAGAAGTTGAATCAGAAATCAACTCAATAGCAAACCCGACTTCTCTATCCGGTGGCAAACCAGACAACTCTTCTGGAAACACCTTAGGAAAGTCACAAACTACTCTAATGTCTTTTGGTCGGACCTTACTCATATCTGGATTCATCACATAAGCTAGGTATGCTTGATATCCCCGATTCAACATCTTTTAAGCTTCCAAAGCAGAAACTACGTTGGATAAGAACTTAACATTCTCACCAACCACCACTACCTCATAATCATCTGATAATCTCAAGCTCAATCACTTAGTCTCGAAATCTACCTTTGCCTTGTGTTCCACCAACCAATCCATTCCCAAAATCACATCAAACCCATAGAACGACAATTCCATCATGTCAACTGGAAACACGTGACCTTGTACCATCAACGGACACCTCCGATACATCTTTCTGACCACAACTGTCTCGTCAAATGAACTAGTCACACTCATACCCACATCAAGAATGTCACACAGTATGTCCAACTTCTTAGCATGCTCACTCAGAATATAAGAATGCATAGAACCAGAATCAATCAACGAAAGCAATGTCAAAGACTGTAACATGAAATTACCTGCGATAACATCGGTGTCGTTCCTTCCCTCTCTGTGTGCATACACTCTCGCTGGTCCACCTCCCTCAGGCTGAACTGCGACCACATGTGCCACGTTCCTCTGACCTTCATTCTGTGGCTGAAAATTCCCTCGGTCGCGCCCACGGCCTCGCTGGTACTCGACAGCTCATGCCGGTGCCTGACCACCTCTAGCTAGCTGAGGACAATCTCGCTTGAGATGATCATTCGATCCACACTGCTAGCACGTACCAAAGGTTCCCCAACACTCTCCTGGATGAGACCTACCACACTTGGTGCACTCTGGTGCACGATGAGCAAAACCTTGGCCTTGATGGCCACGTCCGGGATTACCACCCCTACGTCTATGGTCGAAATGTTGTCTCTTGTCTTCGTGCCCCTTGGCACGGTTGCGATTCCACTCTGCATGTTGTTTCCCTAAACTAGACCCGCTTGCTCTAGCAGAAAAACCAAGACTATCATCTATATCCTTAGCTCGAGCAACCAGCACATCAAAGTCTGTATAATCAGCAGCTAGCATATAGGTCTTTACTCACTCGGCCAAACCATAACGAACCTCTCACAACGTTCCCTCTCAGTGGGAACTAGCTTAGAAGCATACCGAAATAGCCTAACAAACCGAATCTCATAATCCGAAACGGTCATGCTTCCCTGAACCAAAGCCATGAACTCACGTTTCTTCTCATCCTGATATCTCAGCCCCAAATACTTCTTCCAGAAAGCAGAACAGAAGAAATCCCAAGTGATATCAGCGGTAGCCATACTCGCGGTGATCGTAGTCCACCAGACATATGCATCACCCTGAAGCAAAGATTCCACACAACCAAGCTTCCGTGCATCACTACACTCCATCTGACCCAAAATCCTGGTAGTACTCGCCAACCATGCCTCAGCTCCCTCAGGCGATAACCCACGGTACTCTACTCCACCCAAACTACGGAGTCTCTCGAGGAGTAATCCTTCCCTCTGACCATGCTGCGGTGCAGCCGCCTGTAACCCAGCCAAAGCAGACTGAAAAGCCCTAGCAATAGCTTGAATCAACGGGCTCATATCAGCTCCAGCCTGTCCCTAGCCACCACGAGGTTCCTCACCTCGCACGTCAGCTCCACCAACCGGAGGAGGAAGTAAATCTCCCTCTTGCGGAAGTCCAACATCCTCAACCGAATCCTCCCGCGGCTCACCACCCGCTGAACCCTTCTAGGTCTAGCCATGATAACAAAAGCAATGCTACAACAACAACAGATAAAACAAAAAGGAAATGATACGGGTCAGCAACGTCAAGGGTCCAAGGTGCTCAAGTATTTTACATAGATTTTCCCGATAATAGTATGTGGCAATGGGTACCTTACAAATCAAGCAACCTCAAACAAGCAAACATCATAACAACGCACTTACCTCACTTACCTTTCTGGTTGTATGACAACCAACGCAAGCCTTTCCGAAGAAACCTAGGCTCTGATACCAATATATGTAACCCCCTCGACCCGGCCTAGCCACCAGACCGTATCGAATGAGTCACACGAAACTAATCGAAGAAAGATCCGAAGATTTCCCTTCAGTTAGCAACCTTAAACGCGTTGATTATTATTTTTTCTAGATGTTCGAATTAAACCTTAAGTTTGAGAACACGCATCGGAAGAAAGGACTACAAAACGAGCACCGATGGAACAAAAGAGCAACCAGGGACCAAAATGCAAAACTAGCATAATACAGGGACCTAATATAAAATTAAGCTGATCTCTTTGTAATTAAACCCATTTAATGATTCCATGATGAAATGCAACACAAAGCAAGCCCAAAATCAACCACAATTGAAAGCACAACAAACTAGGACAAAAACTCAAGAAAAATAACTTCAAATATGTTATTAACTAACTTCCAACGTCTCCTATTTCGGAACACTTAAGACCGTATCGGAACAAAGCTTCACAGTGAGCAAGCATATCGAAACGGCTTGGACCCGTTCCGGCCCTACTTAGCTCGTTTCGATACGCGTTTCGAAATGCCAAGACCAAAATAAGGGTTGTTCTGAAACGTTCGAGCCCGTTTCGAAACACCCTGCTGCAGTAACAGCAAAGCTGCAGCTCAAGCATCTCCAAGGTTGTTTTCCTTGGTTTCAATCATCACACACATCAAAGAAACAACAAAGATAGCATACATACACCAATATCAACCCATCATACAAATTCAAGAGCATGAAAACTAAATCATGATCAACATACGATTGAACAAAATACTTCAAGATTTTACTTTAAGATAAAACAAGGTATAAACATGCCGGCAAGGCAAACATCAGGCTCTCAGCACAAGGAGTTTACAAGCATTCCTAAAAACATAGACAAGGTTCATCCTCATTGCCACACACACTATTCTCTAAGCAAAGTCATACTTGAGCTAGAAGCGGACACTTGGATCACCTCTCTTTCACCATTGCCTTCCGAAAGATCTACGGGTCTGCATTGCTGGAAAATGGAGCATAAGCTATAAAGCTTAGTGAGCGGAGCACAAAACCAAACTACAATAATATAGTTTTGAAAACCATCCTCATTTTGGAAACCAAAACCATTTATTAATCCCTTTCGCAAATCATTTCCCTTCAACATGCCAACGCAAATTGTAACCCCCTCGTCCCGGTCTGGCCGGATGACCGGTCCGAGTGGGCCACACGGGGAAAACCGAAGCGAAACCCAAAGGATTCCCCCCTCGGTTAGCAACCCTATATTTTTTTCATTTTAATCTTGCCTAGATGGGTATTAAGTCCTAAGTGATTCACAACAGCGGAACATTCAAAGGTAAACACATTCGAACCACGACCATGCATAACAGTTAAATTTTAAACTTATAAGGCAGACCGTATCGGTACTCTAGCTAGGGGTATCGGTACGCACTGTCTAGGTCAACCCAAGAAGTCAACAACGAGAAGCCCATATCGATACAGCCCTTGAGCGTATCGATACGCCCTCTCGATCAACCCTACTTGGTCAACAGAGTAGACCCGTACCGATACTCGTAAACCCCGTATCAGTACATTCTACTTTCACCCCAAACTCCAGATTCCAGTAACTTTGGAGGGAATCGATACACCCTAGTGTATCGATACGCCAAACACAAACTGAATTCCAGTGAGTAAAGACAGTATCGATACGCCCCCGCGTATCGATACGCCCAGCCTAATCAGAGCTCTACAGGCAAGACCGTATCGGTACGGCCCTTAGGCGTACCGATACGCCCTGCACTGCAACACCAAAATTTCAAACATAAACGACCCCAACTCGACTCTAAATGCATTTCTCGACTCATCTAAGCGTATACACACATATAAGCAAACATACTTAAGCCAAAGGAAGCATTCATTCATGGCATTCCAATTAAAGAGCAATTTAGGCAAAAAGGGCATACATAAAGGCTCAAAAGGGTCTTAAAAGACACAAGTCAACCACAAGAGGTTTGCACTCATACACAAGGCAACCTAGGTATTCTAAAGCAAGCCATCACACACACCAACATTCAACATAGTATTACATGCTTACAATCCATGATCAAATAAAAAAATCATCATTTGAAAGAGCCATAAAAAGCTCATACTAAGACTCCTTTGCCACATTGCTAACTAATACAAAATCAATAACCGTACTTGAGCCACAAAACTTGGAAATCCCTTTCTTGCCTTGCCTCGAGCTAACACCACGCTAATGATCTGCATTGTTGAACATAGAGAGCGTAAGCTATAAGCTTAGTGAGGGTGTTCTAAAACGAAAAACATCAACAATGCAGGGTTCAAGCATGTAAATCCTAATCTTACATATATCAAGCATAGGCATAAAATCAAGTAGACCTAGCTAGTCTTTCAAGTGGCATATATGGTCTCTCAATCCTAACAAGCTTAAACATCAATATCAATCATCATGCAACAACACGTATAACACAACCATATATCACCATCATATATCACAATACATAAACAAGTTTAATTGGCCACTTCAATTACCCCGATTGTGCGGATTTAAACCTCAACAACACTTTACCTCGGTGGGATTCCACTCATCACCGGACCTTGCATGTGCGGGATTCCACTCATCGCCACATGCCCTACGGATGGGATTCCACTCATCATCCCGTAGAAATAAATAATAGCTTCCAGTGGAATGTTACATCACCGTACTCCTCCTTAATGACTTAACGCCATCAAGGCCACGTACGTTTTGACTCAATTTGTGTGCACACTATCCTAATGATCGATCATTTACAACCAGTAATTATTTTAGTGCCAATTATCATTATCGCAACACATATCATCAACCACAATACAGGCTCATCACATATCTACTCATCATGATGTATATACATGTACCAATTAACCACAAACACAAGAGCATAGCTAGTAAGCACAATAGCATATGGATATCAAAGGCTAAGCTAACAACTTGAATCAACTAGAAGTGGCCTACCAAGCACACTTCGCCCACACACACACACTCGAACCAAACTTTAAACAAGTTGAAACCACTCACCACCCTTCCTTAGCAATTCGAAACAATCCTCCTACGAACCCGGATTCGGTCCCAAAGCCTCTTCAACTCCTCCTCTTGCTTCTAGCCAAACAAAACACACTTATTACACCACAATTCAATGCTAAACTCAACCATCAATTGACTTTACAATCACAAGCCAAAATCCACAATTTCCCAAATCACATAATATCTCAAAAACCCAATTTTCGTGCTCCCCAACAACCTTGCTGAAACACCCATTTCCAAACACCCAAATGACTTCCAAAACATCCCAAGTCACCCTCCTAACATACCCTAACCATCAGCCCTTGGTTTTCAACCTATAACCCACCAAAAACCCAAGTTTTAATACCCTAAAAATTGCCTCATGAACATATTCCGAATTTTCATCCAAAATCAACCAAATTGATATATGTTACACCTTTTAACATGATTAACTAAAGCCCCGACTCAATTTATCAAAACAAATTGAAAAACCCCCTTAAAAACCCAAACCTTGATATAAACCCTAATTTTCAAAACCCCATATTTTTGAAATCCAAGACCATAGATAGGTAGAGGGTAAAGAGGAGATTAAGAAAACGTAATTACCTTTGAAAATGGTGTTGAAATCAAGTAGCAAAATCAATGGAATAGTAGCTTGTTTTTGAGAAACTTTGAAAGAGGGGAGAGGGGGAGCTTCACGTGGGGTTGTGGGGGAAAAGGGGGAGAAGATGACAATATGGAAAGTTGTCATCCTTTTTCAAATATTTTGGGTAAATTACACCATAAGTCCTCCTCTTTTTACTAAAGTTCAATTAGGTCACTATTTAGGTTGAATTGATTAAATTAAGTTTTATTGACTCGAATTATAAACCCGGTTAACTCCTAGGCCCGAAACACGGGTGTTACAACTCTCTCCCACTTAGGGAATTTCGTCCCTGAAATTACCTGACTGAAAGAGATACGAAAACTGCTTTTCCATATCCTCCTTCCTCTCTCAAGTGGCCTCGTCCACACCTCTACGTCGCCACCGCACCTTTACTAACTCAATCGATCTACCCCTCAACACCTTACTGTCATAAGCTAAGATCTCAACGGGCTCCTCTTCATAAGTCAAATCTGGATTCAATTCAATTTCTTCTACGGGCATAACATGTGATGGATCGGACCTATATTTGTGAAGCGTCAAAACATGGACCACATCGTGAATCTTCTCTAGCTCGGATGGCAAACGCAACTGATAAGCAACGGGACCATTCCTCTTCACAATCTCATACGGTCCTATGTACCTCGGACTCAACTTCCCTTTTCGGCCAAACCTCATCACTTTCTTCCACGGAGATACCTTCAAGAAGACCTTCTCACCCACTGAGAACTCAACTTCCTTCCTCTTCAAATCGGCATAGGACTTCTGCCTACCGAAGCAACCTTCAAACGGTCACAAATCAATTTTACCTTGTCGGTTGTCCCTTTTAGCAAATCTGGCATAGGTAACAATTTCTGCCCTACCTCGGCCCAACACACTGGAGTCCTACACTTCCGGCCATACAAGGCCTCATACGGAGCCATCTGAATGCTCGACTGAAAGCTATTATTGTACGCAAACTCTACTAGAGGCAAATGCTTCTCCCAAGTACCCTGAAAGTCAATGATACAACAACGCAGCATATCCTCTAAGATCTGAATAACCCTCTCTGACTGACCATCTGACTGAGGATGATAAGAAGTGTTGAAGTTCAAACGGGTACCCAAAGCTGTATGCAGACACTCCCAAAATCTAGAAGTAAACCGCGGATCTCTATCTGATACAATGGACTTCGGCACACCATGCAGCCTAACTATCTCACCGATGTACAAATCGGCTAATCTATCTAAAGTGTAAGTAGTGTTGACTGCCAAGAAGTGAGCACACTTCGTAAATCGGTCCACTATCACCCAAACTGAGTTCTTCTTCGTAGGAGTCAAAGGCAAACCCGAAACAAAATCCATGGTGATGTTCTCCCATTTCCATTCCAGAATTCTCAACGGCTGTAACAAACCTGAGGGAACCTGATGTTCCGCCTTCACTCTCTGACACACTAAGCACTTACTCACAAAGTCGGCTACATCTCTCTTCAAGCCAACCCAATAATACTCATTCTTCAAATCGCGGTACATCTTCGTACTTCTAGGATGCATAGAAAACGGACTACTGTGGGCTTCAGTCAAGATCGTACGTCTCAAGTCACTGTCCTCTGGCACCACTATTCTATCTTTGAAACACAAAACCCCATCAACACTGAAACTGTAGTCTGAAGATCTACCCTCGACTATATCTTGCACGTGAGGTGCCAGAGATCTATCTAAGAGCTGTTTCTCTCTAATCATCTGACCTAGAGTAGGTCTAACCTGAAGCTCGGCTACCAAGCCGCCATCTCCGGACAAACTCAATCTAGCAAACATAGCTCTCAAGTCCACGGCCACCTTCCTACTCAATGCATCGGCCACTACATTGGCCTTACCCGGATGGTACTCAATAGTAAGATCGTAGTCCTTTAGCAACTCTAGCCATCTACGCTGTCTGAGATTCAAATCTCGCTGAGTCATAATGTACTTCAAACTCTTGTGGTCGGTGTACACTGTGCATTTCTCACTGTACAAATAATGCCTCCAAATTTTCAAAGCAAACACAACTGCAGCTAACTCTATGTCATGGGTCAGATAGTTGCGCTCATGGGTCTTCAATTGTCTTGAGGCATAAGCCACCACTCTCCAGTCTTGCATAAGAACACATCCTAGCCCTACATACGAAGCATCACTGTAGACTACATAGTCTTTCCCGGACTCAGGTTGTATCAAGATCGGTGCTTGGGTCAAAGCTTCTTTCAATTTCTCAAAGGCTCTCTGTCTTGCATCTGTCCACTCAAACTGAACACTCTTCTGAAGTAACTGTGTCAATGGAGCGGCTAATTTAGAGAAACCTTCTACAAACCTCCTATAGTATTCGGCTAAGCCTAGGAAGCTACGTACCTCTGTCACAGACTTCGGTTGCTTCCACTCAACAATGGCTTCAATCTTCTTCGGATCAACTCTAATCCCATCGGCTGACACTACATATCCTAAGAAGACTACCTCACGGATCCAGAATTCGCACTTGCTGAGCTTCGCATATAACTGGTGATCTAGCAAAGTCTTCAAAACAAGTCTCAAGTGTCGGTCATGGTCTTCTTCAGTTCGCGAGTACACCAAGATGTCATCAATAAATACAACCACAAACTGATCTAGATACTGATGGAAGATCCTATTCATCATGTCCATGAAAGCAGCCGGTGCATTAGTCAACCCAAAAGGCATGACTAAGAACTCATAATGACCATACCTAGTCCTAAAGGCCGTCTTCGGTACATCAACCTCTCTTACCTTCAGCTGGTAGTAACCCGATCTCAAATCAATCTTCGAAAAGACAGATGCTCCTCTCAATTGATCAAACAAGTCATCAATTCTAGGCAACGGATATTTGTTCTTCACTGTCAACTGATTTAACTGTCTGTAATCTATGCACATTCTCATACTTCCATCTTTCTTCTTCACAAACAACACTGGTGCACCCCAAGGTGAAGAACTAGGTCGAATAAAACATCTATCTGTCAATTCTTGCAACTGAGTCTTCAACTCTTTCAATTCTTTCGGTGCCATACGATACGGAGCAATCGAAACAGGAGCTGAATCAGAATAAGTCTCAATGCTGAACTCTACCTCTCTGTCCGGTGGTAACCCTGGCAACTCTTCCGGAAACACACTAGGGAAGTCATATACTGTCCGGATGTCCTGAGGTCTAACCTCACTCATGTTATGGTTCATCACATACGCTAAGTATGCTTCACACCCCAACTCAACTAACCTCTTAGCCTCTAACACTGAAACCACATTGGACAAGAACTTCGCGTTCTCGCCCACCACTACAATTTCATAATCATCTGTGAGCTTCAAAGAAATCCGCTTAGTCTCAAAATCTATCCTAGCTCTATGTTCCGTGAGCCAATCCATACCCAGAATCACATCAAAACCATAAAAAGGAAGTTTCATCATATCCACTGGAAACACATGCCCCTGAACCATCAACGGACACCTTCGGTACATCTTCCTAACTACTACCGTGTCCCCAAAGGAACTAGTAACACTAACTCCTACCTCTAACATCTCACAAGGCAAATTCAAAGACTGTGCATGCTCACTCAATATGTAGGAATGTGTAGACCCAGAGTCAATCAAAGAAAGCAAACCCAAAGACTGTATCGAGAAGTTACCTGCGATCACATCGGTGTCATTCTGATCTCCGCGCTGAGCATAAACTATGGTCTGACCACCGCCCTCTAGCTGAACCGTAACTACATGAGCTATGTTCCTCTGACCATCGTTCCTCGGCTGGAAGTTACCTCTACCGCGCCCGCGGCCTCTCTGAAAGTCATTGGCTCTAGCAGGAGCCTGAGCTGGTGCATGTCCCACATGATGTGGACAGTCACGCCTAATGTGGTCTCTAGCACCACAACTCCAACAAGAATGGTAATTCCCCCAACACTCACCGGTGTGGTTCCTCCCGCAAGTAGCACATGTGGGAAACTTCCCACCAGCTCTCTGACCCTGATGGCCCCTACCGTGGTTACCGCTACCACGCCTATGATCATACTGATGCCTGTTGTCCCGATGCCTCTTGGCATCACCTCTATCAAATTTGCTGGACCTCTTACCCGAACTAGATCCACCTGACCGCCTGGTCAAACTCAAATTGTGCTCCAAGTCCTTGGCCCTCGCGACCAAGACATCAAAATCAGTGTAATCTGAAGCTAGAGTATAGGTCTTCATCTCCTCATTCAGCCCATAACGGAAGCGGTTACAACGCTCCACCTTAGTAGGTACAAGCTCGGGTGCATACTGACTCAATCTAACAAATCGGACCCAAATATTTCTTCCGAAAAGCTGTCTCAAAGAACTCCCAAGTGATCTCGGTCTCATCTATCCCCGAAGTAACGGTGACCCACCAAGTATAGGCATCACCCTGAAGTAGAGACTCAACACATCCCAACTTGCGCTCACCAGTACATCCCATCTGAGCAAGAATACGGACAGTCTTCTCAAACCATAACTCTGATCTCTCCGGGGTAGCACCTCTAAACTCTTCGACCCCAAGGCCCCGAAGTCTCTCTAAAGGTAATCCGGTGCCCTCACCCTGATGGTGAGCTACCTGACCCCCGGCTACTACAGCCTGAAATGCCCCGGCTATTCCTGAACCAACGGAGCTAAGTCAATCCCGGCCGGTCCTTGGCCACCTTGGCCTCCTTGTGGTCCCTCTCCTTCGGCCCCGGCCTCACCTCCCACTCCCGGTGGAGGAGGTGGTGGTGGTGGAGGTGGTGGAGGAGCTCCAACCCCAACCACAGGCTCTCCCACTTGAGCCTCAACTCTCACTACTGGCTCAACTCTCGGAGCCTCTGCCCGTGGTTCCGGTCGAACCATCCTAGGCCTCCCACGTGGTCTCATGCTTTAGCTAGCAAGGTTTAAACTACAACCACAAACAAATAGGATTACGTTAGCCAAAGCAAGGGCCCAATAGTGCTCAAGTACTCCTCTTTCCAAAAATCTTTTTAAATTAAGTAGTAGTAGCAATGGGCACACACTCTACACCAGACACGACAGTTCATGCATTCAAAACATCATACGATCAATCAAGCATCAAGGGTTCATGGCAAAACATGCATCGAACAACATAAGCATTTAACACTTTAAGCTTACCTCACTTACCTGCCCGAGGTCTCGGTAACCTCAGGCTCTGATACCAACAAATGTAACCCCCTCGTCCTGGTTTGGTCGTATGACCGGTCCGAGTGGGCCACACGGGGAAAACCGAAGCGAAACTCAAAGGATTCCCCCCTCGGTTAGCAACCATATATTTTTTTTCATTTTAATCTTGCCTAGATGGGTATTAAGTCCTAAGTGATTCACAACAGCGGAACATTCAAAGGTAAACACATTCGAACCACGGCCATGCATAACAGTTAAATTTTAAACTTATAAGGCAGACCGTATCGGTACTCTAGCTAGGGGTATCGATACGCCCTGTCTAGGTCAACCCAAGAAGTCAACCACGAGAAGCACGTATCGATACAGCCCTTGAGCGTATCGATACGCCCTCTCGGTCAACCCTACTTGGTCAACAGAGTTGACCCGTACCGATACTCGTAAACCCTGTATCGGTACGTTCTACTCTCACCCCAAACTCTAGATTCCAGTAACTTTGGAGGGTATCGATACACCCTAGTGTATCGATACGCCCAACACAAACTGAATTCCAGTGACTAAAGACGGTATCGATACGCCCCCGCGTATCGATACGCCCAGCCTAATCTGAGCTCTACAGGCAAGACCGTATCGATACGGCCCTTAGGCGTACCAATACGCCCTGCACTGCAACACCAGAATTTCCAACATAAACGACCCCAACTCGACTCTAAATGCATTTCTCGACTCACCTAAGCGTATACACACATATAAGCAAACATACTTAAGCCAAAGGAAGCATTCATTCATGGCATTCCAATTAAAGAGCAATTTAGGCAAAAAGGGCATACATAAAGGCTCAAAAGGGTCTTAAAAGGCACAAGTCAACCACAAGAGGTTTGCACTTATACACAAGGCAACCTAGGTATTCTAAAGCAAGCCATCACACACACCAACATTCAACATAGTATTACATGCTTACAATCCATGATCAAATCAAAACATCATCATTTGAAAGAGCCATACAAAGCTCATACTAAGACTCCCTTGCCACATTGCTAACTAATACAAAATCAATAACCTTACTTGAGCCACAAAACTTGGAAAGCCCTATCTTGCCTTGCCTCGAGCTAACACCACGCTAATGATCTGCATTGTTGAACATAGAGAGCGTAAGCTATAAGCTTAGTGAGGGTGTTCTAAAACGAAAAACATCAACAATGCAGGGTTCAAGCATGTAAATCCTAATCTTACATATATCAAGCATAGGCATAAAATCAAGTAGACCTAGCTAGTCTTTCAAGTGGCATATATGGTCTCTCAATCCTAACAAGCTTAAACATCAATATCAATCATCATGCAACAACACGTATAACACAACCATATATCACCATCATATATCACAATACATGAACAAGTTTAATTGGCCACTTCAATTACCCCGATTGTGCGGATTTAAACCTCGGCAACACTTTACCTCGGTGGGATTCCACTCATCACCGGACCTTGCATGTGCGGGATTCCACTCATCGCCACATGCCCTACGGATGGGATTCCACTCATCATCCCGTAGAAATAAATAAAAGCTTCCGATGGAATGTTACATCACCGTACTCCTTCTTGATGACTTAACGCCATTAAGGCCACGTACGTTTTGACTCAATTTGCGTGCACACTATCCTAATGATCGATCATTTACAACCGGTAATTATTTTAGTGCCAATTATCATTATCGCAACACATATCATCAACCACAATACATGATCATCACATATCTACTCATCATGATATATATACATGTACCAATTAACCACAAACACAAGAGCATAGCTAGTAAGCACAATAGCATATGGATATCAAAGGCTAAGCTAACAACTTGAATCAACTAGAAGTGGCCTACCAAGCACACTTCACCCACACACACACACTCGAACCAAACTTTAAAACAAGTTGAAACCACTCACCACCCTTCGTTAGCAATTCGAAACAATCCTCCTACGAACCCGGATTCGGTCCCAAAGCCTCTTCAACTCCTCCTCTTGCTTCTAGCCAAACAAAACACACTTATTACACCACAATTCAATGCTAAACTCAACCATCAACTGACTTTACAATCACAAGCCAAAATCCACAATTTCCCAAATCACATAATATCTCAAAAACTCAATTTTCGTGCTCCCCAACAACCTTGTTGAAACACCCATTTCCAAACACCCAAATGACTTCCAAAACATCCCAAATCACCCTCCTAACATACCCTAACCATCAGCCCTTGGTTTTCAACCTAAAACCCACCAAAAACCCAAGTTTTAATACCCTAAAAATTGCCTCATGAACATACTACGAATTTTCATCCAAAATCAACCAAATTGATATATGTTACACCTTTTAACATGATTAACTAAAGCCCCCAACTCAATTTATCAAAACAAATCGGAAAACCCCTTTAAAAACTCAAACCTTGATATAAACCCTAATTTTCAAAATCCCATGTTTTTGAAATCCAAGACCATAGATAGGTAGAGGGTAAAGAGGAGATTAAGAAAACGTAATTTCCTTTGAAAATGGTGTTGAAATCAAGTAGCAAAATCAATGGAATAGTAGCTTGTTTTTGAGAAACTTTGAAAGAGGGGAGAGGGGGAGCTTCACGTGGGGTTGTGGGGGAAAAGGGGGAGAAGATGACAATATGGAAAGTTGTCATCCTTTTTCAAATATTTTGGGTAAATTACAACATAAGTCCTCCTCTTTTTACTAAAGTTCAATTAGGTCACTATTTAGGTTGAATTGATTAAATTAAGTTTTATTGACTCAAATTATAAACCCGGTTAACTCCTAGGCTCGAAACACGGGTGTTACACAAATAAAATATAAGCAAAAGCTATAACACAAGCCAAAGGCTCAAACATGCATCAATCATGCATAAACCATATGTAAACCACATATGCAAACCAAGCCTATCGACTCCAAAACATCGCACATGCTTCAAGCACAATCACATAACCATATGAGTTTACCAAGCTCATATTTAAAACATAAGCGAATGAGTATTCCAGTACCATTGACACGTTGCTCGGATAAGCGGACACCTTGATGGCACTACCCCCATCAAGTCACATGGTGAAACTACCCCCACCACAATCTCACTTCGGCCAAGATGCCACTACTCGCATTGCCCGTTGGTGATAGCACTACCCCTACCACTCGCATCACAATAGCACTACCCCTATTGTGAAACCGAAGAATTTTTAACATACGAATTTTATAATTATAGTGCACTTCACATCCTATTGATCGATCAATCTATCCGATATCAAGATCCATATATGTCAATATATTCATCGCAACATCACATCCACTGATTTATACCGGGGATAAACACTTCCCCAAACACATCCCAAATACCATAACCACAAGCCCATGCTTAACATGAACTCAATCAAAATTTAATAAATCACATGGCATTCTCATGGGATAATAGCAACATGCATTTAATGCACAAAAACAGAGGAAAACATTATTTAGAATGCTATGCTCATAATCCCAAACATGATCAAATGTAAATTAACGAAAAAGCCAAATCAACATAAAACTTACTCTTGAGCTTGGATTGGCCTAACGGCTCAATTCAAACCCTTAAAATACTTCTTCAATCTTGTTAAAACATTAAAATCATTTCCACTAACCATCAGTTACCAAAATTAAGCCGAAGCTCTCTTTCTAGCTTTTCGGTTTGCCCACAAATGAATTCAACAATTTCAGATCTTCAATCCCTTCCTCTAACCAACCCAAAACAAAGGATTAGAGATAACTTCACCACTCTAACTTGCTGGAAAATAGAGATTCAGTAACCCAATCAAAACACCTATCGAAACATTTCTGATACAAGTCGAAAACATCGGAAAACTCAATTCGGGCAATCTCCAGCAAAACTCAGCATTAGATATCATCAAAACACTTGAATAAACATCTAAAAACATCAACCCAACATCAGATTATCACCAGCTATCGATTTACCTCAAAACTCACCAAAAAACCCACTTTTTCCACTTTAAACATCAACACCAAACCGAATTTCGGGATTCCTATTATTCATCCAACATCTCAACACAAAAACCACATCAGAACAAAGATAAAATCATCATCAAACCTTAGCATTTAAAAGAATCAAAGCATGGGAATATCAATAAAGAACCTTACATTAGAGGATAAATTCGTTGCTCACCCCCAATTCTAGCTATTTCCCCTTGTTTGGCAAAATTCCTTAAGAAAAGCAATGAAATAGGCTTGGATTTTAGAAAATCAAAGTAGGAAAATCATTTGGCAACATTAGGTAGATAAGAACTCATTTTTACCTTGAGAAAATCAAGCCCAAAGGCTGTTTTGCTGAAGAGAGAAGATGAGGAAGCTAAAATTGAGTTTTAACGTGAAATGAGAAAATAGAGAAAACATTTTTAATCTTAGTTATAAAACCTATTTTAAAATATTTGAATGGTCAAAATAAAAGGAGAAAATAACCATATTGGCCCAGTCAATTTAGCTCCTTAAAGATTCAATGTTTTGACTCTTTTACAAAAATGGTCACTAAAAACAGATTTTATAAACTTTACATTTTGGTCACTAAACCAAAATATCACGGTTTGGAAAATGTTTTTCCAAAATTGTTTTTTACCAAAACCTTAAACATATTTATTATGGATTTTAGAGATTTATTTCATATTTTTCCCATCATCCGAGGACCACTTTCCCTGAACTCACTCACAACTTCTAACACCGGTCTTTCGAACCTCAAAACCTCACCGGATCTTCTAGACCCTAAAACGAGATGTTACAACCTCTCCTTTTACAAGGGATTTGTTTGATAAACCATGTACCTCACTAGGTGGGTGTTTACACAAATTGAAGTTCACAAGAATGTACAAAGATTTACAATTTAAACACTCTCTAAAAACTATGTACAAGACAAATGAAGAAATAAGATTTGAACTCAAATTCTCTTCATCATTCTACTTGGATGTGTTCTCTAACCATCTTCAAGTGTTCCAAGGCTTGTATTTATGTTTTGAATGAGTTCCTAGCCGTTGGTGAGCGTTGGGATTGATTTGGAGTCATTGGGGATTGGTTTTTATACAAAATTTTCACTTCTGTTGCCTTTGGTATCGATACTCGTGTGGGCGTATCGATACGGTGCCTGTTATGGAAATAGTCGTTGGAGGCTGAAAAACCAGGCTGGTTTTGATACCATCAAGGTGGTTTCAATACCACCAGCCTTGTATCGATACTGTAAGAGTTGTATCGGTACAAGTTTTGCTTACTGGAAATGGTTTTAAAAAATGGTATCGATACAGACCAAGGTGTATCGGTACGAGGTTGAAAAAATGATATTTTGGCCATTTAAAAAGCGTTTTAAACATGTTAAAAACCTATGAAACCATTTCAAACATATTTTCAAGTTGTTTGGACTTAAATAAGTTTTTAAAAATATTCAAACAAGTCCAAAAATATTTTTCAAATTATTATATCAAAACAAATATCCTAACAATTAAAAGACATTTAAAGACATGAAGTAGTCACAATTAAAAGTTTCAATCCAATATGATTATTAGATTTGGAGGTTGAAGTGAAAATATCCCAAACTCAAATATTGATTTCGTAATTTTTGAAAAGTTTATATAATGACAAATTTGGGTTGAGCAAGTGACAACAAAATATTTGGTATGTTTAGGGGCCAAAAATATATAAGAACACCAAATTAAAATGGGTAAATTATACAAATAATCACTAAACTATCCCAAAAATACAAAATGGTCACTAAACTTTCAAAAGTTATATAAAGGTTGTTAAATTTTAATTTTTGTTACAATGTGGTCACTGAACCGTTAACTGTTGTTGACTGAGTGACGTTGAAGTTACAAAAATTTGTATAACAACACATTTAATTCTCAATATTTACACATTCAATAAATTTAGACATCAATAATGAGGCTAAATTAGGACTAAATTAATTGGATGTGTAAATATGGATGATTAAATGTGTTATTATTCAAATATTCGTAATTGTTATGTCATTCACTTAATGACAGTTAACGATTCAGTGACCATTTTGTAACAAAAATTAAAAGTTTAATGCACATTATGTAACTTTTGAAAGTATGGTGACCATTTTGTATTTTTTTGGTATAGTTTAGTGACCATTTGTGTACTTTACCCAATTAAAAATACAATGTGAGAAGAACCAACATATTTAAGGGGTCAAATTGTGAATTAAGGCTTAGGATTTGCAATTACTTGCATGGAATTATGTAAATATTTACCAAGTTTATTTTTTTAATAGTCTAAAGAAGATTACAAGACGGTATATGATCAAACATATCTTAACCTTTCGACAAAGCACACACACCTTGAAAACAAAGCGATTGAACCCGGCCTTGCAAACCAAACAATTGAACCCGAGTGTCTTAAGATGAACATTACCTACTGAGACCACTTTTTAAATTTAAATTTTGATAGTGTTTCTATCATTTCAATCACCAACTTATATAAATGTGTATCAGCCCGTTGAATAAAAAAAAAACTATATCATGAGAAAATAGTACTAACAAACATTAAATTTCTTTCATATGATTATTTATGCTTCACCATTATTTAACACAGACTATAATAATCAAACCTTTCCATAAAATCTCTATAAACTATACACTCCATACCATATTTAATACTAGACTTACTAGTAACAAAAAGGTAACTAAGGAATCCAATTTTAAGCCAAAATCAGACAAATAATAATAATGGTGATGATGCAATGTGAAACTGAAAACAACTTAAAAGATGATATATAAAGAAACATATTTTAAAAATTTAGTAACCGATGAACCGGACCAACTTAAACCGGTGAAATTCAATTCGATTATCTTTAATCAGTTCGAGTAAGAAAAAAGCAAAATGCTGTAGAATAAACAAAAGTTTTCTCCTAAACCGAGCTGACCCAAACCATCATCACCCCTTAAACTCTATACCAGGAAAATTTTCATAAACACTTGAGCATCTCAATCTAATATGCTCCATTGCCTTAAAACAGACAAAAAATACAATGCATCAGCTCTTGCTCTAATGACCATTACTCGATAACAGTTACGACAGAGCCAACACCAACACGAGACCAAACAAAAATAAAAACCTGCGGGCGAACAATGGCAAATATTGAAGGTCAACCTAAGCATTGTTTCCCTGCATCAACATTCAGAACCAAGTCCAAAACAAACCATGAATTTTCCCAGTTCCAATGACTTAAGTCTATCATTCTATAAAACCAACCATATGAGTACAGTTACGAGTTTTCGAACTCGAAATAAAGCTTAAGCAAGGGAAAAGATCAATCAAACACCACAGTCCACAAGAGAGTTCATAACAAGAAACTTCATAAACCATAAGTTTAAAACCGAACAACTAAACAAGCACTTTGTTGATAAATCAGCAGCATATAGCAACACTAAAAGTTAAAGCATCAAAAACAGTTTCTGAAGCACACTTAGTCGGGATGCGGAAGGCAACATAGACCATTCCCTTATTGATCTAGTAGTATTTTATTATAAACAAAAGTTTTCTCCTAAACCGACCTGACCCAAACCATCATCACCCCTTAAACTCTATACCAGGAAATTTTTCATAAACACTTGAGCATCTCAATCTAATATGCTCCATTGCCTTAAAACAGACAAAAAATACAATGCGCCAGCTCTTGCTCTAATGACCATTACTCGATAACAGTTACGACAGAGCCAACACCAACACGAGACCAAACAAAAACAAAAACATGCGGGTGAAAATGGCAAATATTTAAGGTCAACCTAAGCATTGTTTCCCTGCATCAACAATCAACATTCAGAACCAAGTCCAAAACAAACCATGAATTTTCCCAGTTCCAATGACTTAAGTCTATATGATTCTATAAAACCAACCATATGAGTACAGTTACGAGTTTTTGAACTCGAAATAAAGCTTAAGCAAGGGAAAAGATCAATCAAACAACCACAGTCAACAATAGATTTCATAACAAGTAAACCTTCAGCAGTGCATAGCATCATTAAAACTTAAAGCACCGACACAAGTTTCCGAAACACACTTAGTAACAGAGACCATTCCCTTATTGATCTAGTAGTATTTTATTATATCAGAGCGAATCACATGGTAATTCTAGAAATGCAGCGACAGATCTAAATCAGCCGAACCTTCCTCTTCCACACCATCATCAGTTTCGGCAGCAGATGTCAATTCAATGAAATTGTCGAGAAGCGGAAGATCTTCAGGACCTGGAGAAAGGTCCAAACAAGCGATAGAGATGGTCAGCATTTGTTATATAACAAAGGTGGGATTTAGAAGCTTACCAAGATCATAATCTTGAGTACTGTTCAAGGCATCTGGAGAGGTTGGTGGCAGATCATCCTGGTTAATCGGAACTCCATTTGGGACCAAATATGGCAAGGAATCTGTAGGAAGGCCAGTAGCTACAACACTACCAGATGGAACATGTACAGCAGAAGACATGGCCACACTGGTACCAGCAGGAACATATTCTCTCGGAGCCAAACTGTTATAGAGAAAAGCTACACCATAAGGAGACATCAAAATCTGAGTTTGAGGAACACCAGGACTACTGACAGTGGATCTGCTGCTGCTAGCCTGGTTTGCTTCATTTGAGTAGAACATTGTATAATAGTCAACCGGGGGTGGTGCTTGAGCGGTTGGAACCAGGTTGTTGGCACCAGCTGAGTTCTGTTGGATGTTTGGTAGGGGAACAGGAGGGTTCCGGTTAATGTCAATTGAATTACTAGAACGACCAGAAAAATTAACGCTCCTCAATGACTGATTCTCCTGATGAATTAGAAGGTGACCACCTAGAGCTTGATAGTTATCGAATTCTTTGTTGCAATAGAAGCATGTTTTACTATGTTCATGCTTCTCTGCAACTTCTTTATCCGAATGGAAATTCATGGTACATACTAAGAAAGAAACACAAAACTCAACTACTTACAAGAAACGAGAGAGACTGGAAAACTAATTTAGACCTTGCAATGAGGACGGCAGTCTTATTCTTACTTCATTTTATAGGCAAAAATGGAAAATATACGTCATAAATAGCAATCCAGGGAATCGAAATCTTGCTATACAAATGTCAAACACCATGTAGAAAGGACACCAACTGCCGCAAGGTCAAGACACAATTTGGCACCTAATATCGAGAGTCAGTTAAGGGGTAATTTTGGAAAATCGAGTAAAACATAAACGCTCCCAATGCCATATCTATGTGGCCCCAACTTTACTATCAGTGTTGAGTATGTGCTCATGTTTAACAAATATATGTTCAGTTTTTCTTTATTCTTTTCTTGATATTTAGGAACACCTGGTAACAAAAAGCCATTGTCCATTCAAGGTATCTGATGTGCCGACATTACTAAATTAGAATCAAATAGTTAGGATAACTAGTAACTACATACTTATAATCTAACCATATACCCAATGGCTTCAACATTATCCAGTCTAGAATTTAAAAAATTTAGACTAGGGAATTGACGCTCAATTTAAGTGTAAAAAGGGTGCATGAATTTGGCGACGAATAGAAAAGAAATGCCAAACATCTAACTGAATCGTAAAATCAAGTGCTACACAGGGCTAAGCTATTATTATTAGCATCATAATCATATCATTTCTCAAATGTTGCAATGAATCCCTTATTGAGAGCCATTCAAGAGAAACAATGAATGCTACACAAGACTTAAAAAAATTTAAATTGCCAATACATACCAGATGCATCCATGAGAAACACAACAATCACTTGACACGTTATTTTAGGAAAACTCCATTAGTACTCCTTAAGGACAGCTTGCCAAATTGAGATTCTTAAAAAAATTGCTTTCCCAATTCTTAAGAACTCTTTGTTTTGCAAAAAGTGAAGAATCGTACTGTCCTTCTTAACACATTATTTTACAAAAAGCCTAGAGTACCAGTAGAGAACATCCCTAATATAAACTCTTTTAACGATACTTTAATTAATACCAGTCAAACCTACACGTGTAATAAATGTAAATAGTGAGTTTTGTATTTCTTTCTCAGGTTCTACCATGAATTTCTAATCGAGTAGGGAAGATGTAGAGAAGCATGCAAATAGTAAAACATGCTCCTATTGCAACAAAGAATTCAACAACTGTAGAGTTCTAGGTGGCCACCTCAGGATTCATCAGTAGAATAAGTCATTGAGGGCCTTGAATTTTTTTGGCCATTCTAGTAATTCCATCAACGTCGACAGGAGCCCTTCTATACCCCTACCAAAAAGCCAACAGTAGATCTCCTTGAATCAAGATTAACATATCTATTCCACGAATGGCTGCTAGCAACAAAAAATTGCCCAAAAATAACTATCAACAAAAGAAAGCGTATAACAAGTAAGCTACATTTTATTTGTTTTTGTGCAAATCACCATAAGTTGATGCAACATCTGGTTAAAAGGTTGTCATTTCTCCAACAAGCTAGCGGCACAAGCTCGAAGGCAAGGAATCCTAATTGTAAAGCACCAAATATTGATTCATTCGCCCCACACTCCAAATCACTACTCTGTTAACAATTCATCAGTCCTTCAATAGCTATAACTCTATGATCTATCTCATTGATTGTGGAGATTATATATTAGCCTTTTTCATGCTGTCTTTAGCCCTAGAAGACCAAATAATTGTCCAGCACTGTATCCCATAAAACCAGCATACGCAACTAATCTGAATCTGTTATACATTAGAGCTGGAAAGAATTTAAGCAAATGCTCGACAAAAGGGGCCGGAAGGAATTAACTGTTAAACTAGATAGACAATAAAGCAAAATTTGAAGACAATCATTTAGGAGGAATGTTAAATTGCTATACAGAATTCGACTAGTTTCGAGAAAATAGAAATAGATTTCAATTGTAACTTATTTACCATAATAAGGATGGCCTAGGCATCAGAACTCCCACCGTACATTTATCCAAGCAAAAAAAGAACTCGAACTTGCATTCGATGTGAAGGCACAAATCGCATATCCTACATAATTCATAAATGTTCAATAGCCGATTACCAGACATAAAATTATCTACAATAAGAAAATCAGCACTTATCTTCAACAGCTCAACAAATCAAACCTTTTTGCTTTCCCCCCTTAAACTACAGGCATATTGTAGGCAATATTTTCAGCATAGCTTCAATACATCAATGATTTCCCATTGAACAAAAGCTTACTATGAGGAATAATAGAAACTGAAATCCCATTATTCACTTTCCCGGAAAAGACCCCCTTTTTTTGCTTTCATAAATACACAATTAGAATTCTGTCAGCTTGTCTTGCTAAATTCCCATTTACAGATCAACAAGATCTAATAGCAATGAAAAAACAAAGAACTTCCCAAGAAAAAAAAAATGATCGAAAACCTTCCTTGTACCTTCATGTTCAACAACAAGATGAACAAAACAACGAAATAATCAAATAAAGTTTCTTACTTGAGGGAATTTCTTCAAGGGACGACATGGGTATTCCTTATTTTCAAAGGAAACGGCTTGCCCAGAGCTGTACACTGCTGTTGTGTTGAGACATGGGTTAGGTTCATTGGGGGAAAATTTACTCAAATATTACTTTTGATTTTTTTATTTTTAAAAATAGGGATCCCAAAAAATTATTTTCGGATATAGGGATGATTACTGTTCAAAATCAGAAAACCTATGGACCACAACCCGAGTTTGAACAGTAATTTTTAACCACCACCCTTTTAAAATGCCACACTGCCATGTGGCGCGATGTGGGCATTCCGAGCACTGATCAAAGTCGGATTGCCCACCCCCCGTCTTTGAACAGTGCACCGAATAATGGTGTATGGGCTGCTCACTGCGTGTCATGTGGCGTCGCGCAAAACAAAAAAAGGGAGGAAAGCACCCCGTTTTTTAACAGTAAAACAACCCAAAAAACACTGTTCAAAAACGGGCTGTGGTCCATGGGTCTTCTGACTTTCAACAGTAAACATCCCTAGATTCGAAAATAATTTTTGGGGATCCTATTTTTAAAAATAAAAAAATCAAAAGTAATATTTGAGTAAATTTTCCGTTCATTGGGAATCGTTTAATCTTGAATATAAATTATTAAGCGAGACTATAACACAATAAGAATAAGAGAGAAAATTTTAAGATTAGAAGGAAAATTTTGAATTTTGTTAGTCAAATTTTCATTTTTTAGTCGAATCCTGTATGGGAGAGAGAAAAAAAAAACCATGTCTTTGAGTTTATAAACTATGAAAATGGTAACAAATAGTATTAAAATTATTTCATATGATTATTTACACCTCATAATCATTTAATACAGATTATAATAATCACATCTTTCCATAAAATCTCTCATAAGCTTCCTTTTCCTATACAGTTCATACCATATTTAATATTAATAATAAAAAGCTAATTAAGGAATCAATCTTTGAGCCAAAAACAGAAAAAAAAAATAATTAGGGGCGTAAACGGAGCCGAGTCGAGTTAGAGTAGTGTTGAGCTCAACTTAGCTCGTTAAGAACTCGAGTCGAGTTCGAGCTTAAGTAGTGTTTAACGAGTCTGAATAATCTAAAGCTCAACTCGGCTCATTAAGAACTCGAGCCGAGTTCAAGCTTGAGTCGAGTTCAATCGAGTCAAGTGTTGACTGAGTCGGACTTGAGTAACTCGTGATTTGTGTCGCGTCTCATTTAAAGCCTTATTAGGAAAAAATTTCGATACACAAGTTGTGTAGTTTACACAAGCTTATTAATTTCAGGGTTTAGAGGTTTAAGTTGTTGGGTTTAGAACTTATGGTTTAGATTTTAGGGTTTATGTTTTAGGGTTTTAGGTTTAAGAATTTAGATTTTAGGGTTTATGTTTTAGGGTTTTAGGTTTAAGAATTTAGGTTTAATAATTTAGATTTTAGGGTTTATGTTTTAGGGTTTTAGGTTTAATAATTTAGATTTTAGGGTTTTAGGTTTATGTTTAGAGGTTTAAGTTGTTGGCCGAGCTTTGATCGAGTCGAACTTAAGTAGCTCGCGATCTGTCTTGTCTCATTTACAGCCCTAATAATAATAAGGGTAAACTACATAAATGACCACTATACTATGGTTTTAGACTTAATTTGACTACTATACTTCTAATTGAAGCAATTAGACCACCATACTATTATAATGGACTCAATGTGATCACATGTCGTTAGAACTTAATGGAGGGAGTGATGTGGCAATTAGTAAGAATTTGTATAATTATATATTTGGTCCTCGTTACTTATACATTTTATCAATTTAGTCCTAATTTTAATTTAATGAAATTAATTAAACTTTCAATTATGTGGTGATGTCAACCATATTGGAGGATGAAAATAAATGGAAGCAAAATTGGTTCTAAGGGGAATAGAACTTGGGCATAACTAGGGTTGTTGAAGTGGCTTTACAACTAAGCCAAAGTCATTATTAAGATATAAAATGTAAATATTTAATATATGTCATAGTTGGTTGTTTAGGTCAAGGAAAAACAAATAAATGTGAATAAATGAGATTCGAATATGACACACTTATAATGTATAAAAAATCTAAGCGAATGAAATAAATCTAATAATTATATTAAAGTTAACAACATTTTGCTTATATTTTAAATTATAATTTAAAATTATATCAATTCATTTGAATTATGTTCGTAAGTTTGGATTCACTAAATAAATTTAATATAATATTAAACTTTTAAATTTTTAATATAATTTCATATATATATATATATTAATTTAATTAATTTTTTAATAAATATTGAAAATATTATTTAAGTTAAAATATATTAAATTTAGTTTAAAAATACAAAATTCTTAAAATTATTTTTATTTTAAATCGTGCACTAACTATAATTTAAAATATATACAAAATGATGTTAACTTTAATTTTATTATTAGATTTATTTCATTGACTTAAATGTTTTTACGCATTATAAGTGTGTCATATTCGAATCTCGTTAATCCACATTTACTTGCTTTTCCCTAGCATAAACAACCAACTATGACATATATTAAATATTTACATTTTATATCTCAAAAATGGCTTTGGCTCAGTGGCAAAGCCACTCCAGCAACCCCAATCATGCCCAGGTTTGATTACCTAATAAGGTGTTGACACGTGTCACCACATAATTGAATGTTTAATTAATTTTATTAAATTAAAATTAGGACCAAATTGATAGAACATATAAGTAACGAGGACCAAATATATAATTATATAAATTTTTACTAACTGCCATGTCACTCCCTTCGTTAAGTTCTAACGACAAGTGGTCATATTGAGTCCATTTTAATAGTATGATGGTCTAATTACTTCAATTAAAAGTATAGTGATCAAATTGGCGAAAACTTTTCGTTTTCAGCGCCAATACATGAGATATTTTTTCTATGTTTATATATAAAATTGGTGATAATAAATTAAAGATGCAATATAAAAAAAAATCATTTTAAAATTTAGTAACTAATATGTTCTATTGCCTTGCCTGATCACAAAGGAAATGAAGCATTCTCCAAAGACAGACAAGTGCCAATACGTAAGCCATTGTTCCAATGACCATTACTCGACAACGGTTACAATGCCAAATATTGAAGCTAAGCACTGTTTCCCTGCATCTGCATTCAGAACCAAGTCCAAAACAAACAACGAATCTTCCGGTTCCAATTACTTTTATATGTGATTGTACAAAAACCAACCATAACACCAGAATTTCGAACTCGAAATATAGTTAAGCAAAGGAAAAAAGGTTAATCAAGCACCACAGTCCACGAGATTCCATAGCAAGTAACTTCTAAAACAGACCGAACTGTTACAGAGTAAAACTACACCAAAAGAAGGCATGGAAATCAGAGTTTGAGGAACTCCAGGTTGTTCGCAGAAGTCAACCGGAGGTGGCGCTCGAGCAGGCGGAATCAGGTTGTTCGCAGCAGCCGAGTTCTGTTGGCTGTTTAGCAGGGGTACGGGAGGGTTCCAATTGAGCCAATGGAACTACTAGAACGAGAGAAAAATTCAAGCCCCTCGATGGTGAATCCAAGATGGCCAACTAGAGCTCTCTAGTTATTAAATTCTTTGTTGCAATAGAATCATGTTTCAGTATTTCCACTTCTCGTAATCTTCTCTACCCAAATGAAAATTCATGGTAGAGCCCAAGAAAGAAAACAAAAACTCAAGAATAGAGAGACTAGAAAACTAATCTAGACCTTGCAATGAGCACATAGGTCTTCTTCTTACTTCATTTTATAGGCCTTCAAGGCGTAAAATAAGCCATAATGGTTAATATCAATTAACGTAAATAACGATATAATACTAAAACATGCTTCTATCACAATAAAAAATTTGACAATTATCGAATCTTAGGTCGTCACCTAAAAATTTATAAGGAGGATAAGTCATTGAGGGCCGTGAATTTTCATGGTCATTCTAATAATTCCATCGACATCAACAGGAGCCCTCCTATATCCCTACCAAAAAGCCAACAGTAGATGTCTTTGGACCAAGATTAACATATCTCTTTGATGAATGGCTGCTAACAACATATAAATGCCCGAAAAATAAACATCATCAAAACAAAACTTCCTCAATTTTAATATATTTTATTCAAAAGAGAAACTATGTATTTCCAATGGATAAGAAAATTTTGAAGATGCTCATTTAAGAGGGAAGTTAAATTGCTAACATTATGTTTGGAACGAGAATTTGAAAATGTGTTGAATTTCATTTCCTATATAAATTGTAAGAAATAAATGCATACATTGAGAATAAATTAGTTGTATATACATTTGGAAAGAATAAAAAACATGAATTTATCAAAACCATAAATTCTTTAGAATTTCAAATTACTTATTACCTAGTCGCTTTCGAATAAAAAACTTTTTTCCTAGCCGCTCCGCTTTCCAATCTTTTCTTTACCCGCTCAGCAATTTCCCCCTAGCGTCTCAAGTTTTGTTTTATAGTCGGTGGCGACATCGATTTTTCTGCCGGTTGTCGACTGCCGGATTCATTTTTATTTTTTTTTAGTTTTTTAATAAAATAATTATGTCTTTGTGACACAGTTTTTCTGCCTTTATGACATGTTTAACTCTGTCTATTTGCATGTTTAACTCTGTGTTGAGTTGTGTGGAGCTCGATTCGTTCAACCGATTATGCTCACCAAGTAGTGGAGAGGTGGATATTTGGGTGGAAGGGTTAAGGAAGCTAAAATGAAGATTGACACAATGATTTATAGTGGTTCAACCTTCTAACCAAGGTCTACATCCACTACCTTAGCTTCCCACTAAGTATTTCTCAACCAATTCCACTAATTGATTCGTCCCCTTTTCTAGGATTAGGAGGAAACCCTTACAACCGATCAAGCTTCTACCCAAGCCTTGATCAAAACCCTCTTTACAAAGAGAAACAAGAAAGCAAACTTAAACCCTCTAATAGGTGTTTGTTTGCACAATGAAGCACTCACCCAAAACCTAAAACACTTGAGCAAATTTAACAATTTTGGCTCACTAGTGTTTGTCTATACAAGAATTGACAATTTAAGTGCTAAGACATTTTCTTGATCAATTGATGTTTGACAATATGAGCATTAGCCTTCTCTTGATGCTTGGAGGTCCCTTTTATACTCCCAATTGAGTTTGTAGCCGTTACTAGCCGTTGGGGATGAATTGGAGCCGTTGAGGACTTTATTTCCCTTCATTAATGTTGTTCTGCAGCTACCAGTATCGATACTCGTGGAATGGTATCGATACGGCCTTCTTGAGGAAATAGCCGTTGGGCTTTTGCCAGCATAGGGTATCGATACACGTGGAACGGTATCGATACGGCTTGATATTTAAATGGCCGTTGGGAAATAGCCGTTGGGGTAGTTGAAATGGGATCGGTACGCTGACGTGGCGTATCGAAACGATCCCACTCCGTATCGATACGCTAAACCCTCGTATCGATACGGGTTTTGACAGTGGCCAAACTGGGCCAAAAAGGTATCGATACCGGTACAACCGTATCGATACTGGTGACGTGAAAACACAAGTTTGGCTGTTTAAAACATGAAAAATCTTTGCCAAAAACCTCTTAAAATACCTCAAACATAAATTCAAGTTGTTTGGACTTAAAACCAAGTTTTAAATTCTTTTCAACTTAGTCCAAAACATTTTTCAATTATTATATCAAAACATTAGTTCTACAATCTCCCCCTTTTTGATATAATAAAACTAACTTGAAAAATTGTTTGGGATTCTCCCCCTTTAACTTTAAAAATGTGAATAAGAGATTTAAGATGTGAAATCAAATAAAGCTCCCCCTTATTCATTTGAAAATTCAATTTTTCAAATAATTTCTCCCCTTTTTGTTATATCAAAAAGAATTTAAGACATTAAGTTCATAATAACAATAGAGGTAAAAAGTTTTGACATAAATAAGAATTTGGTTTAAAATTTGCTCCCCCTTACTCAAAGCATCATCAAAAGAGTTAGTCCATCAAATATGATCATCTAGTTGAATAAACTAAAAATAAGACTAATAAAATCAAAAACAACTAGAAAATTTTACCAACACTTGAACCCAAGGGAGGATGTGAAGCCTTCCTTCTTCAAGTGTTCTTTCTTGTGTGTATGGAGCTCCCCCTCAATGTTTGACTTGTTGAACATCTCCATCACACCTACAATAGACAATCAAGTAATTTTTGGTATCCAAATTGCTTTGGATCCATAAACGTTAGTTGCACAAAATTTAGTCCCCTTAAGAATCCATTTTTCAATTTCATCCTTTTTAGTTGAAGTGGTTAGTCCTTTTGGGACCCAAACACTTCTAAAACATTTTCCATTCATAAATCTAGGGGCACTAGATTGTCTAACATAAAAATTTGATTTTCCAAAATTGTTTTTCTTTTCAAGCTCTTTGGAAATCAAATCTTTTTCTACTTGAACATTTTGAAGCAATTTTTGTAAGTCAAGACATTTTAGTTCAAACTCTTCAAGTTTTGCTTCAAGTTCAAGTTTGGTTTTAGAAAGCAAATCATTTTGAATTTTTAACTTTGAAATCAATTTATTGTTTTTCAAAATGTGGCTTTTAAAATCTAAAACCAATTCATCATAGGCATCTTGTAATTCATCAAAAGTGTAAGAGCATGAGGTAGATGAATTAGAAGTTACCCTTGAATCTTCTTCGATGGCCATAAGGCAAAGGTTGGCTTGTTCATCGTCGGTGGAGTCCTCATCACTCCAAGTAGCCACATGTGCCTTCTTCTTATGGCTTGAAGTGCTTGCCCTCTCCTTTCTTTTAGGTTCTCGTTCAAGCTCTCTCAAGGCTTTCTTCATGAACGGGGCACACTTCTTGAAGAGATGAACTATCTCTTCATCTTCATCCTCCTCTTCACTTGTGTAGACATGATGGCAAGTGGAGGATTTGAGAGCCATGGCACTTGCATTGATGCCAAGCCCTTTGATTTTCTTCTCTCCCATAGCTCTAATTTCTTCCCTCTTTTTCTCATCCTCTTTGTTCTTCTTCATAATTTGATGAGTAAGGAGAGACCCCATGAGTTCATCAAGCTTCAAAGTCTTCAAATTTTTGGCTTCGATGATGGCGGTCCTCTTTGAGTCCCAAGACTCGGGAAGTGAGTAGATGAGCTTTCGAACAAGCTTCTCCTCCGGGATGGCTTCTCCATAACCTTTAAGACCATTGGTGATGGTGGAGAACCTATCAAACATCTTCTCGATGTTCTCTTCCGGATCCATTTTGAAGTTCTCATACTCCAAGGTTAGAAGCCCAATCTTGGTCTCCTTGACTTCATTTGTCCCCTCGTATGTGACTTCAAGCTTGTCCCATACCTCCTTGGCACTCTCACAAGAAGACATCTTCTCATAGATGGATGGACCAAATGCACAAAACAAGATGTGCAAGGCTTTGCAATTTAGCTCCATCTTCTTGCGATTGTCGGCACTCCGCTTTATTTCTTTTAGGTACGAACGGACCATCTTCAACTACATCCCATAGCTTGTAATCTTTTGATTTGATGAAGAACTTCATCTTTGTCTTCCAATGGGCATAGTGGTCTCCGTCGAAGAAAGGCGGTTTGTCGATGGATTGCGCCATTTGAACCGGTTGATGAAATAGTGATCGAGCTTGCCGGATCTTCTCAATAGGATGTTAATCCTCACCGATTGAGCCAAGCTCTGATACCAATTGTTGAGTTGTGTGGAGCTCGATTCGTTCAACCGATTATGCTCACCAAGTAGTGGAGAGGTGGATATTTGGGTGGAAGGGTTAAGGAAGCTAAAATGAAGATTGACACAATGATTTATAGTGGTTCAACCTTCTAACCAAGGTCTACATCCACTACCTTAGCTTCCCACTAAGGATTTCTCAACCAATTCCACTAATTGATTCGTCCCCTTTTCTAGGATTAGGAGGAAACCCTTACAACCGATCAAGCTTCTACCCAAGCCTTGATCAAAACCCTCTTTACAAAGAGAAACAAGAAAGCAAACTTAAACCCTCTAATAGGTGTTTGTTTGCACAATGAAGCACTCACCCAAAACCTAAAACACTTGAGCAAATTTAACAATTTTGGCTCACTAGTGTTTGTCTATACAAGAATTGACAATTTAAGTGCTAAGACATTTTCTTGATCAATTGATGTTTGACAATATGAGCATTAGCCTTCTCTTGATGCTTGGAGGTCCCTTTTATACTCCCAATTGAGTTTGTAGCCGTTACTAGCCGTTGGGGATGAATTGGAGCCGTTGAGGACTTTATTTCCCTTCATTAATGTTGTTCTGCAGCTACCAGTATCGATACTCGTGGAATGGTATCGATACGGCCTTCTTGAGGAAATAGCCGTTGGGCTTTTGCCAGCATAGGGTATCGATACACGTGGAACGGTATCGATACGGCTTGATATTTAAATGGCCGTTGGGAAATAGCCGTTGGGGTAGTTGAAATGGGATCGGTACGCTGACGTGGCGTATCGAAACGACCCCACTCCGTATCGATACGCTAAACCCTCGTATCGATACGGGTTTTGACAGTGGCCAAACTGGGCCAAAAAGGTATCGATACCGGTACAACCGTATCGATACTGGTGACGTGAAAACACAAGTTTGGCTGTTTAAAACATGAAAAATCTTTGCCAAAAACCTCTTAAAATACCTCAAACATAAATTCAAGTTGTTTGGACTTAAAACCAAGTTTTAAATTCTTTTCAACTTAGTCCAAAACATTTTTCAATTATTATATCAAAACATTAGTTCTACACTCTGTCTATTGGCATGTTTATCTTTGTCTTTTGACATGTTTTCTTCTACTCAGTGGCAGATGCAAAGGTTAGTTTGGGTGGGCTCGTGCCCACTCTGAACTTTTTAAAGTTGACACATTTTCTAATAATTATTTAAAATTTTATGAACTGATCCTTAATTTTTATGACTTGTGCCCATCCTGAAATTTTGAAATTTTTATTATTTTGTCTACCCTCAATTTTTTTTTAGCTTATGCACACCCTAAAAAATATTTCTGGATCCGCCACTGCTTCTACTCCTTCGGTCGTTCTAGTTGTTCTTTATTTTATGTTTTTATTAGGGTTGGATTTGACAACGCCACGACTGATTAAGGTGACGTTTATTTGTAATCCTGCTGATCTTCCCTGCTCTGGACCTTCGGTTTGAATTTGCATACACAATTTGCGCTTGTGAAGAGCTTCTCATGATGCTCGGCTCTGATTTGCGTTTTCTCGATGGTCTATTCATAGCTTCATCCCCTTTTGCGGTTCGTTTTGCCGATGTAGTCATATTTCGTATTTATTTTTCGATCGAGTATTTGTACGGGTTTATAATCTTTTCATGTATGGTTCATGTCTAATATAAAATGGCTAGTTTTAGGAGAAAGTCCAAATTATGTATTTAGTTTACAATAATAGTTTGTAAACCCTTATTGTAATTTTATGTGTATTCTCGTTAATAAAACTAGTGGTTTATTTTAAAAAAATATATCACAAAGATAAAAATAAAATTAAAATTCTAGACAAGGAAATAGCTAGACTTATCCAAAAAAAAGAAAAAAATAATAATAAAAGAACTCAAAATTTGCATTCTATAGGAAGGCACAAACAGTATACATATCATAATTCATAAATGTGTAATAGTAGCTTATTACCATACATAAATATCTATAAGAAATCCAGCACTTACCTTCAAAAGATCTAAAAATCTAAACTTGTTTCCTTTTTCCCATTGAACAAAAGCTTTCATAAATACACAATGACAGTTCTAGTAGCTTGCCTTGCTAAACGAACGTAATTTCTTGTTCGTGTTCGTTCGTTAAAATAATAAACGAACGCTAAACGAACATTAAGTATTGTTTAATTTTTTTCTTTTATTTCATATTTTTAATATATGTTTTTAATTTTTTTTAATATGATACTTTTGTTATGAAAAATAATATATATAAATAAACATATGCGAATAAATTTAGACGAATATAAACAAACGAGTTACTGAACGTTCACGAACGTAAATGAACAACAGATCATTTGTTCATGTTCGTTCTTTTAAATAAACGAACAAAAAATCTTATTCGTATTCGTTCGTTTAATAAATAAACACATAAACCAACTTCCTGCCGAACTGTTCGCTAAATATTAGATTCGTTTACAACTGTTGAGTGATCTATGGAGAAAAAAAATAGAGCTGATAATCGAACCACCGAGCAAAACATTTTCCTTTCGTTTTTCAACATTTTTCAACATTGGTGGATAAATGGGCTTCGTTAAAATTGAACCTACAAGTTTTCACCATTAACACGAATTTCAGAGCAAGTTCGGGCCTTTTACGCTTTGCAGGCCAAACCCTTGTTCACAAAGCTTCAAGCTTGGTGAAAACCAGAAAATCTACTCTCGTAGACTCTCTATTATCGTGAGTAGAGATGGGCTTGGGTCTGGGTTCTGACCGACCCGAGCTCAATTTAAAAATAATTATCATAAATTCGAGCTTGATCCAAAAATGATATACCTCGATCCTGCCCTACTTGATTTATTAAAATATTTAATTTTAGAGATTTAATTGGAAAAAATAATTTTAGGGACCTAATCATAAAAAAATAAATTTAATAACTTAATTGTAAAAAAAATTATAAAGAGAAAGCATTATTGCAAATATCTCTAGAAATATAGGTGAAAATTACACTATTAATTTTGGCCGGGCTGAGTCAGGTCATATATTTTTTACCCTAAACCTAAACTCGACCCTACCCAAGCTCACCATTAATAAATACTCGACTTGACCTAAACCCTATTTTTTTATAAAAAAAATCTAACCTAATCATATCAAATCAAGTGAAATGCCATCCCTAATTGTGAGAGTACTCGAAAGAGATAAATGACTGATCACATAATATTTGTACTTTATTTTTTAGGATTAATATCCTATACACTGGCGGTGGAAACTTAAAGTTTCCACAAGCGCCTTAGTTTTAGGGTTTAGAGAGTTAGTTTAGGGTATAGGGTTTAGGGGTTTAGGTGTAGGGGTTTAGAATTTAGGGATAGTTGTTTCAATTTAAGGTTTAGGGTTATAATTTAGGGTTTATGGGTTAAAACCTAAATCCTCACCATATTACCCTAAAAACTAAATCCTAACCCATAAACCCTAAATTATAACCCTAAACCTTAAATTGAAACAACTATCCCTAAATTCTAACCCTCCACACCTAAACCCCTAAACCCTATACCCTAAACTAACTACCTATACCCTAGAATTAAGGCGCTTGTGGAAACTTTCAGTTTCCACCGCCTGTGTATAGAAAATTTATCCTATTTTTTATAGGTTAAGATCAAATCTCGATTATATAATTAAAAGATGAGGTGAACAACCCCTACATTACACCTTAACATTAATCTTTACGCATTTAACATTTCATCAAATTAACCCAAAATATTTTCATTAAAAAGGAGGAAAAGGATTTATATAGAGATCAAACTCGTCAGATGTCTAAAATTTATTTGCGTGAAGGAACTGAAAAATGAAAAAAAAAAAAACCCTTTAAATTTGGTCGAAACATATAGGGGAATTGTCAAGTGCAATGTCACCTAACATTATGTTCTTCCATGGTATATATATATGTGTGTGTTCTTGTAAGTCATTTACTTTGATGATGACCCCCACATTAAATTTGCAGCATTGTGGTACCTGTCGTGGAATTATGTAAAAGTCGTATCATTTCTGGAAAAGACATAAACTTAGGCAGTACATACGTAAAATTTTATGTTATGATTGAATCTATAAAATTTTAAAGTAGGCGAAGTTATAAATTTTAGAGGGGCGAAAATAAATTTTCAATAAGAAATATATAAAAAAATTATAAATCATATAGACCTTGTTTGGTAAAGAAATGTTTGAGCCAAAATTAGAGGTTTAGCTAAAATTAGAGGTTTGACCGGTCAAATCCGCTAATTTAGATGTTTGGTAAAGAGCAGATTTAAATAGCGGATTGAGGTGAAACCTCTAATTTTGAAAAAACTGCTAATATAAGCTTTTAAAATTAGAGGTTTTGACATAAGAGTTATAAAGACATTTTTACCCTTAACAATTATCAAAAATTTTCAAATAACCTAAATTTAACATTTTTTATTTTAATTATTTAACCTCGCGTATTTACATTGTGACATTTGTAAACTAATAATACTTTTTTTATTCTCACACATTTATATCTGTATTTAAATTTAATAATTAATTAAATTGTATTAAAAATAATTATATAAATGATAAATTAATATATAAATCCTTCAAATATGCTTAGTAATGTTATATTAAAAATTATTTTTTATAATCTAATTAATATTAATAGATACAAAATATTGATAACTAATAAACTATTCAAACAAGTATCGAATATAATCATGTCTTTATATGTCATTTTGCTTGTTTAAATAATCAAACATGTATCAGCTAATTTTATCAAACACTTTTATTTTTTTGAAAGATAATTTTATTTATACCACCAAAGATAGGTGCCTCATTAAAAAACCTCCCTAACCTAAGGTAGAAAAAAAAGAGTGCATCAAATCAATGAGAAAGTTCAAATACAAGCCGCATACTTCTCGAAACCTTCGATGAAAAAACTCTGTTACAATATTCAAATTAACACTTCACAAAACAAAACAATCATTGCTCCCTAACTCAACAAGGAAATCCAGCAGAAAGTTGTCACTGCAGTGCACTCCTTCATACCTTTGAATTCAACGCACCATTAGCACTTAGCAGGGTATTAGATTATATTGGAGGCAATTTGATCGAGAGAAATGGAACATTCCTGCCAATTCCAACGTTGGCCAATTTGTCTGCTGAGGCGTTAGATTCTCTTGGGACGAGACTTGACAACCATTCCGCATCTGAAAGGAGGCGATAAGATTCTAAAATCAACGATTTAAAGATATCAGGGGAATAGAACGACTTCTTTAACCAATCCAAGACGAGGCTACAATCAGATTCAAGAATTAATTTGACTCCACGGCCCTTGACGAATTTTTTGAACAATACTACTGCCTCTTTAACTGCCAACAACTCAGCTGAGGTAGTATCAAACACTCCAATCGATTTTGAGAACATAATAATACTTTCACCTTTCTCATTTCGCAAGATACCGCCAATCCCGGCTTTACCAAATCCTCCAAGGACAGCTCCATCACAATTAAATTTTACAGCACCAGCCGGTGGTTTTATCCAACAACTATTCTTCAATTTTTCAGGTTCTACTGGTTTTAGTATCAATATATCATTGTGCAGAAAAAATTCATGACCACTAGTGAATGTCTGGGGCCACTTCGCTTTACACCAATAACCCAAGCGAGTAATACATAGACCATATAATTGATCTATATCCACCAACAAACCTTTGAAAATAATTTCGTTCCTATATAGCCAAATCGACCAAATAATAGAAAATAAAGAAAGTAGCCAAACCTCTTTCGAGACTCCATCCGGGGAAGCAAAGAACCAATATAGCAAGAGAGATTGAGCACTACCCGGAAGAGCTCCAGATATGTTCCATTTTGAGAGCCAACGCTGCATAACTTGCCAAGAGATGTAGCAATGGCAGAAAAGATGGTTCACACTTTCTTCCTCACAAGAACATAAAGGGCAAAGCATTGAAGAGTTAAAGAGAGAACCCCTTTTTGCCAATTCGACTTTTGTCAGAATTCTGCCATGAAGTAATTTTCATATGAATACCTCTACTTTCGGGGGAGCAATGTTGGACCAAATCAGCCTCCAAATAAAGTTATCTCCCCTTACGAAATTTGAAGCTATTTTGCAAAAATTTCTTGTTGAATACTGCCCATCCGAACTAGCAGCCCAACGAACACTGTCTTCACTTAGCATGCCCACATTTTTAGAATTTAAAACAGCAATGAACTCCTCCCACATTTCTACTTCCCAATAAAAAACATTTCTTCTAAGCATAATGTTCCATCTCCACTCCCCATTTTCTATGCACCCAAACTCAGCAATAACTCCTCTTTTATGAACTGCTAAAGCATAAATTCTTGAGAATCGGGATTTGAGTGCAATGTCCCCAATCCAAACATCATTCCAAAAATCGATCTTTATGCCATCCCCAACAGCAAATTGGATATTTTTCGTAAAATAATTCGACGAGTCAAACAGAGGAGATATAATCCCTTTCCAAACTCAGTACTTATTTTTAGGATCAAGATTCTTTGGTAGCAAGCAATTAGCACCATTTTCATATTTCGCTGCTACAACCTTTTTCCACAAGCTATTTGTTTCGACTACAAACCTCCATAGCCATTTATTAAGAAGGGCCCTATTTTTGGTTTTAAATTCCACCAAATCGAGACCACCACTTGATTTCGGTTGATAGATTTTCTCCCAACACAGCCAATGTATGCGCCTTTTATCAACCGACCCCCAAAGAAACTTGGCCACTAAGCTTGAAATGCGATTATTCACAGCAGCATGCATTTTAAATAATGACATATAGTATATAGGCAGGTTCGCAAGAGCTGACTTAATTAGCGTAATTCTTCCAGCAAGTGACAAAAGTGCGGGTTTCCATCCAGCGAGCTTTCTTCTTAATTTCTCAACAATAGGTTCCCACAATTGCGCAGAACTTTTAATGGCGCCAATCGGAAGCCCTAGATATTGGCTTGGAAAGGCCTCTCTTTTACAGTGGAGTAGAGAAGCCCAAGTATCCACAGAACTATCATCAACATTAATCCCGAAGAGCGTAGTTTTCTTCCGATTTAGCTTCAAACCAGCCCCTAACTCAAAGCCCTTCAGTATTCTAACTACATTCTTTATTTGATTTTCTTCAGCCCCACAAAACACAATAAGATCATCCGCAAACTGAATATGTGAGACTTCCACATGGTTCGACCCTACTAAAATGCCATTAAACAAGCCACACCGGTTTGCCTTCTTAAACATCGAATTGAGAACTTCCGCAACAATGTTAAATAACATAGGAGATAGTGGACATCCTTGTCTTAGTCCTCTTCTAATTCCGAACGGAGGAGTTGCCGTCCCATTTATCAGAATTGAAATAGAAGCCGATGACAGACATATTAAAATCCAACTGACCCATTTTGGACCGAATCCCATTTGAACCATAGCCTTTGCAAGAAAATCCAATCAATGGAATCATAAGCCTTATTGAAATCCACTTTAAACACTACACCTTTAAGCCTATTTCTTCTGGTGTAATCAATGACTTCATTGGCTATAAGTGAACAATCAGTGATCTGCCTCTCAGCACAGAAGGCGAACTGATTTTCTCCTATAATCTCACCCAACACTTTCTCTAGACGAATGGCAAGGACCTTTGCAAGCAACTTGTAGATACACCCAACCAAACTAATGGGTCTATATTCTTCGATCGAAATCGAATTTTGATTTTTGGGAACCAAAGAGATAAAGGATTGATTAAATGATAAGTCAAGATTATCACCTGAGTAGAATTTGCCGAAAAAGACCATGATTTCATCCTTTAAATCTTGCCAGTATTTCTTTATGAATCCCATGTTAAAGCCATCGGGGCTTGGAGCTTTTGATGATTCCATTTTAGATAGAGCAAAAACCACCTCTTCCGAGGTGAATTGACTTTCCAGCAACTGCGCATCACTAGCACTAATTTTTTTAACTCACATTCCAAGCTCTTTACTGGCACTGTGCGAGAACTATTGAATGCTTTCTTAAAATGTTTCACAATTTCTGCTTTAACTTCTTCTGGATCCTGACATATCCGATTGTTGCACTTGATTGAGGAGATGTAGTTTCTTCTTCTTCTGTCCGAAGCCATAATATGGAAGAATCTCGTGTTGCTATCTCCTTCAACTGCCCATTTAATTCTAGACTTCTGAATCCATTCCCTTTCCTCACGCCTAACAACTTCCCAAAACTTGGATCTGCACCGATTTAATTCTTTAAAAAGTTCCCTATCCTTGCTGCCTCCAGAAATGACTTCCTCAATCTTCATACATTTTTTCTCCAATGCTGACACCGACTCGACAGAAGACTTGGTCTTATTCAAGACCCAATTTTTTGTTGCCGCCTTGCATCTTTTCAACAGTGCACCAATGTCATTTCCCTCATCATTCTTGCAAACTGAATGAATCATCTCAGAGTAATGTTTATCATCGGCTAAATAATTGAACCATTTAAAAGGTCTAGGTCCCCAGAAAACTTCTTCTTGAGATAAACTAATCGGATTATGATCCGATAGACTCTTTGGAAAAACCTGTTGAAGTATATTTGGCCAAATTTTAAGAAAATCCACCGACATAATGAACTTGTCCAATCGACTAAAAGAATGGATTTCTCTATAATTCGACCATGTAAACTTACCTCCTTGCAACGGCAGATCAATTAGAGATAACTCTTCAATGAAATCACAGAACTTCTTCATAGCACCTTTTGGATAAATAGCCCCGATCCTCTCTTCTGATGACAAGACCACGTTGAAATCCCCCTATTAAGCAGGGCATATTTAAATTGACCAGAATGCTACTAACTTCCTCAAAAACCTCATGCCTAGTCGAGATCTCATTTGGGGCATAAATATTCACCACTGTGCTTCTTAGCTTGTAACCCAGAAATGACCTGATCATAACTATGAAATGACGTGATACAATGTTACTTTCACACTAAAAAAAATCAGGGTCCCAGAAAGAAATAAGGCCCCATGCTGAACCAACTGAAGGGGAGAATAACATACAGTAATTCGATTTTTTTCCGCACAGCTGGCCCTTAGTTCTATCATCAATAATCTGAAGCTTCGACTCTTGTACAAAGAAAATTTTTGGTTTTTCCTTTATTAGAAAACTCCTAACCACCGTTTTTTTTTTCAAAACGACCAAGACCCCGTATATTCCAAGAAATTCCAACATTCAATTTATTGTTTAACATAACAGATAATTAAAAGAGAACTCACCGCACCCGGGGAAGGAACTCTACACGGCTTTGTCTTTCTCAATTTCCTCTAGCCGATTTAGAATTGTGACTGGATTTTCGTCAAAGAGCAACCCCACAGCTTCGCAGACTTGAAACGTCTTGACTGCTTCCTGCTGTTCTGTCGAACCAACAGTGAAAGGGAATTTCTCTTGCATGTGCTTACTGCCCTCTTCTGATGAATCCAGAATTTGGTCTTTTTCAGCCGAAATTCGCGTGAGAGAAACATCCACCAACCCCTCTTTAAGGAAGCTTGCGGGAAATCGAAGAAGAGGGGAGCTATTACTTCTTCTCAACAGTTTAGTTTTGACTGAGAAGAGACCAGTTGACTCATCAAGGATTGGACCCATCGAGACGGTGTTTCCAGAAGAGGTTTGAGAATTTTCAGCACTTAGAATAGGAACATCAAATAACAAGTCTCTATTTGTTTCCTGGGCCTGAGAACTAGGCCTGGTGGAAGGAACCGCTTTAGACCCACTAAAACTAGGCTGATTAGCTGGCCCATTTTTGGTATTAGCCACATGTGTTTTTAATTTTTCACATGGTCCATTATTGCCGTTGGAATCTGCAGAGGCACCGCTAACGTAAAAAGTCTGCTGTCCCTGCTCTGTTGTTCCAAAAACATTGGGACCAAGATTTTTTTGCCTATCGTCGGGATTAGTGAAAGTGATCTTCTGGAGATTCTCAGACGGACTGATAGCTTGCTCCTGGTCGATCCAAATTCTCTCCGACTCAAACTCAGCTGTTGACACTTTTAGATGAAACTTTTCTCCACAGAAAAGCAAGGAAACGGACTGAGGGATTTTCGACAAGCAACTTACTCCGATCAAAACTCTAGCAATATCCACCCAGTTCCTCTCTTTAGTATCCTCATCTAATCGAATAACCTTCCCCTACTGGCTAGCAATGGAAATTATAATTGACTCCTTCCATGCCGGTAACGGAATACCTTCAATACAGACCCAAATCTTCAGTTTTTTACGATTCATAAAGTTCTCAACTGAATCAACATCGCTAAACCACGAATTAAGCATTCACTCTCTCATATCCCAGAAGATGGACATTTGTTCTTCTTCCACAAATCTGATCAACACGAAATAACCAGACCATTGAGAAACTTTTACCTTAAAACCCTACGAAATTAGCGCCTGTTGTACGAAGTCAACATCATACATAGCATTTATCTGACCGACATAGCACTTTCTCAACCATTCAAAATCCGCATCTGCCGCATCTACCTTGACTGGAACCCTGTTTCTCTCGTTCAAGGAAGAAGATTCTTCGCATCCACCTGACTGCTCTTGTGACTGTTTCGATACATTTTTACCGCTGTCATAATGCTTGTTAAGTAAAGTATCTTTGAAGGACAGACCTTTTTTTAGACCCATATCAATTCTCATTCCCCGTTTTAAACTTCCACCAAGATTCTTTGGTGTTTTTTCAATAAGTTTCCTTTCCAGATAGACTTTTACAGTAAAACCATCCATCCTACGATTGTTGCCTTTTTCCACCGCTTTCTTGGCATCTTCCAACAATGAATATCGCACAAACGCAAAATTGATGTTCATCTTAGCTCTTCTGGGTTATTAAACGCAATGTAAACATGAATGACCTTACCATACTCAGCAAAAGCTTCCTTGAGAGTGCGAGGATGAATATTCTTACTGACGTAGTTAACAAAAACTGAAAAACCTTCTTTGGGAAACTTTCCTCTTGCGCTCCAATGATCACCTGAAGACCACCTTTGGGATTGTGGTCTTCCTGGTCTTGCTACTTTCACCGCCCTGTACGATCTCGCCGTCTTTGCTCTCCAAACACCCGCCGTCTTTGCTCGCCAAAAGCCCGTCGTCTTTGTTCTCCAAACGCTCTCCATCTTCTCTCTCTTTAACCCTTCTTGATGGTGTCACCTAGTGTATTTCAATTTTAAACGATGAAGACCAAACACTTTTATACAATCAGCTAATACAATCCGCTAGTCAAATCAACTAATACAATCAACTAATGTAATCCGCTATCAGCTATCCGTTAATTGCCAAATATGGTCATAAAATTTTCAAATTTTTAGAGGGGGCGGTCCATCCTTGAAACCATGTGCCTTATCGATGGATAAACAATAGGATAAACATAAGTATCTATGATTCATAAAAACATTAATTTCAACTTAATATATTAGTTCTTCGATACTCGAATCAAAATTAAGGGAGAGTCAAAAAAAAAAACCCGAAACAATAGGATAAAAATGAATGTGAGGTAGTGTTTTCGAATTAGTTTGGTTTTCTTCGGATGGTTTGGGTTTAATGGGCATTATGTAAAAAAATATATTTATAACAATTTTCTCGATAAAATATTATAAGTGGAGTACTAAATGATTTATATATAAATTTATTGATATTCAATTTTGTAATGATATAATTTAATTATTTTATTTAAATATTATATAAAAGTATACAAAACCTTTTCAATAATATCAATTATATATCCTTTTAAAAATACCTTTTCAGTCATTTTTCAACTGAATTAATATTCAAATAATGTGAATATTTGTGAACATAAGTTTAGTGGACAGTTTGGTACAATCACTTATAAAAAGTGATATCAAATGTGGATGAGTTTCTAAACTAAGGAGTAGTCTAAGTGAAAAGGAGAATGATGTTCATTCTAAGAGATTCAGGTTTAAGCAGGGTCGACTATAAGAGGGAGCACCTTGAGCGATCGCTCAGGCGTCCAACAGGCCCCTAAAATTTATTTATCTATATTTTTTAATTTTTATTTTTTTAATTTATCAAATAAACAAATTAATCTAATGGTATAAAATTAATTCTTTTTCTAAATAAATTAATAAATAAATCTAACAATGAAAATAATGTGTTTGAAATATTAAATTAATTGTTTAAAGTAATGAAATGAATAAAAATCATCTACCCTTTTCGGTGCCTCTTTCTATGCCGAACACTAAAAAAAATCTAAGTCATAACCCTATATTCTAAATCCTAAACTCTACACAAATACCTTAAACCATAACTATAACTCTAGACCTAATTTTTTACTGTTGAGGCATAAAGATGGGTACCAAAAAGGGGTAGACATTTTTACTTGTAATGAGATATGCTTTCGTTATATAAGAATTCATTTTTAGTTTTTGCTCAGGGCCCCGAAAATTTCTGTGACGGCTCTGGATTTAAGCAGCTTTGTATGCAAGGTACATACCTTATCAAATTGTTAAAAAATATGAACCGATACTACCGCGCAATTATCTTAAGATAATTCAACTTTTTTTTAAAGAAGTTTCAACTTTTACATAGGAAATTAGAATCAAAAGTTGGCGTTGACTAAAGTAAGTCTCCGTTTATGTCTCTTGTAAGTGCCATCACAAGCTAGGGTTGGCAATTTCTCAGGATTATCTTGTTGAAAGAAATTATTATTATTTTATTACAAAAAAAGTCAATTAAACTTTATAAAGAACAAGATTGAAAGCGAAAGTCATATGTGGGATAGATCTAACTTGTTATTTCGTTTAAATTTAAGTGGTCGAATAATTGCATCAAAACCAAACAACCTAGTTAATGAACTTGCTGTAATATACCAATTTATAGGCAATATGACCGTTCCCATGCAACGTTAACACATGCACACATGATTTAGCGTCAATGGCAGTTCTTCAATAACTTCCATATTATAATAATTATACTTAATATTAAAATAAGTGATTAAACTATCATGTTTTTTTTCCTTTTAGATGCCTATATATTTTTTGTCCCTCTTAAGTGCTCAAACTATCATTTTTGGTCAAAATATGTGTCTCAGTTGACCTAAAAAGGGGGGAAATGATATTTTGGGTACTTAAAAGGGGAAAACGAGATAGTTTGAACACTTATTCTGATATTAAGCCTAATAATTAAGTGCATTTAAACCCATCAATTGGTCCCAGTAAAAAAAGGAACGTTGTTATCCTTAAGTGATCCGGGTTCGACCAACTTATTTGCATGTATGTGTGTCATTAAAAGGTCAAGATTAAAGAACAAATATTATCTGATAATTACATCAGACAATTCAAAAAAATTATTTTTGTGTTTAAGCACAATCAAACTCTCAATCTTCAACTTGTTGTAACAGTACTAATGTACTTAATCAAACCAGTAGAAAAGCGGATGATGTTCATCCCACGATACCTGGGTTCAATCACAATGTCTGCAAGGCGTGTGTGCATTATCAAATGGTTAAGAATATCTATGAACAAATACTATATTGTAATCAACTTTAGACTGTTAAAAAATTATGAAATCATAAGTTATTCTATTATCGTATTGATTAACACTGACACTTTAATGTTCAAGGTTTGAATTCTGTCTCATCTCACAATTATGTAAAAAAATCTCCGAAATCTGTCGAATAAACTGACCCCATTTTTTAACATAAAAAGGTGATGTGTTTGAGTGTTACCTAGAAGCAATTAGAACTAAAGAAAACCAAATAATGCTAAGGTTCATGCATCAGGACAATGGAAATCTCTCCTAGGATACTTTAACAGCAAATTTCCAAGACACATGGAATCTGAAGTTTTGACAAAATTTTAAGGAAATAACGTGCGAGACTCTTTGTCGGAGAATATTGCGTGATTCTTTTAAATACATTCATCTTTTCATATTAGATTCCTTAAATCATGAAGAAATATAAAAGGGGTTGATTTCTTTTTTTATAAAAAGATAACTTCTTTTGAATTAATGTTCCTTTGTGGACGATTCTATTTCTTTTAGATGATTAAGAATGTTCAACAAATTTGACAATAAATTCTTCCCATATGATTTTGCATACCCATGTGCTTACCAAACCCAAATATCTTTTTGGAATCTAACTTTATTCGATATTCTCTCATAATTTTGTGGTGTATTGATAAATGACATTGTTTTAATTTTGATTAACATTAAGTATCGGGTTCGATTTAGTAACCTCTTCCCTTTCCCCTTATAAAAAAAGTTGTAAGCAAGCATTAGATATGTTTTTCATGTATAATTTTTATCTATTATATCAGAAATTCGAATCATTACCTGTTTAAAGAGTCTAGCGTTTCATCTCACGTTTAAATTTCACCACGCGCTTTACATATAATGCATTAATGCTTTGTGTGGGTTTTTAATATATATTTCATCCTAGTTTAAGTTTCACCATTCATTTCAATTATTGTCAATAAAATCTTAACTTAATGACAAGAATGAAGCCATGCACGAGGTTTTTTAGATCTCATATTCAAGTTTTACCATACGAAAATATCATGTGTGAGTTTCAGTATATATTTTATTCTACTTTAAATCTCACTCGTCAAAATATATTCTTAGCATCAATTTGATCATTATTTATAATTATTAATTCTGATGATAGTTATTCAATTGTATATTATGTATACTAACAACTTAAAAAAAAATCATAATTATTTTCTTAATCTATTTTTTTTCCTAGAAGAGTCTAAACAGCAAGGAATTTGGAGAAAATGGAGGAACCTATCTTACCCACTTTAGATTCTTTTGATCAGCATACAATGCTGGATTTTATTTTCTTTTGAAAAAAATATGGACAGATGTACAATGTTGTGTAATAGCACCTAACTTCCACATTTGCTGTAACACCCGTGTTTTGGGGTTAGGAATTAGTCGGGTTAGTTGGTCCGAGTCGGTAAAATTAATTTTAATCAAATTAACCTTGGCTTGAGCCAATTGAGTTTTAAATAAAAAAGGATGGATCATTTTAGTAATTTAACCAAAACAAAGAAAAAGTGGACAACCTTTTTCAAATCAAAAAGAAAAAAAAAGGTATCATCTCCCTTTTCCCTCTCACCCGTTGAAAACCCCCAAACCCATCCAAAACCCCCTAAATCACTATTCCATCAAATCCTTCATTTGATTCAAGAGTATTTTTAAAGGTAATTACATATTTGCACTCTCCTCTTCCTCCTCTACATTTACCTAGTCTTAAAATTGAAAACTACCATCTTTTTGAAATTTGGAGTTTAAAGAAAGTTTGAGTTTTTGATGGGTTTTACATTTGGTTTTGATTTATTAAGTTGGGTTTTGGTTTAGTCTCATTAAAATACACATAATATGTTAAAATGGGTGACTTTGGGTGAAAACCCGAAATGGGTCCTTGTGGCCATTTTTGAGGTGTCTAAAACTTAGATTTTGGTGAGTTTTAGGGTTGGGTTGAAGGGCTGATGGTTTAGGGATGTTAGAAAAGTGTTTTGGGACCATTTAGGTGTCATTTGGGTGTTTGAAATCATGGTTTTCAGCTGGGTTTTAAGGGAGCTCGAAAATGGAAATTTTGGGTGATTGTTGGGTTTAAAATTGTTGAAGTATGGCTTGTGTTTATGGGTTGGAGTTGGTGACTGAAATTTAGCATTGATTTGTGAGTAATGGATGTGTTTTGATTGGCTAGAAACAAGAGGAAACATCGGAGAAGCATCGGGATCGAATCCGGGCATATAGGAGGCTTGCTTGCTTGCTTGGGTTGCTAAGGAAGGGTGGTGAGTAAAACTTTAAATTGTTTTAAAGTTGGTTCAAGTGTGTGTAGTGGATGTGTGGGAATGAGCTTGGTAGGCCATTCCTAGGTGGGAGTTAAATTGATAGTTTAACTCCTTGATTTCCTATTGATGAATGTTATGCCATTGCCTATTTGTCCTTGTGAAATGTGGATTGATTTGTATGTGTGTACCGTGATATGTATATGTGATGAGTATGTGATATAAATGGTGGATGTATGATGTGGTTAAAGAAATTGGCACTAATTAACTTATCGGGTGTAAATGATCGATCATTAGGATTAGTGTGCACACAATTGAGTCAAAACGTACGTGGCCTTGATGGCGTTGAGTCATCAAGGAGGAGTACGGTGATGTAATATTCCACCGGAAATTTATATATATTCTATGTGATGATGAGTGGAATCCCATCTGTAGGGCATGTGGTGATGAGTGGAATCCCGCCCATGCAAGGTCCGGTGATGAGTGTAATCCCACCGAGGTAATGTTGTTGTTGAGAGTAAATCCGCACATCCGGGTAAACTAATAGTGGCCAATGATATTGCTCTCATGTTTATGATGTTTGATAATTGAGATATTTGTTGTTGAGCTTAGTATGATGTGAGATGTCATATTATGACTCTTGTAAGACTAGCTAGGTTGACTTGTTGATACATATGTATGTTGCATGTGAGGGTAAGGATTTGCATGCTTGGACCCTGCATTGTTGTTGTTTTCGATTTTATAACATCCTCACTAAGCTTCTAGCTTACGCTCTCATTTTCAACAATGCAGATCATTAGCGTGGTGTTAGCAAGGAGCAAGGCGAAGGGGCTTTCCAAGTTTTTGTTGCTCAAGTATGATTTAACAAGTAATGTAGTAGTTTAGCAATGATGCAATAGTGTATTTTGTTTGAGCATTGTATGACTCATGGAGGTTGTTGGTATCTATGTTTTGTTGAATTTGTAAACCATGTTAAGCCTTGATGAATGCTTGATTGTGATGATATGCTTTTGTTGGAGTACATGTGTTGTTGTGGCATGTAACTCTCTGTGTGGTGAATTGAGCCTTAAGGGCCTTTTAATGCTTAAGTATGCTTTGGATGATTCTTGGAATGATTGTCTTATCTTAAATCTTGTGATGATTATGAATGTTTGCGATAGGGAGTATGCCTCTAGAGGGTATTTGTTTGTGATGTATGCTTCTTGAAGTTGTTGAGGGCTTTTGGGATCATTTAGAGTTGCCTAAGTCTGATTTTGAAAGTTGCAGACATCCAGCATTTCTAAACGGGCTGAGCCGTTTCGGAACGGGTAAGGCTTCAGGGACCCCGTATCGGAACTCGTTTCGATACGGTTTTGCCACTGTGAGCTCGTGTACCGAAACAAGTTTCGGAACGTTTTTGCTACTGTCCGTGCCTGTTTCGAAACGTCAAGGCAAATTTGTGGCCCTGTTCCGAAATGGGGTGGAGGCGTTTCGGTACGGGTGACTTGCTTTTTACCTGGAGCCCGTGTTTTGAAATGGGTAGTACCTGTTTCGAAACACAAGCCTGAATGAGGGCTTTTAGGCATTTCTAAAGGGTCTCAATGCTTGGGTTAGGCATGTTTTGCTGTAGGGCCTCCTGGGAGTCTTGTTTCCGCTGTAGAGATCACTTAAGAATTAATTATGCCTCTAGTTAAAATGTAATTTAAATGAAAAAAAATTAGGGTCGCTAACCGAGGGGGAACCTTAACGGGTTTCGCTTCGGTTTTCCCCGTGTGGCCTACTCGGACCGGTCATCCGGCCAGACCGGGACGAGGGGGTTACATTTTTTGGTATCAGAGCCTGAGGTTGCCGAGACCTCGGGCAGGTAAGTGAGGTAAGCTTGATGTGTTAAGTAATTGTATTGCTTGGTGTATGCTATGCCATGAAATTTCGTTGTTTGATTATCCGTATGATGATTTGGAGCATGAATTGTTGTGTTTGGTGTAGAATCGAGTGCTCATTGCTACTATTACTTAATTTAAAAAGGTTTTTGTAAAGGAAGTACTTGAGCACTGTTAGACCCTTGCTTTTGCTAACGTAATCCTAATATGTTTGTTGTTGTAGTTATAATCTTGCTAGCTGTACCATGAGACCACGTGGGAGGCCTAGGATGGTTCGACTGGAACCTCGGGCAGCGGCTCCAGGAGTTGAGCCAGTAGTTAGAGTTGAGGCTCAAGTGGGAGAGCCAGTGGTTGGAGTTGGAGCTCCTCCACCACCTCCACCACCACCACCTCCTCCGTCAGGAGTAGGAGGCGAGGCCGGGGCCGAAAGAGAGGGACCTCAGAAAGGCCAAGGAGGCCAAGGTCCAGCCGGAATAGACTTAGCTCCTTTAGTTCAGGCGATAGCCGGGGCTTTTCAGGCTGCAGTGGCTGGGTGTCAGGCAACATCATAGCATCAGAGAGAGGGCACTGGTTTGCCATTAGAGAGGCTCCGTGGTCTGGGGGCCAAAGAGTTCAGAGGGTCTACACCGGAGAGATCTGAGTTGTAGTTTGAGAAGATCGTCCGTATCCTCGCACATATGGGATGTACCAGAGAGCCCAAGTTAGGGTGTGTTGAGTCCTTGCTTCAGGGTGATGCCTACACTTGGTGGGTCACCATCACTACGGGTATGGATGAGGCCGAGATTACTTGGGAGTTCTTTGAGTCAGCATTCCGTAAGAAGTATCTGGGTCCATGATATCTCGATGAGAGGAAGAAGGAGTTTATGGCTTTGCTTCAGGGGAGTATTACTGTGACAGACTATGAGATTCGATTTGTTAGGCTGAGTCAGCATGCATCTGAGCTTGTTCCTACTGAGGTGGAACGATGTAACCGTTTCCGTTATGGGCTGAATGAAGAGATCAAGAGGTATACTCTAGCTTCAGACTACACAGATTTTGATGTCTTGGTCGCGAGGGCCAAGGACTTGGAGCACAATTTGGGCTTGACCAAACGGTCTGATGGTTCTAGTTCGGGTAAGAGGTCCAGTGACATTGATAGAGGTGATGCCAAGAGGCATCGAGACAACAAGCATCACTATGATCATAGGCGTGGTGGCGGTAACCACGGTAGGGGCCAACAGGGCCAGAGGGCTGGTGGGAAGTTGCCCATGTGTGCTACTTGCGGGAGGAACCACACCGGTGAGTGTTGGGGGAATTTCCACTCGTGTTAGAGTTGTTGGCCTAGAGATCATATTAGGCGTGACTGTCCACATCAGGTGGGGCAGGCACCAGCTCAGGCTCCTGCTAGAGTCAATGACTTTCAGAGAGGCCGCGGGCGCGGTAGAGGTAACTTCCAGCCGAGAAATGATGGTAAGAGGAACATAGCACATATAGTTGCAGTCCAGCCGGAGGGCGGAGGGCAGAGTTTACGCTCAGCGTGGGGATCAATATGACACAGATGTGATCGCAGGTAACTTCTCGATATAGTCTTTGGGTTTACTTTCTTTGATTGACTCCAGGTCTACACATTCCTACATATTGAGTGAGCATGCACAGTCGTTGAATTTGCCTTGTGAAATGTTAGAAGTAGGAGTTAGTGTCACTAGTTCCTTTGGGGACACGGTAGTAGTTAGAAAAATATACAAAAGGTGTCCGTTGATGGTTCAGGGACATGTGTTTCCAGTGGATATGATGGAGCTACCTTTCTATGGTTTTGATGTAATTCTGGGTATGGACTGGCTCACGGAGCATAGAGCTAGGATAGACTTTGAAACTAAGAGGATTTCTTTGAGGCTCACAGATGATTATGAGATTGTAGTGGTGGGTGAGAACGTGAAGTTCTTGTCCAATGTAGTTTCAGTTCTGGAGGCTAAGAGGTTAGTTGAGTTAGGTTGCGAAGCATACTTGGCCTATTTGATGAATCCAAACATGAGTGAGGTTAGAACTCAAGACATCAGGACAGTGTGTGACTTTCCTAGTGTGTTTCCGGAAGAGTTGCCAGGGTTACCACCGGATAGAGAGGTAGAGTCACTATTGAGACTTATTCTGATTCAGCTCCTGTTTCGATTGCTCCGTATCGCATGACACCGAAAGAACTGAAAGAGTTGAAGACTCAGTTGCAAGAGTTGACATATAGAGGCTTTATCCGACCTAGTTCTTCACCTTGGGGAGCACCAGTTTTGTTTGTGAAGAAGGAAGATGGAAGCATGAGAATGTGTATAGATTACAGACAGTTGAATCAGCTAACAGTGAAGAAGAAGTATCCTTTGCCTAGAATTGATGATTTGTTTGACCAGTTGAAAGGGGCATCAGTCTTTTCGAAGAGTGACTTGAGATCGGGTTACTACCAGCTAAAGGTAAGAGAGGTTGATGTACCGAAGACGACCTTTAGAACTAGGTATGGTCACTATGAGTTTTTAGTCATGCCTTTTGGGTTGAAAAATGCACCAGCTGCTTTTATGGATATGATGAATATGATCTTTCATCAGTACCTAGATCAGTTTGTAGTTGTTTTTATAGATGACATCTTGGTGTACTCGCGAACTGAAGAAGACCATGACCGACACTTGAGACTAGTTTTGAAGACTTTGCTAGATCATCAGTTGTATGCGAAGTTGAGCAAGTGTGAATTCTTGATCCGAGAGGTAGTCTTCCTAGGGCATCTAGTGTCAACCGATGGGATTAGAGTTGATCCGAAAAAGATAGAGGCCATTGTTGAATGGAAGCAACTGAAGTTTGTAACAGAGGTACGTAGCTTCCTAGGCTTAGCTGGATACTATAGAAGATTCGTAGAAGGTTTCTCGAAGTTAGCCGCTTCTTTAACACAATTACTTCAGAAGAGTGTTCAGTTTGAGTGGACATATGCAAGATAGAGAGCCTTTGAGAAATTGAAAAAAGCTTTGACCCAAGCACCGATCTTGATTCAGCCAGAGTCTGGGAAAGACTATGTAGTTTACAGTGATGCTTCCTATGTAGGCCTAGGTTGTGTTCTCATGCAAGACATGAGAGTGGTGGCTTATGCCTCAAGACAGTTGAAGACTCACGAGCGTAACTATCTGACCCATGACATAGAGCTAGTTGCAGTTGTGTTTGCTCTGAAGATTTGGAGACATTATTTGTACGGTGAGAAGTGCACAGTGTACACAGATCACAAGAGTTTGAAGTACATCATGACTCAGCGAGATTTGAATCTCAGGCAGCGTAGGTGGTTAGAGTTGCTAAAAGACTATGATCTTACCATTGAGTACCATCCGGGTAAGGCCAATGTAGTGGCTGATGCTTTGAGTAGAAAGATAGTTGTAGACTTGAGAGTCATGTTTGCTAGATTGAGCTTGTCCGGAGATGGTGGCTTGGTAGCCGAGCTTCAAGTTAGACCTACCCTAGGTCAGTTGATTAGAGAGAAACAACTCTTAGATAGATCTTTGGCACCTCACGTGCAAGATATAGCCAAAGGTAGATCTTCAGACTATAGTTTCAGTACCGATGGGGTTTTGTGTTTCAAAAATAGGATAGTTGTGCCAGAGAACAGTGACTTGAGACATACAATTTTGACTGAAGCACACAGTAGTCCGTTTGCTATGCATCTTGGAAGTACGAAGATGTATCGCGATTTGAAGAATGAGTACTTTTGGGTTGGTTTGAAGAGAGATGTGGCCGACTTTGTGAGTAAGTGTTTGGTGTGTTAGAGAGTGAAGTCGGAACATCAGGTTCCCTCAGGTTTGTTGCAACCGTTGAGAATTCCAGAATGGAAATGGGAGAATATCACCATGGATTTTGTTTCGGGTTTGCCTTTTACTCCTACGAAGAAGAACTCAGTGTGGGTTATAGTGGATCGTTTTATGAAGTGTGCTCACTTCTTGGCGGTTAACACCACTTATACTTTAGATAGATTGGCCGACTTGTACATTGGTGAGATTGTTAGACTGCATGGTGTGCCGAAGTCTATTGTGTCCGATAGAGATCCGAGGTTTATAGCTCGATTTTGGGAGTATCTGTATACAACTTTGGGTACCCGTTTAAATTTCAGCACGTCTTATCATCCTCAGTTAGATGGTCAGTCAGAGAGAGTTATACAGATTCTAGAGGATATGTTGCGTTGTTGCATCATCGATTTTCAGGGTACATGGGAGAGGCACTTGCCTCTAGTTGAGTTTGCTTACAATAATAGCTTCCAGTCGAGTATTCAGATGGCTCCATATGAGGCCTTGTATGGCCGGAAGTGTAGAACTCTAGTTTGTTGGGCCGAAGTAGGACAAAGTTGTTACGTATGTCGGATTTGCTCAAGGAGACAACTGACAAAGTAAAATTGATTTGTGATCGATTGAAGGCTGCTTCGGATAGACAGAAGTCCTATACCGAATTGAAGAGGAAGGAAGTTGAGTTCTCAGTGGGTGAGAAGGTATTCTTGAAAGTGTCTCTATGGAAGAAAGTAATGAGATTTGGCCGAAAGGGGAAGTTGAGTCCGAGGTATATAGGTCTGTATGAGATTGTGAAAAGGATTGGTCTGGTAGCTTATCAGTTGCGTTTGCCATCCGAGCTAGAGAAGATACACGATGTATTTCATGTTTCGATGCTCCGTAGGTATAGGTCCGATCCATCACATGTTATGCATGTAGAAGAGATTGAAGTGAATCCAGATTTGACTTATGAGGAAGAACCAGTTGAGATCCTAGCTTCTGACAATAAGGTGTTGTGGGGTAGATCGATTGAGTTAGTGAAAGTGCGGTGGCAACGTCGAGGGGTGGACGAGGCCACATGGAAGAGGAAGGAGGATATATAGAGGCAGTTTTCGTATCTCTTTCAGTCAGGTAATTTCGGGGACGAAATTCCTTAAGTGGGAGAGAGTTGTAACACCCGTGTTTTGGAGTTAGGAGTTAGTCGGGTTAGATGGTCCGAGTCGGTAAAATTAATTTTAATCAAATTGACCTTGGCTTGAGCCAATTGAGTTTTAAATAAAAAAGGAGGGATCCTTTTAGTAATTTAACCAAAACAAAGAAAAAGTGGACAACCTTTTTCAAATCAAAAAGAAAAAAAGGGTATCATCTCCCTTTTCCCTCTCACCCGTTGAAAACCCCCAAACCCATCCAAAACCCCCTAAATCACTATTCCATCAAATCCTTCCTTTGATATAAGAGTATTTTTAAAGGTAATTACATATTTGCACTCTCCTCTTCATCCTCTACATTTACCTAGTTTTAAAATTGAAAACTACCATCTTTTTGAAATTTGGAGTTTGAAGAAAGTTTGAGTTTTTGATGGGTTTTACATTTGGTTTTGATTTATTAAGTTGGGTTTTGGTTTAGTCTCATTAAAATACACATAATATGTTAAAATGTGTGACTTTGGGTGAAAACACGAAATGGGTCCTTGTGGCCATTTTTGAGGTGTCTAAAACTTAGATTTTGGTGAGTTTTAGGGTTGGGTTGAAGGACTGATGGTTTAGGGATGTTAGGAAAGTGTTTTGGGACCATTTAGGTGTCATTTGGGTGTTTGAAATCATGGTTTTCAGCTGGGTTTTAAGGGAGCTCGAAAATGGAAATTTTGGGTGATTGTTGGGTTTGAAATTGTTGAAGTATGGCTTGTGTTTATGGGTTGGAGTTGGTGACTGAAATTTAGCATTGATTTGTGAGTAATGGATGTGTTTTGATTGGCTAGAAACAAGAGGAAACATCGGAGAAGCATCGGGATCGAATCCGGGCATATAGGAGGCTTGCTTGCTTGCTTGGGTTGCTAAGGAAGGGTGGTGAGTAAAACTTTAAATTGTTTTAAAGTTGGTTCAAGTGTGTGTAGTGGATGTATGGGAATGAGCTTGGTAGGCCATTCCTAGGTGGGAGTTAAATTGGTAGTTTAACTTCTTGATTTTCTATTGATGAATGTTATGCCATTGCCTATTTGTCCTTGTGAAATGTGGATTGATTTGTATGTGTGTACCGTGATATGTATATGTGATGAGTATGTGATATAAATGGTGGATGTATGATGTGGTTAAAGAAATTGGCACTAATTAACTTACCGGGTGTAAATGATCGATCATTAGGATTAGTGTGCACACAATTGAGTCAAAACGTACGTGGCCTTGATGGCGTTGAGTCATCAAGGAGGAGTACGGTGATGTAATATTCCACCGGAAATTTATATATATTCTACGTGATGATGAGTGGAATCTCATCCGTAGGGCATGTGGTGATGAGTGGAATCCCGCCCATGCAAGGTCCAGTGATGAGTGTAATCCCACCGAGATAATGTTGTTGTTGAGAGTAAATCCGCACATCCGGGTAAACTAATAGTGGCCAATGATATTGCTCTCATGTTTATGATGTTTGATAATTGAGATATTTGTTGTTGAGCTTAGTATGATGTGAGATGCAATATTATGACTCTTATAAGACTAGCTAGGTTGACTTGTTGATACCTATGTATGTTGCATGTGAGGTTAAGGATTTGCATGCTTGGACCATGCATTGTTGTTGTTTTCGATTTTAGAGCATCCTCACTAAGCTTCTAGCTTACGCTCTCATTTTCAACAATGCAGATCATTAGCGTGGTGTTAGCAAGGAGCAAGGCGAAGGGGTTTTCCAAGTTTTTGTTGCTCAAGTATGATTTAACAATTAATGTAGTAGTTTAGCAATGAGGCAAAAGTGTATTTTGTTTGAGCATTGTATGACTCATGGAGGTTGTTGGTATCTATGTTTTGTTGAATTTGTAAACCATGTTAAGTCTTGATGAATGCTTGATTGTGATGCTATGCTTTTGTTGGAGTACATGTGTTGTTGTGGCATGTAACTCTCTGTGTGGTGAATTGAGCCTTAAGGGCCTTTTAATGCTTAAGTATGCTTTGGATGATTCTTGGAATGATTGTCTTATCTTAAATCTTGTGATGATTATGAATGTTTGCGATAGGGAGTATGCCTCTAGAGGGTATTTGTTTGTGATGTATGCTTCTTGGAGTTGTTGAGGGCTTTTGGGATCATTTAGAGTTGCCTAAGTCTGATTTTGAAAGTTGCAGACAGCCAGCGTTTCGAAACGGGCTGAGCTGTTTCGGAACGAGTAAGACTTCAGGGACCCCGTATCGGAACTCGTTTCGATACGGTTTGACCACTGTGATCCCCTATTCCGAAACAAGTTTCGGAACGTTTTTGCTACTGTCCGTGCCTGTTTCGAAACAAGTTTCGAAACGTCAAGGCAAATTTGTTGCCCTGTTCCGAAACGGGGTGGAGGCGTTTCGGTACGGGTGACTTGCTTTTTACCTGGAGCTCGTGTTTCGAAATGGGCAGTACTTGTTTCGAAACACATGCCTGAATGAGGGCTTTTAGGCATTTCTAAAGGGTCTCAATGCTTGGGTTAGACCTGTTTTGTTGTAGGGCCTCCCAGGAGTCTTGTTTCCGCTGTAGAGATCACTTACGAATTAATTATGCCTCTAGTTAAAATGTAATTTAAATGAAAAAAAAAATTAGGGTCGCTAACCGAGGGGGAACCTTAACGGGTTTCGCTTTGGTTTTCCCCATGTGGCCTACTCGGACCGGTCATCCGGCCAAACCGGGACGAGGGGGTTACATTTGCTCTTAAGAAGTAGGGGAGGATCTAGAAATTTGAACTTGGTAGTTCACCAAACAATGTAATAATTTAGAATTAATTTACTCTAGTGTAATAATGTATTAATAATGGATAATTGTTGTGCAAGTAAACATCGTTTATAGTGTGAGACATATTGACATTGAAGAACTATCATATACAATGTAAATATGTATGAGAGATTAAAACTATCTTATATTGGTGTAATTATTGTTTAGAGAGTAGAAAAATTTACTCCAGTAAAATTAAGTATTGATAGTAACAATTGTTGTGAAAGCAATCATAATCTTTATAATTCAAAACCGATTTGGAGTCCAAGATTTTTTAAAAAAGATTACGAAATCAAAATCGTTCTAGGTTTCAAAAACTCGAATAGAAACTTATGTTTCAAAATGGTTTGAACCAGAAGAAATTTTGGGAATGAAGATGATTGCATGATTAGAAAAAAATGTTTTGGAGATAAACATGTTTATTTAAGAACTAAAAAAATATTTTACTGCTTTTAAATTTATTTAAATTAAATTGTAATTATTTTTAAAATTTTAAACGAAAATTTTAGTTAAATTATTTGACATGAATGACAATGTATTTAACCAAGATTTTTTAACGAGAATAATAAATATACTTAAAATAGTTATAAAATTTTGATCGCAATGGTGAGAAGAATTCCTTTGTCCAAAAGATTAATATAGTTTAGTTTTAATCTAATTTTACGGTTAACAACACATAACGAAAAATTAATTTTTAATTTCAATGGAGATTTTTAATTTGATTCATGATGTTAATTGTTAATCAACTTGAAACTAAACTATGTTAAAATTTTGGCAAAATGAATCTTTCTCACCGTTGGAATTGTCGACCACTATTCCATTAATCAAAATTTTGACCTTGGCAATAACTATAAATTTGGAAAATTAGTTCTTTTTAGGGAAGATGACTTTAACATTCCACGTGAACATTCCTTAACGAGTTAATGATAGTGATTATAATGAAAGGAAATTAAAAATTTAGCGATTGTAGTGAAAGATTTTTGATTTTAATGACCAAAATGAAAAGACCCTAAAAATTAGTGATTACCAATGTAGTTTATCTTATTATAAGGAAAATTCTACCACGCTCGACGAGTACCGATGATCATCATTAATTCAATTTATAAAGATTAAAAATCTAAAGGAACTCACCGTATAATTATAAATTATTTAAAAATTAAAAAGTAAATTAATTAAAATATATTATTTTATTTTTAATTTTCTTTTAAACATATATCAAAATACTTGTCTACCCCTAAATTACAAAACTCTAATTTTTGTTCATTTGAAATTTAAGCTGCCACTGCTGTCGCCGTTGTCGTTGCCTCCTGCATGGTCGTCGTTTCCCACCAATAAATATCATTTGAATATGCTGCTTGAACGTTTGGAAGGTTTCCCACCGTCGTTGCCTAACTAGATGAAACCGTCGCTTGAACGTTTTATGTTCCCCATTGTCGTTGCCTAACTAGAAGAAACCGTCGCTTGAACGTTTTATGTTCCCCACCGCCGCTGCCTCTTAAAACCCTAATGGACCATGAACCTTTTAATTTTGAGAATTAATAAAATAAAATATAATTTTATTGTGGCAGCGACTTAAAACCCTAATGGGACATGAACCCGCACAACGAAAATGGCAGCAACGACGTCGGCAACGATGGCGGTAGTGGTGGCGGCAGCTTGAATTCCAAATGAACAAAAGTTAGGGTTTTTTAATTTAGGGGTAGATAGGTATTTTGATCTATGTTTAAATGAAAATTAAAAATAAAATAATATATTTTAGTTAATTTACCTTTTAATTTTTTTAATAATTTATAATTATACAATGAATTTTTTAAATTTTTAATCTTTATAAATTGAATTAATGGTACTCATCGGTATTCGTCATTAATAATACTCATCGGTACTCGTCGAGCGTGGTAGACTCATTTTTTTTTAATAATAAGTCACTTGACCTACACAAGGGTGCACCTGCCGCTGATAAGAAATTAATTAAATGTGTTTTAAATTAAGATCTTTTAGGATAGATTTGTTCATTGAGCGGAATATATCTTTACCCACTTTAGATTTTATTTTCTCTTTCCTCCCTTTTGTTTTTCTTTAAAGCAAAACAGCCTTTTTTTTATAAAATTAATTGGCAGATTAGAATTTAGTTTGTTGAATTAAAATTATTTTTTATAAAAATATTGTAAAAAAGTTATGTGAAAAAATGTGGATTATTATATAAAAGAAAGTGCGGATTGTGCATTAATGTTAATGGATAACTACACTCGATTTCAAACGTTTCATTAATGTTAATGGATAACTACATAAAAAATTTACGAAGTAGGCATATTTACTATTTAAAAATTAAAATATTTAAAATCTTAATTTTAAACTCTATAAACTAAACTCAATATCGAATTTAAAATAATATTGTAAAACCTATGTTTGATTTTGATATAACAAATATTTTAAAGATCAATTTGTAAAGTAAATAAATTTTAATTACTTGAAAATCTCACTATTGACAACGATTTTAAGCCTAAATTATTTCCAAGTCAAAACTTAAACCCCACAAATTTTTTTAAATGTTTTTAAAGTCAAACTTAACAAAATCGTCTAGGCGTATTGATACGCCCTATAGCGTTTTGATACGGATTTTGACTACTGGAATTGCATTTGAGCACAACGTTTCAATATGGTGTTACGATACGGGCTTGTCTGTTTCGATACAGTCTTCAAACTACACTTTATACACATGAGTTTCGGTACATGTCTTAAGTGTACCAATCCTCAGTTTCGGTATGACACGTCAGTGTACCGATACAGGGTCTTAAGATTTTTAAAATCTTTGCAATAAATTTTTCGACCGTTGAGTGTCAGTTAAAGCTTCAAATTTCAGTTATATCGTACCGATACGGGTGACATCCGTTTCGGTACGCTTTTGTAAAAACAAGCTTTACGTATCGATGCGCCCTTGAAGTGTATCGATACTTTTTTCTCAAGACTTTTTCATCAGATTTCGGTGAGCAAAAATCGTACTGATACGGTCCAGCCTTTTTGATACGACCCCCATTTTACACTAAGATTGTTTCGATACGCCCTTCCTGCTTATCGATATGTCCTCTTTATTACTTGCAACGGTTCTTTCTATTTTGAGACTGGTATCGATACGAGTACCTCGTGTACTGATACGATAGGTTGCAGAAGTGCATTTATGGTGAAAAAAAGAGAGATCAACGGGTCTATTGATGATGCCAACCACCCAAACGACTATAATTAAATGAGAAGGTATAAAAGCAAGTCTAAAAAGCTACAACAACAACTATTCATCAAGTCAAGCACAATTAAGTAAAAATCAAATTTCTTTAAGCCTTTTAGAGTCAAACTCTTACACAAACTTGTGTAATTCATTTGTAATCTTTCATTTCAAGTTTGAGGAGTGTGCTATTGTAATTGGGAAAATATTTTACTTATTGAGAGGTTTATTTTTAATTTGCCAACTTCTTCTTGTAAAAGAGTGATTTCAATCAAGCTTTGATCTTTGTAACGGTTTTCTCCTAATCCTAGAAAATGAGAAGAATTCAGTAGTGAATTGGTTGAAATCCTTAGTGAGAGTTAAGATAGTGGATGTAGAGCTTGTTAGAAGCTTGAACCACTCTAAATCTCTTTGCCTTCAATTTTTATCTTACCATTTTGCTCCCTTCCATTTTAAAAAGCCAATTCACCCCTCTTGGCCAATTCGACATTGTTTGATCATTTCAACAAATATTATCGGTTAGGACAATATAAATAGAAGTAGAAATTTATCTAACATAACTCATATATGAAATTTTAAATTTTATTTTATTATTTCTATCTTTATTTAAAAAAACCCGATGTATTTTCTAAAACAATACTTTTTTATCTTTAACTTCATTGATTTGTCAAATTTATAAGTCATTAAAATGTAAATTTAAATTTAATTATTTAAATATTAGCTTCTCTTGTAAGTTTCAATAAAAAATAATTAAGAAATATATTACATTTTGTAACCTCTTTTCATTTATCCTTTTTCTAAATATATTAGAAATGAGTTATAGGCTTTTTTTTGGGGATAACCTTGAGTATTGACGGAATAAAGTACTGTAGGCTAAGGTTGTATGGGGATCCCCTTCTATTCCTAGATATTTCTTTATCACATAGTTGATTGTCCTTGATCGGCTGTCAACAAAATGCAAATTGCTTTCTTAAGGGTGTGATGTTGATTCCATTTGCTTGCTTTGTGGAGAAGGGTTAGAGTCGAGAAATCATATTTTTGCGGATTGTGAATTTGTGCGCAAGCTTAATGAGATAATTTTGGTGCATTGTGAAATTTATTATGCGTATGATTGTTGATCGGATTTACAAAATTAGATGTAGATGAGGGGCAGGGGGAACTCCTTGATTGCGGTGATTTTAAGGATTGTTTGGTGTTGCTGCAATTATTTGGTTTGACAAGAGAAAAATTCTCGCTTGCATAGGAAACTTCCTCAAACGATTGATTCTTTGTTCGCGCAAATCAAAAAAACTGTAAATATGAGATTTAGTAGTTATCCTAAGCTTGTTAACTACTCTTCTTTTTTAGTTGATAGATAGAATTTGATATGTAGTTAGTTGTCTGTTTTGTATAGAGGTAGGTTAGTTGTAAAGGATGGTTTTTTTGTGGTTCTTGGATGAATACAACAACATTTATTCAAAAAAAGTTATAGGCTTTTTACTATATAAATATATATATATATAAATTTTTAATATTGATCTTAATTTTAATTTTATTTTGCTGTTTGTATTTTGTGGTCATTAGTTGTATACTTCGGTGAAACCTTGAAATTCATTTTTTAAAATATTTAATTAACTTGTAGAAAAATAGTTTTATTAAAAATAATTATATTTTATTTATAAAATCTAATGAAAATTAAAACAACCCCGTTTTTACTCTACTTTTTACCTTTATTTTTGTCTTAAAAAATAAAATTTGCCTTTATTTTACTTAGATTTTATTTATTGAGCTAATTCAACAAGAAACCATACTTCTATATCGGACCATTTTCCTCTAATTATCCAAAACTCAATATATATATATATATATATATATATATATATATATATCACCCTTCCAATTTTTAAGACTTGACATTGATTAATTCGGACCAATTTGCGTCACACACTTGATTTTGGTGATAAGTCTCCCAGTGAAAATAAAGATTTTTTGACATAAGATGAGTCATGACCTAAATAGACTTTGGGCATAAATTCATCCTTACATACTCAAACTCGAAATCTTATTTAATAGGGTCCAAATGTCATTTTTTGAGATGGTACAATTATTCCCCATGTCACGAAGCCAAATAGTGGCTGCATTAATGTCACTTTCATAGAGTTGTGTGAGGATGGTTCATTGGCTCTCATTGAAATGTGGGTTCTTTTCAATTTTAAAAGTGGACCGTCGGGGAAGCAGTAATTCTTTTATAACATAATCATACGACACAAATAAGATTAAACTCGTCCTTGCCATCGTATGTTTAAATTTTGTTGCTTTTCCAAAGTAGAAATTTTGGTACACAAAGTTGGTTTCCAAATTTCAACCGCTCTGGTCCAACCATTAACACAACTCCCATGATAATGTCTTAACAAGTTTTGTGCAAATTGTTGGGCAAGAATTAAGTTTTTTTTTTCATTATATATTTTTAAAAATTTTGCAGGTAGGTTATAGGATTATATTTGGGGATAGATTGTCTTTTATTTAATGTATTTTTTCAACTTTTTTAATTTTAAAAATATGTTAGATTGAAATTGTGTTATGCTTTTATTATGTCTGATCGAGTTGAGACGTAATAGAATACAATTGTTAAACAGCTTGTAATTTACTTTTTAGAAAGTTATTTTTTTAAAAAAGAATAATAATATAAATACAAAGCTGATCCTTGTTTATAATATCTAAGAATCAGATTAAAACACTTTTCCACTTCTCTATTTTCTCTGAGGTGGTTACAAAACTTTTTCAAGTTCTTTTTCTTCATCGTTTTTCTTTTCCGGCGACGGCCTTTGGCCGTTTTGCTGGATCTGTGCATAAATAAAATTCATCTTTTCCGATGAATGTTTCGTTTTTTTTTTAAGTTTGTTTCTTGTTTTTCGTCTACTTTGTCGAATTATTATTCAAATCTGCTTTTATGGCAGTTCTTTTGTCTGCTTGGTGGCAGTTCTTTCGTCTGCTTTTTAGTAGTTCTTGTCTGTCTTCAAGACAGTAGTCTGTCTTTTGACAGTTACACGTTCGAGTGACGAGTATCAACGAGCGCTTTTCAACGAAAGATGTCATTCTATACATGTTATGATTCCCTTTGGTGGTTGTGTCGACATGCCAAGATCAAGTAGCGGAAGAATTTTGCTATATTCAAAGAGCACTCAAGGCAAAGTATAGGTTTTCTGGATTTTTATTTCAGAAGATTTCTTCTGACAGTGTTAGGTTTGGTATGTTCAATGTCTTTCACACCTTTATATTTTTGTTGTTTTGTCCAGCAATGTATTTCTATTGTAAAAGGTGTGAGTCCTTTGCATTCCTTTCGCCGTTGAATATAATCCAGATTCTAAAAAAAAATTAGATTAAAAAAATGTAACTAACCTATAACTAATCTTAACTAAAAAGTAATTAAAATGTCAGTTACTTTTTTCTTTCTTCTCAATTAAACAATGTGATTCTTAGTTTCAATATGGTATCAAAAGATATCTTGTGAGGGTTGCTCATATAGGAATTGTGAAGATTAGTTCTTCTTTGGCTTTGCACAATATTTTTCATATTCTTAATATTGCTTTTAATCTTGTTTTTGTTTTACAGTTAACTAAAAATAAACCTATTTGTTTATTCTTTTTTTTTCTTTTTTTTTGTTGTATTCAGAACATAACCACTTGGAAGATGATTGGTTCTGCTAGAAAAGTCAATGGTTTGTATCATTTGGATGTACCCCTAGAATCTGAGATTTTTTAGTCCAATATTTGTATTTTTGATTTTAATTTTGTTAAGCTTTGGCTTGCTAGATTAGGTCATCCCTCTCAATAGAAAATAAAACATTTTTCTAGTATGAATAAAGAAATTTTTATTGCTTCTGATTTTGATTGTAAAATTTGTCACATTACTAAACAAAAGTGTTGGGTTTTTATGTGCTCGATTTCCTTCAACCGTTCTAGCTCGCCAAATGTGGAGAAGTTAAATTTTTGGGTGTTTTAGTGGAAGGTGAAAGATAGACAATAAACACAAAGATTTATAGTGGTTCAGCCTTCTAACAAGCACCTACATCCACTACCTTAGCTCCCCACTAAGGATTTTAACAAATTCACTCTTGAATTTATTCCCCTTTTCTAGGCTAAGGAGGCAACATTTACACACTCAAAGCTTTCTAACCCAAAGCTTGAGTAAACCCTCTTTACAAGAGAAATACTTGAAATCCCTCTAATAGGTATTTGTTTGCACTATTTAGCTCTCACCCAAAACCTAAATACTTGAGCAAATTTGACAATGTTTAGCTCACTAGTGTTGTCTATACAAGAAAATGAATAATTAAGATCTAAGAAAATTTCTTGATCATTATGTTGTTGACAATTGGAGTATTAGTCTTCTCTTGATGCTTGGAGGTCCCTTTTATACTCCAAATTGAGTTTATAGCCATTGAGGACCGTTGGGGTTGTTTTGGAGTCGTTAGAGACTTTATTTTCCACCATAAATGTTGTTCTGCAGACGTCCGTTTCGAAACAATCGACCCCGTATCGGAACGACCTTCTTCAGAACTAACCATTGAAGTCTACTGCAACAAGCCATTTCGAAACGCCTCTGGTCGTTTCGAAACACTCTTGATCCGTATCGAAACGGTAGCAACCCCGTTTCGGAACGTGTGACAGTTGAGCTGCAATTTAAAAAGCCGTTGGGGGAGATTTTGACCGTTGGGCGTATCAAAACACTAAAGGGGTATTTCAAAACGAAACTGTATCCGTACCGAAACGGGCAAGCCCTGTTTCGGTACGAGTTTTGGGAGTTTCAAACTGTTTCGATACAAGTCTCACTGTTTCGAAATGTGTATCTTGAAAACTCTAGTTTTGTTACTTAAAAACGTTTTAAACATTGGCAAAATCATTTATAAAGATCCACAAACTTGTTTGGACTTAAAAGCACTTTTGAAATCTTTTTAATTTAGTCCAAAACTATTTTTCAATTATAATATCAAAACAATAGTTTTTCAATCTTCCTCTTTTTGATATAATAAAACTAACTTGAAAAATTGTTTGGATTCTCCCCCTTCAAGTTTAAAAATTTGAATAAGAGATTTCAAAATAGACAAGTAATTAAAACTACTCCTTATTCATTTAAAAAATACAAATTTTCAAACCAAACTCTCCCCTTTTTGTTATATAAAAAAGAATTTAAATAACTTTAAGTTCAAATAACTTGGGAGGTTAAGAAAATGACACAAATAAGAATTTTGGTTTAAAATGGTTCCCCCTTACTCAAAGCATCATCAAAAAGTGTTAGTCCAACACGTGATAATCTAGTTGAATTAAAACAAAATAAATCAAATTAAACAAATAAAAACAACTAGATTTTACCACACTTGAACTCAATGGAGGATGTGAAGCCTTCATTCTTCAAATGTTCTTTCTTGTGTGTCTGGAGCTCCCCCTCAATATTTGGACTTGTTGATCACTCTCCATCACACCTAAACAAGACAATCAAGTAATTTTTGGTATCCAAATTGCTTTGGATCCATAGACGTTAGTTGTACAAAGTTTAGTCTCCTTAGGAATCTATTTTTCAATTTCATTGATAGTTGAAGTACTTAGTCCTTTTGGGACCCCAAATACTTCTAAAAACTTTACCATTTATAAATCTAGGGGCACTAGATTGCCTTACATAAAAAATTGATTTTCCAAAATTATTTTTCTTTTCAAGCTCTTTGGAAATCAAAGTTTTTTCTTCTTGAACTTTATGAAGTAATTTTTTTAAATCAACACATTTTTGTTCAAACTCATTGAGTTTTGCTTCAAGTTCAATTTTGGTTTTAGAAATCAAATCATTTTAAATTTTCAAATTTGAAACACTTTTCTTATTTTTCAAAATGTGGTTTTTAGATTCTAAAACCAAATCATCGTAGGCATCTTGTAATTCATCAAAAGAATATGAACATGAGGTAGATGAATTAGAAGTTACACTTGAATCTTCTTCAATGGCCATAAGGCAAAGGTTAGCTTGTTCATCGTCGATGGAGTCTTCATCATTCCATGTAGCCACATATGTCTTCTTCTTATGGCTTGAAGTGCTTGCCCTCTTCTTCTTCATTGATTCACGATTGAATTTTTTCAATGCTTTCTTTATAAATGGGGCACACTTCTTGAAGAGATGAACTATCTTTTCTTCTTCATCCTCCTCCTCAGTTGTATCAACATGGTTGTACTTGGAGGATTTGAGAACAATGGCATTAGTGTTGATGCCAAGCTCCATGGTCTTCTTCTTCCCCATCTTTCTTATATTTTCCTTCTTCTTCTCCTCTTATTTATCCTTCTTCATGATTTGGTGAGTGTGAAGTGACTCAATGAGTTCATCAAGCTTTAAGGTCTTTAAATTCTTAACTTCGATGATGGTGGTCTTTTTTTAGTCCCATGACTCGGGAAGAGAATAGATAAGCTTTCGAACAAGCTTTTGTTCCTGAATGACTTCTCCATAACCCTTGAGTCCATTGGTGATGGTGGAGAATCGATGGAACATCTTCTCAATGTCTTCTTCCGGATCCATTTTCAAGTTTTCATACTCTAGGTTGAGGAGACCGATCTTGGTCTCCTTTACTTCGTTTGTCCCCTCGTATGTAACTTCGAGCTTGTCCCAAACTTCCTTGGTACTCTTACAAGAAGATATCTTCTCGTAGATGTTGAGGCTAAGTGCACAAAAGATGAAGTGCAAAACCTTGCAATTTAGTTCCATCTTCTTGCGGTCGTCGGCACTCCAGTTCGCATTGCTTCCTTTTGGTACAAACGAACCATCGTCAATGATATCCCAAAGCTTGTAGTCTTTAGATTTGACAAAGAACATCATTCTCGTCATCCAATAAGTATAATCGGTCTCGTCGAAGAAGGGTAGCTTGTCGATGGATATGCGTCATTGAACCGGTTGTTTAAAATGTTGATCGAGCTTGCCGGATCGCCTCAATAGGGTTTTAATCCTCTTCAATTGAGTCAAGCTCTGATACCAATTGTTGAGTTTTTATGTGCTTGATTTTCTTCAACCGTTCTAGCTCGCCAACCTTTACACACTTAAAGCTTTCTAACCCAAAGCTTGAGTAAACCCTCTTTACAAGAGAAATTCTAAAGCAAACTTGAAATCCCACTAATAGATATTTGTTTGCACTATTTAGTTCTCACCCAAAACCTAAATACTTGAGCAAATTTGACAATGTTTAGCTCAATAGTGTTGTCTATACAAAAAAATGAACAATTAGGCTCTAAGACAATTTCTTGATCATTATATTGTTGACAATTGAAGCATTAGTCTTCTCTTGATGCCTGAAGGTCCCTTTTATACTCCCAATTGAGTCTATAGCCGTTGAGGACCGTTGGGGTTGATTTGGAGCCGTTGGAGACTTTATTTCCCACCATAAATGTTGTTTTGCAGACATCTGTTTCGAAACAATCGACCCCGTATCGGAACGACCTTCTTCAGAACTAGCCGTTGAAGTCTGATGCAGCAAGCCGTTTCGAAACGCCTCTGGTTGTTTCAGAACACTCTTGACTCGTATCGAAACATCGAAACGGTAGCAATTCTGTTTCGAAACGTGTAACAGTTGAGCTGCAATTTAAGGTGTTTGTAGTTTCCATCGCAAGTGTATCAAATAATTATCCTTATAATATATATATATATATATATATAATCGTTTCTCATAAACTTAAACTTGTCTACTTCTTCTATTCATAGTTTAATAAGTCTAAACCGCGCGTTCTTCGCAGTTCTCGGAGAGTTCCACTTCCATGGCCCGGTTCTTTCTTTGCATTTTCCACCACGAAAGAAAATCAGTGGTCACGTCAAACGTCACTAATGAGCCCACCTTTTCCTCCTAGTTATAAGGAAAATATTAAATGGATCCGGCTCAACAAGTTATTTATGGGGGATTCTAGGGAACAACCTTTAAATACAGGCTAAAAAACGGCAGATGTAAAAAGCGGTACACAAATTGTACATGAAGCGGTACACAAATTGATACAATTTTGTAATAGAAGAATGCATATACCTTTTTATTACAAAGATGTATTGTTTACTGAGTAAAAAGCGGTACATATTTATTACAAATAATGTACATAAATCTTTACAAGTTTGTAACACAAAAGGTACATACCTTTTTTATTACGCTATTTCACCAAGGGGTATCCATACCACCTTTAGGTGGTATCGATGCCGGTATACAAAATGTGTATGTACACAACTTGTTACAAGGAAACACAATTTGGTACAATAATAACAAGGGGCATCGATACTACCTAAAGGTGGTATAGATGCTGGTTTGGCAGACATGAAAAATTGGTACATTTGTTATAAAAAATGTGTATGTACACAAAAATATTACACAATGTGCATATACACAAATGAGTACAAAAATGTACACAAATTGTAACAATTTTGTAAGAGAAAAATGTATATACCTTTTTTAATATGCTATTTCAACAAGGGGTATCGATGCTGGTTTGTATTTAGCCTGTTTTTAAGCCGCCTGTTTTTAGAAAAGCCCTTATGGGAAGAAATAAAGATTCACCATTAAAAATAATGACATGATTTTTTTTATTGGATTAGACCATGAATAACGTGGTAAGTCAGACTCATCTAATAATTTTTATGTTAAAGGTTGTAAACTTTTATACTTGGTAAAATTAATAGCGGATTCAAGTCTATGCTAGCCCTCAACTTTTTAGATCTCACACTTTTGACTTTAATTTTTATTTTTTATGAATTAGTCTTTTAATTTTTTTTAATTTATATGAGTTGTGCCACTTTAAAAATTTGAAATTTATGTACTCACCCTTAAAAATATTTTTGAATTCGTCACTGAGTAAAATTATATGTGATTTTGAAAATTTAGGGGTACGAGATTTGTTTATCAATATAAAATATAACAAAATTTCTAAAATATATAAAAATTTAAATTTTTTAGGTACAACTGTCCCCTAACACGCCTCGATCCATCTCTGACATATGAAAGTAATCCCAAACATTCCCCACTCCCCAGCTGGCTATGGTTCAACGACATGTAATGTCAATTGCCGGTTCCCTCTTTCTTACATTAGTCTATGCATTGTGCATAAGCTATTGATTTAGTCTTTTTATTCTTTACGAAATTTAGAGTTTAGTTTAACAAATTTTACGATTATTGTTTGGGTTTAAATCAAAACTTCAAAATTTGAAAAGTTTATATACTAAAAATATCAAATTGGAGTACAAAGACTAAATCCACAACTTACGCAAAGTAAATTGACTAATAGAAGAATTTAACCTAAAAAAATGTGTTATTTAATATGTTAAATTAATTGATTAGTATTTGTACTATGCATACGATGTGGGCTTAGTCCACGTACTTTAATTTGGTCTTTTTTAGTTTTTGTAATTTTTAAATTTTAAAATAGGATGAGTCTACCACGTGCGACGAACATCGATGAACACCACTAATGATGAACACCGATGAACATCATTAAATCAATTAATAAAGATTTAAAATTTTAAGGACCCATCATACAATTAATAATTATTTTAAAAAATTTAATTAAATTATATTTTATATATATTAAAATTTTATTTTTTAATAAGGGTAAACTATATATTTAGTACCTCACTTATTTTCGTATTTCTATTGAACCCTCATTATTTAAATATTATTTCAATTTGACCCTATTCTTTATAAAAAAATAATTTAACCCTCAACCTAAAACTCTAAACTATTAAACCTTAAACCCTTAAACTCTTAAATATATATCATATACCATTAAAAATAATTTCACCATCATCGATTCAATTCAATTCAATGAATCGTTGAATTCTCCTAAAAATTTTAATTAAATTATTTTTTATATATATCAAAATTAATTAAACTCGAATCTCTTAAAATTAATTAATGGAGAAACATTTCCCGACAATCGGTTATCAGACAAATCAATGGAACTTAGCTTCAGGTTTTCGAGATTCTTTGGAATTGGACCGTTAAGTTTGTTTCCCGAAAGATTCAAAGAGTTCAAGGAGGGCATGAACGAAACTGTTGGTGGGATAATGCCACTGAAATCAATACCAGCAAGATTCAAGTCCACCAACCTAACACAGTTAGCTAGTTTCGCCGGTATCGATCCGGTTATTGAGTTTTGCTCGAAATGCAACGAAAATAATTGCTTCAGCGCACCAATCTCAGCAGGTAGATTGCCAGAAAAGTTATTGTTATTCAAAAGAAGCTCCTCTAAGTTTTGTTAATTCTAAGAGATTCGAGTTTAATTAATTTTGATATATATATATATATAATAATTTAATTAAAAATTTTAGGAGAATTCAACGATTCATTGAGTTGAATTGAATAGATGATGGTGAAATTATTTTTAATGGTAAGGTTTAGGGTATATGTTTAAGAGTTTAAGGGTTTAAGGTTTAATAGTTTAGGGTTTTAGGTTGAGGGTTAAATTATTTTTTTTATAAAGAATAGGGTCAAATTAAAATAATATTCAAATAATGAGGGTTTAATAGAAATACGGAAATAAGTGAGGTATTAAATATATAGTTTACCCTTATTAAAAAATAAAATTTTAATATATATAAAATATAATTTAATTAAATTTTTTAAAATAATTATTAATTGTATGATGGGTCCTTGAAATTTTAAATCTTTATTAATTAATTTAATGTTGTTCATCGGTGTTCATCATTAGTGGTGTTCATCGATGTTCGTCGCACGTTGTAGAATTTTCTTTTAAAATATCGGCAATGATTTAGACAGTAATAGTGAAATATGGTAAATTAAATTCCGTCATTAGTCTTTATATCATATATTAGTTATAGATTTAATTCTTGCTCTCCAATTTCATATTTCTAAGTCATGTAATTTAGCTATTGTCTCTTTATTATTTAAGTCAAGATTGAAAATTTATGTTTTTAAAAACTACAAGAATTAAAATTGACCAAATTAAAGTATAATTACTAGATCCACAACTTAAACACAATACAGGTACTAACCATAGAATTTGACCTATTTTATATTAAAAATGTGCAATTAAGTACTAAAAACTAACCGAAAATATTTCGAAACCTACTATACATATTTTCAAATTTCTTTGAACTCTACAAGTCCCAATCTATATAGCATATTTGTACTTGGGAAGTAGATTTCGAAACCTACTACACATATTTCCAAATTTCATTTTAACCCTTATTTCAAAAGTCACAATCTATAGCATGTTCGTATTCAAGAAGTAAATTTCGAAACCTACTCTATATATTTCCAAATTTCATTTTAACCCTTACTTCGAAGTCACAATCTATAACATATTCGTGCTCACGAAGAAGATTCCGAAACCTACTACACATATTTCCAATTTTCATTTTAACCCTTATTTTGAAAGTCACAATCTATAGCATGTTCGTGCTCAGGAAGTAGATTTCGAAACCTACTCTATATATTTCCAAATTTCATTTTAACCCTTACTTTGAAGTCACATTCTATAACATATTCGTGCTCACGAAGAAGATTCCGAAACGTACTACATATATTTCCAAGTTTCATTTTAACCCTTATTTCGAAAGTCGCAATCTATAACATATCCGTGCTCACAAAGAAGATTCCGAGATTAACGTACTACATATATTTCCAAATTTCATTTTAACCCTTATTTCGAAAGTCGCAATCTATCGCATAGCCGTACTCCATTCGGAGTCGATTGGTTCTTTGTGTGATCGACAATGGAGTCTGAAGTTGGGCACTTCCATATGTGTTACTGTCATTTCCCATGTATCCCATTTGGCATTTACAAATAAGAAAGATGACATTAAACTACCTTATAGTACACATATCATATGTCATTATCAAATATCATTGTCACAGTAAATTGTACCGAATTTTTGCAATAACATACACAATGAACATAGCAACTTAGTTGTTTAGAGGTCCCCTTGGCCCGAATCCGACGTCGTCTGTCCGGACGAAACCAAACTCTATTAGCCACAATAGTAGCATTCAGGCCAGAAAGATGGTGACCGAAGATAGATAACAGTGCATTAGTGTGTACATGTACAATATACCCTTATGGAGTTTAGTGGCTACCGTCAATTTTGGACGTTGTCGAGGGGCCATCGCCGAGACAAATAAGAGGTTTAAAATAATGGTCTGTGAATGTGTAATGAAAATCTTTTTCTTCAACTTCTAATTGGAATGCGATTCGTAAGCGATATCGAACTACTTTGAAAGCAAGTAGGAAAGATACAATAAAACATGTCAAGTCAGATCAACCCTAGACATGGACTTTAAATTTAAACGAAAATATATTCTGCTCAATGAACAAATCTATTCTAAAATGATCTTAATTTAGAACACATTTAATTAAATTCTCCAGATTGGGGAGCAAGTGTGGAAGTTAGGTGCTATTACACAACATTGTACATCTGTCCATGTTGTCATGTTTCAATAGCAAATCACTTGAATGAAGATTTTATCCTGTCTTAAACATATTAAAAACGAGGGTTTCTGGTTTGTTCAGTCAACAAATTACAGCCTAGCTTGCTTCATAATCTTGAATTCTTATATATAATACACACACACGCTTAATTAGTATATAATCTTTGATTAAGTATGCCATAAAAAGCATGCTTAATTTCCCTAATGACATAGGTGGATGATTCTCAAACAAATCGGCTGCATGGGAATATAATGTGTTATTTAATTAGTACATTATCAACTAATTTGAATAATAAATTATCCCCATGCTTCATGTACTATCTTTCCTTTTATAAATTAATATTCAGTTTGGGTTTTTAATTAGCTTAGTTTATATGAACCCAACAAGTGGTCTTAGTAAAAAAATGGATGATGTTCATCTTAAGAGACCCGAGTTCAATCGGTTTGTCTATAAAGTGTATGCGCGTTGTCAAAGTGTTAAGAATATATAGGCACAAATATTATCTTGTAATCACATAAAAACTATTTAAAATAACTAGCTTATTTTATATGAAGATCACTAGATTAAATATTATTTTTGATGATTTGAAATGATTTATATAAATAAAAAAGAATATCTAAATGAAACTTTCAATTTTCCAATCTTCTTCAATGTAGAAAAAGTTCCAACAATTTCCAAGGAAGACGAGTTTCTTAATAGTAACCACTAATTTATAAAATGTGCATCCTTGAAGTTTAGGGTTTCCAAGAAACAAAAAAAAAGTCACGTTTTTCTTATGTTTTTTAAATAGTCTAATTATGAAATTAAGTTAATTTGTCTACTTTAATTTGTGAAAAATTAGTCCTCGTACTTGATGGCGGTAGGCGGATGTATGTGTATGGTTGGGTAGGCCTACTCCTACCCTGAACTTTTTAATGTTTACAAATTTGACTTTAATTTTTATAATTTTTTGAATTAATCCTTAAATTCCCCCTAATTTTCATGACTTGTATCCACCTCGAAAATTTGAGATTTTACGTGTATACAGTCTAAAAAATATTTATGGATGCACCATTGCTTATACTTTTATAAAGAACAAATAATTAAACTAGTTATTGGTGAATACATATACATTAAGGGCATGTTTGGTTCACAAGCAAAAATAGCATAAAATGAAATAAATTTTAACGTCTTGTTCAAACTAAGAGTCGGGTTGTTTAGTTGAGAAGAAAGAAAGAAAAGTAACTTTCTTAATTTTTTTAATTATTGTAAAAAAAGATTAATAATAAAAATACAAAATTAATCCTTATTTATAATATCTAAGAATCAGATTAAAGAAAATATAACTAACCTATAATTAATCCTAACTAACAAGTAAATTACAAGATGTTTATCAATTGTATTATATTAACCCCTCAAGTTGGAGCATACATGTTATGAATGCCCAACTTGGAAATAGCCTGAAGAAAAGATGAAGATTGCAAGGCTTTGGTAAAGCAATCTGCCAGTTGATGATGCGTGAAAGTTGGTAGTAATGTGACCAATTAGTGTTGTATTTTTTGCGTATAATATAACAATCGATCTCGATATGTTTAATTCTCTCGTGCTGGACAAGAATTTCTGCAATCTTAATAGCAAACAAATTATTACAATAAAAATTAACAAGAGAATAAACATCAAGCTTTAAATAAGAGAGAAGATAGCTTAGTCATTGTATTTCGCAAGAAATAAAAGTTAAAGTTGTGTATTCTGCTTCACTTGAAGACCTTAAAATAATTTATAACCTTTTGAACTTTAAAAAAATTAAGTCTGAGCTAAAAAAACACAAAATTCAGTAACAATTTTTTTTTGAATTTAGGACAAGATGCCCAATCAGAGTCTGAGAAGACATTAAGCTTGATGTCATTGATGGCCGAAAAAACTCGACCCTGGCCAGAAATACCTTTAAGATATCTAAATATTCTATGAGCAGCAATCATATGAATATCAGAAGGAGAAGAGATAAACTGTAAAAGCTGATGAACAACAAAAAAGTATCTGATTTAGTATTAATAACATAAAATAATTTGCCAATGAGTATTCGATAAGAAATAATATCAGATAATAAAGTGCCATCTTGTTTAGAAAATTTACTTTTACCAAGAAGAGGAGTTGATACAGGTTTAGATCTAACAACTTCAAGACCTAAAAAGTACTTTAAATCTCCAAGATCTATAATTTTAAAAAATATCATGTAAAAAATGTTTGATAGTAGATATTTCACTAATATTAGAACTGGCCAAAACAATATCATCAACGTAGACAACAAAAGTAATAAAAGTATCTCTTGAACCTTTAATAAAAAGAGATATATCAGAAGAAGCCTATAAAACCTCGATTGATTAAGGTCAAAGTTAATCTCTTATTCTATTGCTTACTGGCCTGCTTTAAACCATATAAATTCTTAGTTAATATACAAACTAATCATTATTCTTTAGGAAGAAAATCAGGATGAGGTTTCTTATAAATTTTCTCATCTAAGAATTCATGCAAGAATTCCGATGAATTATTCCTTTAGTTTTTAAAAAACTATCATTTCAAATTTTTTAGCAGTATCAGTTCGAATACACTTGATTCTTTTTTTTAAACTGAGTTTTTACTAGCTAATAAAATTGAACAATTAAATTTTTAACTTCAGACTTAAGTTTCGTAAGAAAAATTCAAACGAAACTATTTTTATCATCTACAAAAGTAAAAAATAAGAATGTCCATATATACTTTTGACAGGAAAAGGGCCCGAACATCCATATGAATTAAATCAAAAATTGAAACAAAATTTGTATTACTAATAGAAAAGGGCAAATGTTTTTTTTGAAGAACTAATGTTTTGATATAATAATTGAAAAATAGTTTTGCACTAAATTAAAAAGATTTCAAAAGTGCCTTTAAGTCCAAACAAGTTTGTAGATGTTTATAAATGGTTTTGGCAATGTTTAAAACGTTTTTAAGTAACCAAACTAGAGTTTTCAAGGTACACGTTTTGAAACAGGGAGACCTATATCGAAACAGTTTGAAACTGCCAAAACTCGTATCGAAACAGGATTTGCCCATTTCGATACAGATTTTGGGTTAGAATTTAGGGTTTATAGGTTAAAACCTAAATCCTCAATATATTACACTAAAACTTAAACCATAACCTCTAAACCTTAAATCCTGATCCTAACCCTTAAATTCTAAACCCCTACACATAAACCCCTAAACTTTACACCTTAAATTAAAGTCCCTAAACCCTAAACTAAAGTGTTTGTGAAAACTAAAAGTTTACACCACTAGTATATTGGATATAAATCCATATTATAAAATTACATTAACAGCTATATGAAGAGTAATGAAAAACTTATACACCATCTTATCACTTGTCGTACTTATATTATTTTCTATCAGCTGATAATCGAAAAATATAATAATTTTATATACACAATTACATAATTATTAGACAACTGATAAACTAATAGAATAATCTAGTTATGAATCTAACGTTGTCTACTTGTAGCGTAGGCATAAACACTTCATGAATAAAATTTTAAATCTAAAATACTAGATTTATTGAATTTTTATTTTGAAATTGAGAATTAGAAAGACCAAGTTCCCCCTCTGTATAATAATAATAATAATAATAATAATAATAAATCCACCACGTGGTCCTCCCTTAGGTGTCTGAGGTGGACCTCCATAGTCCATAGTAACAAATTCCAGGCTCTCTCCCCCAACTCTATTTATACCCATTTTCCCTCGCTTTCCTTCCTCCAAAGTCATATCTTCAATCTCTCTTTCCCTATGTTTGCTTTCTTCTTCCTCTTCTTCACTCTCAATCGCCATTAAAACACCTTTGATTCCTCTGATTTGAGCACACCCATGGCCATGGCTTCTACAACTAATATTTGGGCCAAACCCCATTTTCCCCATCCTCTTTCTTCCTCCTCTGCAAAACTAGATTTGAGCCAAAAATGGCAGCCCAAGAGAAACAAACGCATCAACATTACTCACTCAGCTCTCAACTCTCCTTCCGTTATCCATTTCCCCAAACAAACGTACCCGAACTCCGGTGAAGATGTAAAGCCGAAATTGAACATCCTGCAAAGAGCGGCGGGTATGGCGCTCGACATGGCGGAGAGTGCGTTGCTGTCACGCGAACTCCAACACCCACTCCCTAAAACCGCCGACCCACGCGTTCAAATCGCTGGGAACTTCGCTCCTGTTCCCGAGCAGCCGGTGAAGCATTCTCTCCCCGTCGATGGCACCATCCCTTCTTGTATAAACGGCGTTTATCTCCGAAACGGAGCTAATCCTTTATTCGAGCCGGTTGCTGGCCACCACTTGTTCGACGGTGACGGTATGGTTCACGCTGTTAGCATCAACAATGGCGACGCTAGTTACGCCTGCCGGTTCACGGAAACGCAAAGGCTTTTACAAGAGAAGGAATTGGGCCGCCCTGTTTTTCCTAAAGCAATCGGCGAACTCCATGGCCATTCCGGGATTGCTAGGCTGATGCTGTTTTACGCTCGGGGACTCTTCGGCCTCGTCGATCATAAACAAGGCACCGGCGTGGCGAACGCCGGACTGGTCTATTTCAACGACCGAGTTCTCGCTATGTCGGAAGACGATCTTCCGTACCACGTGCGCGTCACTTCCTCAGGTGATTTGGAAACAGTCGGACGATACGATTTCGATGAACAACTTAAATCGACAATGATTGCTCATCCCAAGATCGACCCTGTTTCCAAGGAACTCTTCGCTTTGAGTTACGATGTTGTCCAAAAGCCGTACTTGAAGTACTTCAGATTTTCTCCCGACGGTAAGAAATCGCCCGACGTCGAGATTCCCTTGCCGGTTCCGACCATGATGCATGATTTCGCCATCACCGAGAATTTCGTGGTGATCCCAGACCAGCAAGTCGTGTTCAAGCTGCAAGAGATGATCACCGGCGGGTCGCCGGTGAGTTACGACAAGAACAAGAAGTCCCGGTTCGGGATTCTTTCAAAGAATGCGAGCGATGCCAACGATATCATATGGGTCGAATCGGAAAACACCTTCTGTTTTCATCTGTGGAACGCGTGGGAAGAGCCGGAAACCGACGAAGTGGTGGTGATCGGATCTTGCATGACACCACCCGACTCTATTTTCAACGAATGTGACGAGAGCTTAAAGAGTGTACTATCCGAAATCCGGCTGAATTTAAAGACAGGAAAGTCCACGCGCCGCCCAATAATCTCGGAATCCGAACAAGTCAACCTTGAAGCCGGGATGGTAAACCGGAACCACCTCGGAAGAAAGACACGTTACGCTTATCTCGCCATTGCTGAACCGTGGCCGAAAGTATCGGGTTTCGCCAAGGTCGATCTTTTAACCGGAGAGATAAAAAAACATATTTACGGCGATGAAAAATACGGCGGAGAACCGTACTTTTTACCCCGAAACAACGATTCCGAATCAACAGAAGACGATGGCTACATTCTTTCCTTTGTTCATGATGAGCAGACATGGACATCGGAGCTTCGAATTGTAAATGCAGTAAATTTACAACTCGAAGCTTCGATTAAATTACCTTCCCGGGTTCCTTATGGCTTTCATGGAACGTTTATTGAGGCTAAAGCCTTGGTTAATCAAGCTTAATTAGAGGTAAAAAAAATTACCGTACAGGGAGATATAGAATTTTTCAATTTTGTTTTTTAGGAGGAACCAGCTTGTAGCTCTTCAGCATTTGTAGCTATAGAATTTGAGCTCAACTGGATTCTATTCTACATTAATTGTAGATACTACATTGACTAATTAATTATTATTTTTATAACAATCGTATTTAATTTATTAACTGATTAATTGTTATGTTCCTCTCTTGATGTCGCCCACATATCTGACACTCTTATTATTATACCTTAATTGAATTTAAAGTCTAATTGAATATAATCAACAAGAGTCGAGTGAAATGACAAGGCACATTGTATTTTTAATAAAAAAATTTAAGTTTAAACTTTAAAACGACACTGTTGGAAGGAAAAGTCATGAATTCCGACTATTAACTACTATAAAATAGATATGAACTATAAAAAAAATTTAATTGTAGAAGAATTTTTTCATTTTATTTATTTATTAAGTTTATATACAAGATTTTGTTTAAGGGTATCGAACCAAATATTTTTACAATATTTGCTGCTATATTAAAAGGGCAAACAACATTTTTTTTTCTCTCTAACTTAAAAAAACTATTTTAGCTTTTATAATATTTTTCCTCTCTTTTGATTTTTAAACTTCTATTTGTCAAATTGAACCAATTGATAGAAGAAAAAAACGGTTTTTAATAACTTTTATACTTCTTTTACAAATTTTATTTTTGTCCCGATTTTTATAGTTTTTATAATTTTTTAAACATGTTATCATTTTAAATATATTTTTATTATTTTTAAATATATTTTGAACATTTTAATTTTTTTTTACGTAAAATGACAAAATAACTAACATTAACATTGACAGAAAAATAAAAATAATTGATGCTAATTTAACGATTTTGCTACTTTTCTGGCCTGTCAGTTTAATTTGATTAAAGAAACAGAAGTTTGAGGGGATTCTAGGGAACAACCTTTAAATACAGGTTAAAGAACGGCTGATCTGTTTACCGGGTAAAAAGCGGTACACAAATTATTACATGAAGCGGTACACAAATTGGTACAATATTGTAATAGAAGAATGTATATACAGTTTTATTAAAAAGATGCACTGTTTACCTTCTAAAAAGCGGTACACAAATTGTTACATGATGCGGTACACAAATTAATACACTTTTGTAATAGAAGAATGTATATACCCTTTTATAACACATGCACGAATTTTTAGAATGGATTATGTACGTGTAAGGAAATGTGTACATACACAAATTTTGACCTAAAAGCACACTTTGGTACAATATTTGTATGGAACTGTGTATATTTATATATTACTAGCAAATATACAAAAATTGTTACAAATTTGTAAGAGGAAAAGGTATATACCTTTTCTTTTACACGGTTTCACGAAGGTTGGAAAATGACTTTTACTTGTAAGGAAATGTGTACATACAGAATTTCTTACCCGAAAAGCATATTTTGGTACAATAGTGGTATGGAACTGTGTATATACATATATTACTAGCAAATATACAGAAATTGGTACAAATTTGTAAGAGGAAAAGGTATATACATTTTCTTGTACACAGTTTTACGAAGGTTGAAAATGGGCTTTTACTTGTAGGGAAATGTGTACATACAGAAATTTTTACCCGAAAAGCATAATATTTTACAAGTTTTGTTAAGATTTGTGTATATAGTCTTAATAGGACGAATTGTACAGGAATTGGAACAAATGTGTAAGATGAAACAGTATATATCTTATATATTACATTGTTACGAAGGTTGAAAATGGGTCATTACTTGTAGGAAATGTGTACATACACAATTTCTTACCCGTATAGCATATTTTCGTAAAAGTTATGTAAGGAGTTGTGAATATACACGTAATCGTACCCAATGTACACAAAATAGTACAAATTGGTTTGAGGAAATGTTATATACCTTATTTATTACAAAATGGTGGGTAGAACTCTGTACGTATACTTTTTTATTACACAAAATTTCCCTGGGTCGTCGAAATGTCCAATTTGTTTGTAAGGAAATGAGTACATACAGATATTCATACCCAAAAACATACTTTCGTAGAATGTATGATAATGGCATCGAAACTAGGTAAAGGTGGGTTCGGTTTTGTTTTTGCAGAATGGTCAAAAGTTAGTCTTTTGTGTAGCATCGAAACCTCATATATAGGGTTTCGGTGCTGGTTGAGCGCGAAAATATTAGAAGGTCTTTAACCTTATGAGTTGAAAATTAACACTTGGTTTGGTTTAGCAGAGAACGATCATATGAAAACTAAAGATGAAGAAATTTATGAAAGAAATAAAATGCATTCCAAACAACGTTTTTCAAATACATTAGACATTAAAAAAACATAATAAATCCCCCTCAGTCCTCATTCATGCCCCGGGAAACGACCTGCATGCCCGCTGCCACCCATGGCACTGGAACCAGCCTCTGGTTGGTGCTGACCAACCATCTCTGCATAAGATCGGATCTCATATCTTAACCTATTGTTGCCTAATGAACAAAACATGTATGCATTAGTATGAGAAGAAGTGCATCTTGTAGAAAAGAAGAAACTGATGATAGAGACAACCTTGAGAGTGGTGGCGGTTGAAGTAGTCCATGTCCTCTTTGGTAGGCATGTAACCATAAAGTTGGTGCGCTGTGCCTGGACCATAGAAGATGCCTTGACATTGTTCCCAAGCTTTTCTATCGAAACCTTGGGCAGCAAACTGGTTATGCAGATGCTGAGCGTCGAGATAACCTCTTGCCGTGCTCTGAAAAATCAAAAGGCTCATCCCACGATGGTCGTCGGGTCCGTATGAATGGCGAGGCTTGGCAATAGTATCATAGGAACTGAAATAGTTCCGAAGCTCTTGGTTTCCCATACCAGTCCACTGAAGCATACAATGCAAGAGATTAGAAGTGAAGCAATTTTAATAATATTGAAAACATAATTCAAATTTGTTAAATAACTACCTTCCCAGCATCATCCTTTTCCAGCCTTGTGTTCATTATCATGACCATGGGCGGCCAGAGTATTTGGTGATCATGAACCTCGTTGTTTACAGGCAGGGGGCAGGCAGTATTAGCAGCAGTCGGATCATCTCTCAAAGCAGTCCATTGGCCAAAAGCTTGACCCTGAGGAATAGAAGAAGTGCCCCTTGTAAGCAATTCCTCATCCAAGAGCTTAGCAAATTGGCGATGGAGCCTGAGCTTTGCTCCACCTTTCGTTCTGGCATGTGTCAGTAGGGAGTGAATGCCAGTAAACTTGTGAGAGGCACCATGACCTCCTTGGCAGGCTGGACAAATCCATTTTGTAGAAGGGTCAGTGATGCTCAACATTGTAGCGATGGCCTGGAAAAAGTTGCTGAACCATTTGCTTCGTCTGAGAGTGTCATGGCTCGGTTGATCCTCGTCATCAGAATCGAAATATAAATCATCCTCAGAATTTGAGTCAGACTCAAATTCTAATTTCCTCTTGGAGAATTGATGAGGATTGTTTTTGGAAGATCTGCTTGAACTCATTTTAAAGGAAGGAAGTTTAAAGTTTTTGGTTCTGAAGAGAATATAAAGAAAGAAGGGTTGAGATGAGTATAGCGAATTTTTGATGTTGTAAAGAGTATAGAGAAGAGTTGTAAATTTATAGGGAAATTCAGTTGGGAGGGAAAGTGAAAAAGTGAAAAGGCTGAATCGTTTTGCTTGGTTTCGAAAAAGTATTTGGTTCTATGGAGGGGTACCTACTTCTTGAGAAGGCACGTTGTGTGTCTGTTCATTGAACGAGGTACATGAACATGAACCCCTTCATTAATGAGAAGACAGAAAACTGAAAAGGCTGAATCGTTTTGGTTGGTTTCGAAACCAGTTGTAAACACGATGAGGAAGATGAAACGGTTCATGTGATTATAGTGAAAAGACAGAACACTGAAAAAGAAAGATTCCTTTCATTAGGTTCGATACCATCTGAAGGGGTTTCGGAACTATATACAGTTATTAGTAGCATAATGTACATAGATTGGTACAAGTTTCCAAAAGAAATCGGTATATACATGACTTTATTACACAGTTTCACGAAGGTTCAAGTTGGGTCATTTAATTGTTAGGAAATGTGTACATACATAAATTGTTAACCAAATGCAAAGTACATCATTTTGAGGGGCATCGAAACCACCTCAAAGGGGTTTCGGTGCCTGTTTGAAGTGCAGAAAAAGTTACTACCTTGTTCGTACAAGCCATCTATAAGGTTATGCGATTATACATAAAATATTAGCCTTTTCATGTAATTGTTTAGGGTTTAAAATGCCTCATGAGATGTCTATTCATTGAAGCAGGTGATGACAGCAACTGAAAAAGGCTGACTCGTTCTGGGGGTATCGAAACCAGCATTATTTTTGGGTAACACACAACGGTACAG